>JACEOJ010000085.1:2543742-2584183 GCA_013761285.1 Campoletis sonorensis
AGGGGGGGGGGGGGGGAGTGAAACATAGGAAAGTTTACTAGCGAGGGTGAGTGCGACAGGTACATACCACCATAGTTCGATAAAGCGAGTGGAAGAGGAAGAAAGAAAGAAAAGAGAGCCAGAGGGATAGAAAAAGACAGAGAAGCCACGCGAAACATTCGGTAGAGGGTACCGTGGAGCTTTTGCAGGGGGTGAGAGCGCGGGTGAAAGGGTGCGTGCTCGCGCGCGCGCTTTCCCAAACACACCACCATAGACAGGGTAAAATCCTCGCCAGTGAGTGAGGACCGCGAGAGGACGGGCCGCAAGGGTATATGGGAAAGCAGAGTTCCCGAGGCGGCCTGCCAGCGGCAAAACCACCCTCTCCATTCTCTCCACAACCCCTCACCACCCCCTCATCTCATCCTATGACGGCATTTTTCCCTTTTGCCTATAGATCTAACCATCTCTCTTTCTCTCTCTCTCTCTCTCTCTCTCTCTTGCTCTTCCTACTGTGCCACATTCGCACTCGCCCACCGTACCACCATCCAGCCTGGCGCCGGAGGGACTGTGCGCTACCCTTCCTCCAACCTCCCTTATTTCTCTCTACTCCATATAACCCATTGTGAGTAACAGCAGGCTTAAAGGGAAAGAGAGCGAGAGAGAGCGACATAGAGAATCCCGGCTACACATCGCGCCCGCGCTTATGACCGTTTACTCCGCGCAAGCCCGGCATCATTGATTTAACGCACGTCTATACCTTACGTAAAGGTAGACATTTCTCGGTAGCGCCAGAAAGAGATGGATCCCTACACAAACCCCCGGAATACGTCGGGACACCAGCCTCCTACCACCTCTTCCCCTCCTCCTCCTCCTCCTCCTCCTCCTCCTCCCCCATTTATGCCTTTGCCTCTTGTTATTCTCGTCCTGCATAACTGTATTCATGTTATTCCTCTTCTTATTCTTCTCATTCTCCTTCTCCTTCTTATTCTTCTTCTTCTCCCTCATCTTCCTCTTCTTCCCACTCCCTATCACATGCCTCCATCTTTACCTCTCTTTCTCCCTTTTCACTCTATCGCTATCTTTACTTTTTTTCCAGTACTACGTGCTACACTAAAAACTTTTGCGTATCTACTATACGCACGCCAACAAGTCGTACACACTACGTCAGGATGCATTACGCCCACTATATTCTCCTATATATATACGTGGATACAAATTTATGTATATCTATATACATCACTTTTTTTTCTACGTCCGGTGCGACTGCGAAATTCACAAGGATGTAAATTTTGTTTTACGGATCCCGAATTAGTGTTTCCAGCTTACTAGCAACGATACGTGCTTCTCTCGTTATTTCCACGCTTAGTTGAACTTTTTTAACAACAATCTTTCCTATTATATACTTTTTTGTTTTTTTTCATCGGATTTTTCCTAAATAGCGTTTCGACGAATTTCTCAAAGTATTAAGTCATCTTTGAGATGTTATTGTAACGATTTTTTATTTTCAATTACACATTACTGCAAAATTATAAAACAACAAAATCGATGATGAGTAAAATGACTATGAAGTTGATGATTGTTTTAATATCGTTCGCACTTCTATACGGAATTTTATTTTTTATTTTTAAAAATCCTCTTTTTTTTTAATTGATTGAGGTGGTCTTGTGGGATTGCGCATTTAATTCTCCAGGGTCCGGATAAACTAGAAAATGAGCTTCGCCTTCAACGAAGAATTGAATAAAACCGTACTTGTTTTGTTAATCACGAAACTCTCATATTTCACGTGATTACTAAGAAATCACGAAAAAATGGCAAAAAAAAAAAATTCTACATCGAAGTAAGAGTAAAGATATTTTTTGGATGAATTATTTCAAATTTATTTTATTTCAAGCTAAAATGAATATTTTTTTCCCTTTTCACGTTACGACTGTCTCTATGGATTCGATGGAGAGACATTTTTACCCGAAATTTCATCACGGCGCTGAATTTTCATCATTGGAATGTACAATAATATTTGGAATGATATTTTCGTAGACTCAAAATAAAAATGCAATGCTACGATTATTCGTCAATTCTTTATTATAAACCACAAAATATCTTAAACATTTAAAAACAAATGGGACAATTTTGAAAATGAAAAAATAGCTTTCTCCTGCATTCCCGAAGTTTTTTTGACACAACGAGATTGTAGAAGTTTCTTGTATTCGTATGAAATAGTGAAAATTGTACTCGTAAATATCGTTTGAGAATTTATGTTTGATTTTGGGCTCATATCTCGTATGCTGGCCATATACAAATTCTCTCTCTCTCTCTTTCTCTTCCTCTTCCTCTCTCTCTCTCTCTCTCACTCCCTCTATTCGCCTGTGGCTTTCTCACATTCGATCGAATATATGGTGTAGCATGACGACGACGACGACGACGACGACGACGACGACGGTGAGAACGCCGTCACATAAATATATGCGCATGCATATGGGGAGGAATTCTGCAACCGCTCAATGACGATACGGTGGATCTGGGCTCGTGAAAAGGACAGCGTTAGTGTGAGAACATTCTCGTGTGGTCGAGAGACTATCAGAGAGGGAGTGAACGAGGCTACACTGAAACGAGCACCTATAGTGACCTTGTAGTAACCCTGATCCTGCGATTACCCGCTTTCAGATTCATACAGATTTGATTGGAAACCAATCTACTATTTTTAGTAGTCATGAGTCTAGACATCTCTTCAAATCGTCGTCCTTTTTTTATTTTTACTTTACTCACGTTCCACTTAACTTTACACCTCATTATATGGTTGTCACTTTTTTTTTCGCACATCTCCAATTAAGACAATGACACGTGGCTCATAAAACGAGGTGTCGTTACCAGGAGTTTCACCACAAATCCCCAAATGGGCTTGACATTTTTTTTTTTTTTTTCAATAAAAACCCAACGAACACGTCCAATTACTCATCTTTCAAGATATAATCCGACGTGTTTCGTAGCAGCAAATAAACCTGTTGAATTTTTGAATACTCTCCCGTTCTTTCTGAGGATATTACAAAACTTTTTTCAAGTTTGAAAATAAGAATTTTAGGAGGTACAATTGGATGAAAATTGATTGTTCTTCAGAAAAATTAAAACATTTATTTGTCACGAGGAAATTTTTTCTTTGGTCAGTCAATTATTTATTTATATAATTTATTTTTGTTACTCTTCGGCATCGAAACTGTTTAAAATAAACCAGGTGTGTTTCAAAATATAGAAATGTCGCTTTTGGCTGGAGATCTCCAACTGAGAAAATCAGAACTTCTTTTTTTTTAATTCACATTTAGAGGATCCTTCGCAATGTCACTTAATCGTTGATTCAGACGGAGAATTTAATTGAATGACAAAATTAGCTGAAAATACTATTTTTTCGCTGTATTAATAGTCCACGGGAGTCAAAATTTCGAAATGTCAAATCACTGACCCAGAAAAGCGAACTGATTGTAAAATTATGTTATCTTGGCATCGCGTGAACGATATAGTCATCGAATACTTGTTTGAAATAAGTCTAAAAATAACATTGAATTCACATCTCTCGAAATTCTACAATCGACTTGAAAATAACGAACCAGACTCCAAATAATTCACGGTACTCAGACTTCACCAACAAAATATTCTGAAGCGGATGGAAATTTGAGAGTATTGTGAAGGCATTTCTTCGAGCATATAATTTTTAAGTAACGAACATCATTTCCACTGTGGTGTACTATTTTCGGGTCAGCTCTTTTGAAATTCGACGTTTTAATGATAAATTTATAGTATCCAGCCTTTGAGGGTATTTTCAGACTCGATACCTTACCACATTTCTAGGATGAATTAAGTTAATGAATTTTCAAACTGTGGAATGAGACTTACTGAAAAATGAACTCGAACCCAAAGAAAACTTGCGAACAGGTGCAATAATTTATCATGATTAATCTATCAATCAATATTGAAAGAAAAGTGGAGAGAAAAATGATGAGTAAAATTGTCATTAAATAGATTTTTTTTCACTTCTCATAATTTTCATCGTTAACGAATAATTTGCCATTTTTTGACGTCAAATGAAACGAAAGTTTAATAGAAAATGTTATATCGACTAACAAGCATTTCTTTTTCCATGCTGTATCGTACAAGCCACGAACACGTAAAACCTTTTCGATGAAATCGAGCGAACGTGTGAGCAATCATAAAAAAAAAAAACAATCTTGGTGAGCGATCTCGGTTTTATACGAACAGGCCCCACTAATCGTGGATTATTATGGAGAGATAACATCGGAATAATTTTGATATCGAGCGCCGGAGGGGAAACGTGTCGGCCCCTACTCATTAACGCTTTGAAAGAAAGAAAAAAATAGTTTAAGCATATTTCAGTCCTTCGCGCCGAAAGGGAACAAAAATGATGTATATTTGATAGCAGTCTTGATTTCTCAATCCTAATGTGAATCAAGGAAAAAATATGATAGATATATTGATCGATTTGCTTATCACTAAAAGGTTACTCTTTGGCAATCAGCTGTTGAATCGATGTTTATTATGTTTCGTGTAGCTTCATATTTTCGTTCTTGCAGATGACATGAAAGTTTTATCAAAAAATGAGCTCAAGTATGACTCGTTTTCAATAATAACTACAAAAACGAAAAATAGCAACGACAGTGACGATAGAATACAAATTCATTAATTTTACCTACATACGGTTGGGTCTGCGTTGAAAAAAACGTGATAATAGATTTTTATTATTTTTATTTCAAAACTATAATAATTAGTTCAGTAGTGTTATCATAGGTGCATTTTTATTGTATTTTTTTTGCTCATCCTTCCGTTTAAGTGTGTATATCCCTGACAGTTAATTCAGCGCAAATGTAACTACAAGTATTTTTCGAAATAATTTGCGTTGGTGTCACTCCATGCTCATGATATTCATTTTTCGTCGACCAGGTGTGTTTCGATTTATAAATAATAAACAAAACGTTGACTCGAAAAGCTTCGAATCCAAAAAGTTCACACTCGATAGTTTCATGAAGAAATTTGTTTTTTTTTTTTTTCAATGAAAAATTAATCAGAATCTACCAGCATTTGTTTTACTCAAAAATAAGGCTTTGAAAAACACAGAAAAAATTGGTGTAAACTTTCGAGTTTTTTTAATGTCGACGAATTCATTTAACGTGAAAAAAAAAGTTCAATTATTTGCAGAACGCTTTAAATTCCTTTTTGGCATCGTTGTGTTTAAAAATCAACGTATAATTGAACGAACTGAACAAAACTGTTCTTTTTGTCCAGTCGATTTTTTTTCACTGTTCGCACTGCAAAGGACTCAATTATGTAATTTCTGAATTTTTTTATAAAATGACGTGAGCTTTCACAAAAACATCGATGACTCGTTTTTTGTACAATTTTTAGGACCTGATGTTAAAAATTTCAATTTTTACATTAATTTATAGTGAATGTCGCAGAGTTTCGATTTCACGAAACATTTTCAAGGAAGTAATTTACTGTATTCAATATCGTAGAGCAGCTCAGATTACGTTTGGTCCAATTGCAAAAAATCAACGTTCCTAAATTAATTTTTTCTTCGTCCTTTTGAAATTGTAGGCAGAGGTTTTTACAAGCTCATTTACAGATTGTACAGGAAAATGAAGAATCAATGCATTTCACTGTTGAAAATATGATGGATTTTAGGAGTATTTTTAACCGATAAAACGTGCTTGCAATTAAAATGAATCCCCTACGTACATAATTGGACAGCAGAAGAATCCATAATGTATTGTCAAAATACTTGGCAAAATACTCCAAAACAACCGAGAAAAAGTGAGTGTGCAATACAATAAAATTCATGTAAACTCGATGAAATTAGTTTAAACATTAAAATGTACCTTATAAATATATTTAAATAAAAAAGGTTTACATTAATATTTATAATACGAAATATTTGACTAGGAGTCAAGGTTTTCTAGTCAGTTAAAAAATTTCTTATAACAAGAAATTTTTCCTTTATTTTCATAAAATTGAAAATCCACTTACACAATAATCGTAAGAATTTCCCTTTCTTCTTTGCTGTTCTTCTCGTCAAGGTATAAAATCCAAAATCATCAAGTGACAAGACCTTCCTAAGTTCAATAAAACAAAAAGGTCTCGGAAAATTTAGTCAATTCTCGAATCAATGTTCTCACGTATTTCGTACAGTTTCTCTTTCGAGTAGAAATCTTGTCTTTTGGGTAATAAAGTGAAGAAAAAAATGAATGTTCGATCATCGCGAATTTATTGCCAGCATATTCACTTGAAATGAAAAAAAAAAAATTCGAAAAAATCTCGTTTCTGCCTCGTCCGTTTGCCATTCATGGTTAATTCGCCTGCAACAGGCTTTGAGCGCTATACAAAAAGATTAATTTCCAGAGAGTACTTTACTAAACGTTGCATTAAAAGACGACGACCGCAGGCCAGTAAAAACATTCGAAGTGTTGTTTGGCAATATCTCAAATACATCATATTTATTAAGGATGGAATTGGGTGAGGTTTGTTCGAAGTTGTATAAAAGTAGGTAAACCCTAGGATTTTTTTCCTTTTTCGTTTGTTTTTTGTTTTGTTTTGTTTTGTTTTTTTTTTGCTACCTTGGATTAACAGAGACACTAATTATCCATGACCAATAGCAATCATGGTCTCAATGGTCGTGTGGATAATATTCATTGTGGGTGATTAAAAATGGATAAATGGTAAAGATACCAGGGAAATACTATAATACCCATCGCTTGCGTGACATTTAATCGTGACCGATTCGTCTCTATTAGATGGAAGTTTATAATACTAATGATAATATACTTTTGGTTTAATGGATCGTTTATCCGTCAATCGTGACTTTCGTGGAAGACTCGACATGGCGAGAAACACGGAAAAAAAAATACTAGTAAGATAAACATCATTCGAATAAAGAAAAAAATCACCAGCATCATCGAGCTTTAAAACAACAAGAAATTGTCATCAATTTCTCATTATTTTAAAATTGCCAATAAAAAATATACATTAAAACATCCATCATCTGAATAAATAATTAATATTCTAGATTAATAAAAAAATACAATGATTTTTCATTATTTTGTTGGTAAATGTATAAAATTCATTCGATTCATACAACGTATCAAAACACTTTACCAAATTATTGGTGGATGATTTTTTTTCTTCACACTCGAACGATGCCTAATCCTTGAAAAAGGATCAATGAAATAAAAGAATTTTAGGGTCAACGAATTACACATACTGCCGAACGAACGTAATTTCCTTCAGGGTTTTTTTGTTCACGCGAACAAATTTCGATCATAAAATAACACACCCGAAGGTCCGCGTGTACCCTCATCTGTTTTTTCTCTTGCTGCATTTCCAATTTCGGGTTGTTATTTATATGTTAAATTTTGTTTTTTTTTTTTCGGTATATACATCTAGTAAATAAGAATGAGCATATCTACGTTACAACACTGCGGTTAGTAACATATACGAGTGTATTATATTTTCATAAATATTTATTTGCTGGTTGTTTTTCGTTATACTTCGTTTTTTTGCTTTCATATAAAGTTTCGTTATTGCTGACACATCGAGAGAAGACGAGAAATTTTTAAAACACAATGCCCATGATTGTAATGAGAGTGTGTACGTGTGCGTCGTAAGGGACGAAGAGGAAACACATGCGAATGAGCCTCTTTAAAAAAACGTCCTAGGAAAGGGTCAAACTTCACGTGGAATGACAGACACAGAAATATGTATAAAGATATAATATTAATTTTCCTTTTTTTTTTCACTTTTTCATTCGCTATTCCTCACGTAAGTTTTGTAGAATTTCATTAAAAAGAAATTCGTCGGAGCACTCACTAATTCATTACAAATGTTTGTTTTCGCTTTTTTACCTTTTCTCGTCCCGATTTATTCCCATATGTTGCGAACGCAAAATTAATTATCAATACCATTATTAATTGGACGACGAACCGTTCTGATGCTTATACAATTCATATTTAAAACGTAGAAAAGATCAGGGCAAAATAGTACACTCCAAATATTACAGACTATCCTAATCGCTTCGATTTTTTTTTTTTTTTTTTCGGAATCTTAAATCAAATAATTCTGATCGTTACATTCTTGATGCTTGTGACAGCATAGAAAACATTCAAATTTTAACTATCGATTCTGAGATCAATGACAACTAAATCCTTACGTTTATTTTCAACAGTTGTGTTCCTTCTTGCCCTGGTCTCCTCTGATTAACACTACGAATGAAAAATTTGCGAAGTTCATAGAAAAATCATCTTAATCTGATTTATGTCTGAATTTGTAGATCTATTACGATAGCCTATTTATGGAATGCAGTTAATTGTCAATTTGACAAATTTTCATTTCTTTGTTTTTCTTCCTCGGGGGATTTCCAGAGAAATCGTAATATCGTCTCGTTACGTTTGTCAAATTTCACGATCCGTATTCCGCCATGTACGTGAATAACGCTTGAAAATTATAAACGTTACTCGATAAGTGAATATTCCGTTTTT
This sequence comes from Campoletis sonorensis, assembly GCA_013761285.1. Classification (NCBI taxonomy): domain Eukaryota; kingdom Metazoa; phylum Arthropoda; class Insecta; order Hymenoptera; family Ichneumonidae; genus Campoletis; species Campoletis sonorensis. Next base: position 2,552,253 of record JACEOJ010000085.1, read on the forward strand.
CAACTTGGACTATGATTTGTTTGGAAATACGTCGATAATTACATTTCTAATCGATCGTCGATCGCTCTGTTTTTTTCGTTATCATTTGCCTGAGGGCATTTTGTACAAACGTTATGAACGAAAAAATTCAACCAGAACTTCAGTAGTCTACGATTTGACAGCATCACCAAAAATTCCACTATTTTTGAAACATTTTACACCAGAATAATAAGCTCGAAGTGATTTATGAATTATTTTGACAAATCATAAATCACTTTTCACAATTATATCAAATATTTTCATTCAAGAATAATAAAAACGGAAGGTTTTAGATCATTTGTACAACGTATGATCTGACATTTTTTTTATTTTCATATGAAACTCGTTCAAAAATTCTTCTCGACAACATTTTATCAAATTTATCAAATTTTTTTATTTCATTTATCTCTCTAATTTTTTCAAATGTGTCCAATTATTAAATACTGAAACGATGGTCGATTTTAATTTCCGGCTTTAAATGTATGCGTGAAAAGTGATTGAAAAAAAAAAACATTGTAGTTGTCAAATCGAATATGTTCGAAACAATCAACTGCAATATTTTTTTGTCCAAAAATGTATGGAATTTTCGTCTTTCGTCGTGAAGATGCTTTCGACGAATAATGTTCGAAACTTTAGGTGAAACTCCACTGTTCGATTTCCAATGCTACCGAAATTCTGGTTTTTCGGGAGGACATTTTTTTGTTATTTCATAACTAGAACGTACTTTCTAATTGGAATCTCAAAATGTGCGTTTGAAACACGTCAACATCGACGTAGAATACCCGATGAAAATGGTTGTCTCGATCAAAGGGAGTAAACGAAATCCAGTACATATTCTGAGGTAAAAAACTGAGCTTTCTTTGAAATCCCCCGATTGTAACGATGATACGAGAGTTAATGAGTGAAAACGGTACGGTGAACGTGGTCTCTATCCATAGAAAAAAGAAAAATCAAAACAAAAACCGTTTTGTGTCGATGTTAAAAACTAATAATATTTCATTTCTTAAAAATTGTAATGGCAGAACGTTATTTGTAGCGTTCGATACGATTTCGTATTTTTGTTTAATCTTAGCGAATAAATAAGTCCATGTTATGGTAATTTCATTGCTTCTTTTCTGTTTTTTTCTTTTAAACATGTAAATGCTATCTTATCAAAAAACCTTAAGGTCTGTGGAACGAACAATTTTATACAACGTGTTATTTCGATAGCTGAACAGTTGGGGTACACGCTCACCGGATGTGGTATTTTCTAGTAATTTTGTTTACTTCTCTCCCTCTCTCTCTCTCTTTCTTTTTCTTATTTCGTATGAAACTTGAATTACTTACGTCTACGTCGCAATCTCGCTTTTGTGTTTCTTTTTTTTTCTTTCATGTACTTTTGTCCTATGTGTATACTAAAGAGATACACATTAAATAACGTAACTAAAATCGATGGGTATGCGAGGTACGTCCGTGAGTTTAAAGAGAAAAAAAAATAAAAATAAAATACTAGACGCATGAATGACAAAAAAGCGGGTGTAACGAATAAAAGTATATATAATGCACGAAATTATATCTTTCAGTTCTCGAAGCTATACAAATATATATGCAAGCTGCTCTCGAACGACGTTACACAAAAAAAAGAAACTTAATTCTACTCTATGATAAAAGCTTATATTTGCATAAACTTTGAAAACGAATACGTTAGTAACAGATTTTACAGGCTTCTTTTTTCATTCCTTGTTTGTTATTAAGGGTTTGTTTTTGTTTTGTTATTTGGTACCTCGCTTGTAGTAAACCTGGATCCTGCTGGGGAACGAAAATTCGCGTCAATCCGACTCTCTGACGCGATTCACTTTTAACGCTCTCTTTTGTGTGTGTGTTTGTTCACCTCTCATTGTTTGTTACACGGTGTGTTTCCCTTTTTTTTCACGTTAATATTATCGTCCCTATCACCCCGCTGTGCTTACTACCGCAACGTCTGTACAATACTTGAAAATTCATCGCTCGTCAACGTGTGCTTAGTTTTTATTTGTTATTTTTATTTTTTTTCTTACTTGCGCTTCCTTCCTCCCTCCTCTCCATTTATTCATTTTTTCTTTACGATCGACGATATATACCAGCAACCTATACTTTACTTTTGTTGCGGCAGAGTTTTAACTTAGTTGGCAATGAGATTAAAAAAAAACATCACAAGGCAGGCGTGTACTTGTTTTATGGAACCATGCGTAAATGACTAACTAATCGCTCATAATTTGTGGTTACTAGTTAGCCACGTAAGGCCCTCGTACAGGCCATCCCCCGTTGTCGCGCAGGATGGTTGGACGTACCAATTTCTGTCTCGTATTCTTGTCAGTCCTAATTTTTCTTGAATTTCATGTGGTTTCATGGCTGCAATTGCGTCATCGGTTTATCATGACAACAGAAAAATAAAAACATGTTATCAATCAATATTAATCATGTGGTGTTAACAAATTATTTATCATTCAAATCATCGATACCAATCGAATCGTTTGCGATTTTTTTCAAGTTTAACTCGTGAAAAACCTTTTATTGACATTTTTGTGGCAAATGTTCAATTTTTTAGACTTTTTTCCGTCGTTTTCTACTAAGTTTCGTGAAAAAGATCCAAGAAAACGTCAACCAACACCCTTAATGCGCATAAAAACATGGACTCATATTGCAGAACAAAAAATTTTCGTTGTACATTAAAACGACGTAATAATCGACGTGTTTTAACAAATATTTACCGTCGGGAAGATCTTGCTTGTTCGCAAAAATTAGAATAATAGCATCTCGCATCTCTCTGTCGTTGATGATTCTATGAAGTTCTTGACGAGCCTCATCGATTCGATCTCTATCCGCGCAGTCGACTACAAAAATAAGCCCTTGCGTTCCGGTGTAGTAATGACGCCAAAGCGGGCGTATTTTATCTTGCCCGCCTACATCCTACAGGACCAAAACATAAAGTTATCAATTATTTATCAGTGCGAGTCACATCTCAGCGTATCCACATCCGCTAGAGAATGCTTTTCCTTTTATTTTCAATTTATTCAATTCTTTAGATCATGTTTTTTCAACTTACCCAGACATTGAATTTTACATTCTTATATGTAACAGTCTCTACATTAAATCCTACAGTGGGTATAGTTGTGACGGACTGTCCCAGCTTCAGTTTATACAGAATGGCTAAAACGTGCTTAGTTAAGAAATTTTTATATGCATACAAATACTAAAGAGATAATAAAACAATCAATAAAGATCGAAATTATATCAACAAGTAGTTTAAATTTGTTTGTCCAGGAAATCGTGTATAAATTTCTCAACGTGAAGTTTATTTTTTACATCCACTCAAAAATTTCAAAGCTAAGAGCAAATCTTCTTGAAATCATTGTTACATTTACAAAACTGTTTTTACTTCAACAATGGGTAAATAATTCGTTTTTTTTATCTCCTACAGCGTTGGATGTCTGATCTACATATCGATAAATTATTTTTCCTATTTCTTCCAAAATATACAAGTAGAGTGAGAATGTATAAAAAGGATACTTGTTTTCCCAGCTGCGTCTAGACCGAGCATAAGGATACGCATCTCCTTATTGCCGAAGATCTTTGACAAAAGTTTGCCCATCTTGCTGGTACTCTTCCTATATACACAGCACCTGCATTGAATAAAATTCATAAACTCTTAGTATTGACGTAAAAAAAACTTATACTTGACAATTTTGTAGTCTGGAGTCTCTGGTACCATCAAGATTTACATCCAGATGCTACAAAACTCCAAATCTATATATGTATGTTGTAGGTATACATATACATTATATGGACACAGAGTATCCAAGCACAGATGGTCATTCCTATACGCTCAAGTCCAGGACTGATTTTGGCATTCAATATTTTTTTCAGATCACTTTCGAGTCACGTATTTGTTTAGCTTTGATAGCGAGTTATGTTAAAAGGGTTGAATATTGAACAATTTTGCAAAAGATCCATCTTGTAGTGCATGAAATTTCTCCCAAAATAGTCACTGCTGTTCTGAGGACCAAGTTCTCAAGAATATACAAACATAGTCAATAAATCTTAAAATTCCTTGCTCTTCGATCGGTTCTGTAGGAGGTTCCCTTTTGCACTTTATATATCAACATTGTTTGCCGAGCAAAAAACTGATCAAGAAAGGGTTTTATAAAAAAATGTTGAACAACGCTCTTTAGAATTCAGTTCTGATTTAAGTTTCTGCGGATCGCCATCCATGATTGTACACTTACGTACATGTAATACAACGTAACTACACATTACGTCCACATTTGTATATATTAACAGTAAAACTTCGATAGAACACTTAGAACTAAAGGGCAGCACCTTTTTTTGCTGTATTGTAAGTAAATTATATGGATCGTATCTGTCACTTATTGCACAATTTAGGTAATAGAATGTCTCCACAAGAACACTCAAGACCATCATGAAGAAATTTTATTGCATATTCAAATTAAAAGACCCCACCAGCGTCTTGACGCCAAGCATTAAAAAGATTCAGAAAATGATTGCAAAACGAAAAATAAAGATAAATAACAAAATTCCCCGAGTACTTTCTTACTTTTCACACCCATGTACACACATATATATATATATTAATTTGCATAACTAGACGAAGGCAACAAATATAAAAATCCCATGCAGCCTCGTCTGTTATCAACCACGAGAATAAAAATTTGAAAGTGTGTGAAGGTCCAAATACTCAATGTAATGGAATGAAAAGCTTTGATCTATAGATTATGATATTCTTAACCTTTAATCTGCAGGTTCGGTTATATATGTGTATGAATAGATTTATATACACATATATATATAGACAAATGTTTGTGGTTATAATGTTATTTCTATAGATATGTGTATACGTACAGAAATGTTGGTTAATTATCCCAATATTTCATGCCCATATAACAATTAACAGTTGGGCGATTTCATTGTAACGGTATGGCACGATTATTATTGAGAAACGTCAATTGATTCTGACACATGAAAAAATAGGCCGACAGTCGCCGTCTTTCTCTCTCGCTTTCAAGGCAAAGGTGAGCCCGTATGTAGTCCACATTAAAGTATCGCGTAAAATCTTATCTCATTCCTAGAAATCACGATGAAACTCGCGTAAGAGATTTGAAAAAAAAAAAAAGAAATTTCAACTGCACTGAAAATTCTTAGTACGCCCTCGTTGTATTGAAGGTTAAGTCGACCGATTGCGTCAATGAAAGGGTCCAATCCGGCATGTAGTTTGTAACGAAATAATCTCCACACGTCCGGACGAGTGAGTAATAACGCAGCGCGGAGAAACGAGCGATTTGTAATTTTTTTTAACGAAGCAAAATTTGCAGTAATTAATTGAGAGTACGAGACGTTTCCTGGTTTAGAATTTATACGCTTAGCGTGTAACGTCCCGTACAAAACCACCAATAATCATCCATAACCTTATACGATCAAGGAAAAAAATGTTTTTTACGAAATTTGAGCATAGGCGCGTTCGCGCACGCGATATAGCCCAAAAGAGGGTTATGTGGAAATGTTTCGGCGAAAATTGATTATCAAACGGTGATAACTCACCAAAAAGCATCTACTACACCGAAACAATAATTTATCATCAACAAACGGGCACATCACAACACAAATTCTCGTTCATATCGAATGTTTTCTTGATGTTTCTGGGATATATGTACTTAAACAACTTAAAAGAGCAACTGCGCCCTTTGCACTGCTACCAACTCCCCGTTTTCTCTCTAACTTGAATGTCTCTCTCTCGCTCTCTCACTCTCTCAACTGCCACCTATTATAACAGCCACTATGTAGGAAGGAAAAAAGAAAAAATGCATACGTGCTTGTATGACACCGAGAATGAGAGAGATTGAGGGACGGAGACAGACTGCATGTTACGATCACGCGCATATATACATATATATACAATAAATATATACAGGCGTCGTTGCAGGATTAGAAATGTTGCTTCTTGTGTCTTCGTCCCATCCAGCGGTCTCTTCCTCTCGACAGGTGGCCAATAAGATGGCGCAACAGCAAAAGCATGAAATATATTTACTCCGATAATGTAAAACTCCGTTAGTTTCGAATTTCTTTATATATTTTTTGCATTCTTATGTTTCTCAGCATATTTTTGCAGTTTTTCACGTGAACACTTACGGTATTTATAGAAAATATTGATTTATTATGAAAAAATGTACACGAAAGGAATTTTTTATAAACTGAGAAATAAAAAGATTTTTCGTTAATTTTTTAAAACATTCCATCGGTCATTTTTGCCAAAACGTTTCAGGTAGGAAGAAATAATTGTCAATTTTTCTTTAAAAATTCCTTTCGGACACCCTGTATATTTGCATTCTCAGAGATCCACAAATTTTTTGTTGAAACTCGTCCGACAGTTATCTTGACAAGATACTCGAAAGATTACGTGAAATTTTGGACAACTTTTGGGAAACTGTTTCCTGAATAATAAGAACGAAATTTGAATATGTATGCGAAATACCGTAAGAAAGGTATAAAATATCTGAATTTATCCAATTGAAAGTCCGTATTATTTAGAAGTTTTAAATGATTATCGAGTTGATATGAAATGTCAGTAATGACAATTATAACCAAACAATAATTTATAAACATCTCGTTCGAAAGCTGGATTCTTATAAGATTTTCTGGGTTGAAATTCTTTATTGGAAAGTATTTAATGACTTTTCGTTTTAAGACTTTGTTTCAAATGTAATTCGAAGAGTAATGGAAATTTAAAGTGATTTGGAATGCGGTTTATTAAAACCCGCAGAGAAATAATCTCGGTGAGGCAAATGAGCAAAGCTTCAACTAAGATTGTTTGAAATGTAAGGGCCAATCACAGCCCCTAGAAAATGTGGTGACGAATCAGGCTGTAGGTCGAAGTGAGCATTCCTGGAATTCCCATTGGAAGGTGTGTCTGCATTTGACGATAAGTTGAAAATTGCATCATACAGTTGTACATAGTGATAATTGAACTAAATGAATAATAACGCGGTTCAACCAAAAATTCATGAAGATAAATGCGAAAAGGTGTAGAAGCTAAGAAAAGAAAGAAACGAAAGAGTTTTCTACGTGATGAACTCGAAATTGGCCAATTTTTTTCTCATACAATTCGTTCACAACCCTCGTACGTATTGATTGTTGAAAATCAAAGTTGCAGAATATCTCAATCGAATAAATGTCTACTCTAACGATAGAAAAAAAAAAAGTTGGGCATGATGTAGATCCAGAAACATAAAATTAACAAAACTCGTGACTTCTAATCGACGTAAGATTTTTGTTTAATCTCAGTTAAAACAATACAATTATATTTTCTCATTTATATTTATTTATTAATCTATAAAAATGTGTGTTGAAAATTGATATATTGTATATGTATATCTGGATTTTTAAATTATCATCATATTAAAAATCATACGAATGTATACAGTCCATATAAAAAGGTTGCAAAAGTATCAACACTAACTAACCAACTCGTGACTATAAATCCTTATACCGATTATCGATTGGAGTGTGATGTACTGAAATAAAAAAAGACTGGGTTTTGTCGATATTGGAATAAGTGGTCGATGGTATAGAAATGAAAAGTGATCAGTACTTTGCTTTCGTAAGTCTCGGATGAGGCTTCTTGAATCACTGATTAAGTTCTTTCTTCAAATTGTCAGCAAGTTTGTCCATAAATTCGAAAGTTTCGAGATAATCTTTTCTGGTGACTTTGTCCATGCCTTTGATGCATATAGCGAGATCTTTGGTCATGAAGCCTTGTTCAATCGTGCTGACGCATACTTTTTCAAGCGTTTCAGCGAAATGTTCCAAGGGCTTGTTGTTGTCGAGTTTAGCTCGATGAAGAAGACCACGGGTCCATGCGAAGATGGAAGCTATTGGGTTGGTGGAGGTTTCTTTGCCCTGTTGGTACTGACGATAATGACGCGTTACTGTGCCATGAGCAGCCTCAGCTTCAACGGTGCGTCCGTCAGGGCACAAAAGCACCGAAGTCATAAGTCCTAGTGAACCGTAGCCCTGAGCTACGGAATCGGATTGCACATCCCCGTCGTAATTTTTGCACGCCCAGACGAAACCACCATTTGATTTCATCGCGTAAGCTACCATGTCGTCGATCAAACGGTGCTCGTACCAAATTCCGTCCGCCTCGAACTTTGGCTTGTATTCAGCTTCGTAAATCTCTTGGAATATGTCCTTGAATCTACCGTCGTATTTCTTCAGTATTGTGTTTTTAGTCGATAGATACAGCGGATACTTTCGCGAAAGTGCGTACTGGAACGAACTGTGAGCAAACGCTCGAATACTCTCGTCCGTATTGAACTGAGCTTGCGCTATACCCGCACCCTTGAATTCGTGCACGGTGTGATGAATCTTTTGACCATTATCACCCGTCCACGTTATTTCCAGCTTACCGGCACCCGGTACTACGAAATCGGTCGCTTTGTACTGATCCGCGTGAGCATGCCTTCCAATTATTATCGGCGTGTTCCATCCGGTCACCAAACGAGGAATGTTTTTACATATTATTGCCTCACGGAACACCGTTCCACCGAGAATATTACGAATCGTACCGTTTGGACTCTTCCACATTTGCTTCAATTTGAATTCCGCTACTCTGTTCTCGTCCGGTGTTATCGTCGCGCATTTTATACCCACGTTGTAACGCTTTATTGCATCTGCACAATCTATCGTCACTTGGTCCGATGTCGCGTCACGATTTTCCATTCCTAAATCGTACGTATGCAGATCAATGTCCAAATATGGTAGGATCAACTTTTCCTTTATCGAGTCCCAAATTATCCGGGTCATCTCATCCCCAAGGACGTCTACTACAGGTCCTGCCTGTAACGTAATTCATTCACCGTCAATAACATACTCATTTCTGTTTTGGAAGTTTTCAGTCAAAATAGAAATGTTCTTTGCAATTTATTTATCCACACAAAGTCGTCATCAAAAAATAAACTATTTTTGAGTGATACATCATTCGAAAATGGGAAAAGAATCAACGAATCATCGTCATGAGTTTTATTCCATTTTATTGCTACAGGCATTTCAGTAACCCACGGTGTGTTGAAATGAATGATTTCACATCACGTTATCGGCAAATAACAAACTGAAAAAAAATTCCTTATGATAGCAAGCCGCTCCTCTCACTTGGCAAAATGTCATTGCGAAACGTTGGGAATTATGAAAGAAAAGATTGTTGCAAAACCCTGATAAGCTCGGTCCGTTTCATTATATTTTGATATGGAGTTCACAAAAATATTGCTTTTTTATGAATGTAGAAAGTTCAATGGTTCTGTAATCTGCATCATTGCGATACAAGTGAATTCTTTTTCGTTCCATAGTAATTCCTAAAATTTGTTTACAGCGTTAGTTTGGGATAAGTGGGCAATATTTTTAGAAACCCTACTACGAAATTTACCAGAAAAGCTTGAAAAACTTGAAAAAAATGCAAACAAAATGATTGATAATTGAAGAAAATCGTCTCTCTTAAAAAATCAAAAAGTTGTAATGAATGGTTAATATGTTTGTAACAATGGAACAAAGTATTCTGATCGTGACACAGCTCTTTTAGTTTTTTGATTATACAATATTCATGAGGAATTCATTTCACAGTCCAAAGAGACAACCGTAGAAACAAGGTGTCATTGTAGATAAAAATACGAGTTTCATTTTATGAAAAAATAATTCAAAATATTCGCTTTATAGGAACGATATTATAATATACACGAACAAATTTGTAGAAAAAGAATTGAAAAGAATGATAGACATATCCATCTACGTCTCAATCGATTGAATCTTCCATGTTAAGAAATGTTGTGTGACAGTTTTATTCCATAACTCACCTTAATTTTAGCCATGGCAACAGACGATACACTGAAACTTCTGACAAGTGAATAACTCGTTCGATCGGCACTGAGTACTGACGACGACAAAAATGGTGAATTTGTGCGTAGAGATAATGATTTGCCTGTGGTGTTAAGTCGAGTAACAGTGGCTTTAATAAAATTCGTGTTCGTCTTGAACAGACAGTGCGGCAGGATAGACATGGCAACCTACTTTGCCGGTGACTCTCGTTCCTTCTCACTCACTCCCACTCTCTCGTACTTTCTATCTTTGTTCTTCAATTGCAGCCTATCGTCTTTCTTGCACGCGTTCAGTCACAATTTTTGTCTCGTTTTAGGTTCTCTCTTTCTCTCTCTAGTTCGTTCACTCGACTGTACCTGTTTGACAGGCGCGACTTCTTCCCCACCAATAATAACGTTACAACACTAATATTTTTCTCTTTCCCACTCGTCGTCTCGACTTTCGTTCGAGGTCACTGTCTCAATATGTATTTAAGCAACGCTCTTCGACAGTGAATGGAAGTTAAAACTCCCGTATAGATGCAACCTCTTCGTGTTAATTTCTCACTTTTTTTCAGAAAGCGGCTGCCACGCACTCAAGAACTTTGGAGTTTGAACTTCGATGTATATGTTTATGTATATATAGGCTATATAAAAAGATTATACTGGGATAAATGGGACGCTGCTGTAATAAACGAGTTTCGACAATGTCGATAGTATTTCTAGAACTGATTGAATTCTTAGTTTTCCAAGTTCTGTTCGCAGACGATCCGAAGATTTTTCACTCTCTCTCTCGCATTCTATCTAGTCTTTTCAACCGCTCACGTATCGCAATCTTTATCAGTACATACACATTTTTATCATATTATCAAAAGCAACTCTTGATTATTCTCTCCTATAATAAATGTAATACTCTGATTAATATTCTGCATCTTGTCTGCATCCAATTGTTCGAACGATGAGACTCTTATTTTTAACAAGGGATCGGCTAATTTTTCATCATTTTCAAAAACAAAAATCGTGATTTTTCTGAATTCACCTAACGTTCCAGATTTTTGTTCTGTAAACATTTCACGTTCGATGTTGTATTTTTTTTTTAGTTATTTTTTGATTCCATAAACTACGGAACAATTTTAAATGTGATTGAAGGTTAGATATTACGTCAGAGCATGATAATGAAATGGGAGAAATTCACTAGGGGGTCTTTTAGACGATGAACTTTTTGATAAAAATAATTTTATTACATAAAAGCTGTCGACCTCATGAGTGTGTGTACATTCATGTAACCAGGGTTCAAGTATTTTTGTGTGCAGTTTTAATCTTGACTGAATTATAATTTACAGAACCGAAATGCTTCTCAATTGTATCAATTAAGAAGCTCAATCCACTGGACTAAAACGCTACACGAAGTATATAAATTCGTGCGTACATTCTTTTGTCAAAATCGTTTTTCGAACCAAATTTCAACGTAACCATTCAACACAAGATCGGAAAAATAAATTCTTTCTTCGACTTCACGAAATGAATTCCCTCTAATATTTCTGCATGTTTATATAGTTGTTAATATTTCTTTGCATTTTTTGCCTTTGCTACTTTTGGACCCTCGCTAAAGATTTACCGTATAAACGATACACTCAGCTAGCAGATTGCGATTTAGATTTCTAATTTATAAAACTTTATTGTCTGACTAAGAAGTGGTTCTGGAGCTTGTTAGGGATAGTTTGATCACAGCTGATGAACCGAACTGTTTTTGGATTCATTGAAAATGTAAACATGTTGATAAAAAAAATTCCTACGGTACCGAGCTATGCTAAGCAAACTGGATTATAGTCCGTTTTTCTACGTTACTGACTTATGGTAGCCAAACATTAGTCAATTTTAACAAAAACTAAATGATTGGTATTATTATACTGTTACAAGTTATAAGCTAATGGAACGGGAGCAATGAGCAATTTCGGTGTCTGACGAGGGTTGATTGGTTAATCGGAGGATCGAACGGACAGAATGTCTGTGCTGCGCACTAAAAAGCAATTCTGTGGCACATACTCCTAAACGAGCGAGATAGTCAAATAGAAGGGAGAAAAAAAACAGTCGCTGGGTGCGATCAATCACCTAACCTCACCTCGAATTATCGAAATTAAAAGTCTCCGTCAGCGAATTTTTGCAAGCCATCGTCCGCTGACAGAGCCGTTTTGTAATCGGACAGCCCGTTTATAGCTATCTCTCTCGCCCGCATGGTGGCGAGATACCGACTGACCCATAGCCTTGAGGTAGCGGTCACTACTCTAATATTTAAAACATAGAAAAGTCGATTCCTAACATTGTTATCTCGATAATTAACATGACAGACTAAAAGTGAAACGTTCGAATGTCAGTAAAGCAAGTATGATTCAATGTTTTATATTTGTCTAATGTATATACCTCGCGTTTTAGAGAAAACTTCCACATGAACCAGTAGGTAAAATTCGAATATATGCGTTGAAGCATTTTGATGGATTTTTCATGTAGAAGCAATTCCTCTGTACTTTATGTTTGCAAAATATTTTGCCTTCCCAATCTCTTTTTCTTTATTCAATCGTCGAAGAACTTAAAAATAAAATCGAAAAACCACCAAAATATACGTGTTGTCAACCCATGATTTAAGTTGAAAAATATGTTCTTGAAGTCCATAATCTATGAATGAAATGAAGCAAAGGGCAGTGTTTCCATGAATTGAGGCCATGAAAACGAGGGTGCATCTCCCTGCTTCTGCTATTTTTCAAACAAATATATATCTTTCCCGTAGAATTCACGTTCACGGAGTCCTCCCGCTCCCTACTTATTTGCTTCGCTTCGTAACACCGAAGTGGAACTGTCAGAGTGTTATATTGGTGTGGATCGCCATGCACACAAGCACACAACGACCAAAATTACATATACGTACGAAAACGTGATCACATGATCAGCACTGCGGATTCTGCGTAGACTTCCGTGGTGCGAACCGTACTTGTTTTTTTGTCAAACCTAGGCAAAAAAAAACGGGTTAACGAGAGCCCACTGACAACAAAAGATTGAGAAGTGCGATAAAAGCCAGCATATTGTGTTATCAAAGTGAAACGAAAATATAACTCCGATCAAAAAGTTCGTAAGAGGGATTAAACAACGATGCGGATAGTCGTTTAAAAAGAAATTACAGCTGTGAACTTTTTCCCATTGCACACACGAATGAGTTCGCTGAGCATCGAGGATTACCCAGAATTTTACGCCTTGGAGATGGTAAGTTGACACACGAAAAAAAAACAACAACACGAACATTTTCGCCCCCTTTCTCAACTCCCGCTACTCGTGTAATTACATTGTTTCCTCCTATCTGCATACGCGTTAAAGAAAAAGGACAAGGAGAAATCGTAAAGCTGCATTTCGACGTACGTAGGTATAGTGATATAACTGTAACAAATTTTCGGAACGTCAATTCCTCAGACACATACACGCGTTTTCTTGGTTATATATGACATCTGATTGGTTAACATCCGGAATCTCCTTGCACACAGTAAACGTATGTGTAGAAACTGCCAACATTTCTCCTCTCTATATAGACTCGTATTAACTGTCAGACAATCGGAAACGAAAAAAAAACCACTAATTTGCATTTTAGAATAGAAACATGTCGGATTATCATAAATTACTCTCCCGGCATAAGCTTAATTAAGCATATATAATAATAATAATAACAACAATATATGCAAACACCTACACGTCGATCTGTCATTTGCGCGCGTATGCATAAGGTTCCTAAAACACGTAACGTTAACACGATCCGAGGTGCAGCACATACACTGGTATTATTAGTTCCTGCGAAATGTGTATCATTTAAATCCCGAAGATAGAGGATTATATCAAATTTAATCTCTTTCTCTCTCTCTCTCTTTCTCTCTCTTAACTCGTTCGTATAATTTTCGTCTTTGAAACGACATTGTTTCTCCGATCAGTCACTGTAAACTAAGAGAGTCTTTGCATGTGTTTTAACGTTCTCTCGCACTCGCCTAGTTTCAAGGTGGGTCGCAAGCTTCTATGGAAAAGCAATTTTTCAACCGCACAATACGGCTATTTTCTTTTCTTCCAAAAAAATTGTGCTCTATTTTATTCATATTGTACATTTACTTGGTTGGATTGGTTGGATGCTTTTTTTAATTATTCCATTCATAAACTTTTGGAAAGTTTAGTGAAACAAATTAAATGTACGTATGTATGTGACAAAATCCAGATCGACATGAAGATATGGAGAAGTTTCCGCTGAAAGGTACTTCGTCATCGACGTCAACTGCCGCTGTTCATTCCACCGTGCCCACAACTTATAACTCCGTAGATGCTCAGGTAGGCAATAATTGCGTAATCTCAAAATCCTACGTTTCATCAACATGTGTTCTTTTTATTCTTATCAGTTCTTTGCTTCGATCTTCTTCTATTCTTTCTCCTACTTGACTGGCTTGCTTTGGTCTAGTTTAGGTTGGTCTTAGAACGACACGCGTGAGCACGCTCTGCTTTTCATTTCATGTTCAATCTGCGTTTGACATTCTGCGCACTAGAGAAAAAAAAAGATAATTCTTTGTGCCGAGCCGGTGCTGTACTTTAATGGTTTTCGTTGAAATATCATTCCCTCGACCCCTTTTCCAGAAGCTCGTTCTCACGAAGCCGCTACGTTAAACGTCTACGTGATCCACACTTCGAGCAGCGAACGCTATCCCACTGTACATCGGATGCTGAGAACCCTTAGCCGGTCTCGCTATTTCTATTTCCTGTAAAGATCGACCAACTTTTCATGAGACAATAAAACAAACAAACAAAACGCTTTGTCCAAAGTTTGGGAAGGAGAGAAAGTCGTCTTGATACTTTGGCATTAATAACGCATTGAACACGGTGTACCTTGAGAAAATTAAAACGTATATCGAATTAAAGAAAATTTGCATCGGCCCGAGAGCTGCGAACAACTGCAGTCAGCCGTTCTCACAAGGGCCACCGGTAAAATACAAACTTAACAACATTTACATCATATGAAAAGAACCAACACTATGATACAAACTAGTCAAATAATTACTAAGATTATGGCTAATTCCGAATAACAAAACAGTTCAGGCATGTCTTTAACAATTTATTGTCACAAAGACTGCATCCTCGATACAAATCTTTCGCACGCTCTGTCTACAATTACTGACTCGTTACTAATTATAACAATTAAGAAAAGATTCCATATTTTTATTTAAAAAATTCGTCGTCAAATTTATTTGTCTGCATTGCTCTCAGAGCTTGCGATAGGTTCGATATTATCGTAAGCAGCACAAACATAAATAAATACTTGAAGATATTTCGTGGCATTTGACTAGAGTTTATGTGACTAACAATTTATTTTTATTATTTTAGACAACCAACGGCATAGATTCTGGTAATTCTGGCGATGCAAGACTGCGAAACAGTGCTTTAAGTCGAGGAGGAAGTTTCAGCAGTGACGAAGACATGCTGGATGTAAATCATCAAACAGGCTCACATCATGCGGGTAACAATGCTTACGCAGACCGTAGCATTCGCCTCGACGACACGTCGTCGCATTGTAAGTCTTTTGACGATATTTTGGACGTACTATCATTGTGGTTATTTAAATGCATGGTTAAAGAGCTTTTTCATATAAATTCCGAAAAAAATGTTCGAAAAACACTTTTCATACGCAATAAACCTTCTAGTTTTTCGGTTACAATATTTTTAGGTGAAACTAGTACGAAATATTCCTTCAATATTATTCGGGAATGTTGTAATCGTGATCTCATATTTTTTCGCCAACTTCAAAACGATTTTTTTAACTGTTAATGAAAGTTTTACAACTTGTATTTTTTTCAGTTTCAGCCGATTCTGACGATATTCCGGGTATCGGCCAGTACGAGGATTTCCATACGATAGATTGGCAACGGGACATAGCTCGCGATCGTATGAGACACAGATACATCATAAAGAAGAAACATGATTCCATATGTGATTTGGTAAAGGGCGCACTCGACGCCTCATCGGGATGGCTCTGTGTTTTGTTAGTAGGCCTTTTCACGGGTGTAGCTGCTGGAATAATAGACATAGGCGCATCGTGGATGACCGACCTCAAATTCGGTATATGCCCTCAAGCTTTCTGGCTCAATAAGGAACAATGTTGCTGGAGTTACAATGAAACTACTTTCGACGGTGGAAATTGCTCCCAGGTAAATATTTCTACGATTTAAAAACATGTTAGAATCTTAAACAAGGAGAAAAGAAAAGTTTCACTAAAAAAAAACAATCTGACATAGAGGGAAGAAAAAAAGTTTATCTGAAGAATAAGTTGGTGATAAACAACTTCTAAGGTTTTCTTTTTATACATCATGTCAGTATGAATTGAAATAACAAGAAGAATCATTCTAACTGAAAATACATTTTCTATTTTTCAGTGGTTGCCATGGCCCGAAGTATTCAGTCGGTCAAAGACTGGAGCAGGACCTTACATAATCTCGTATATGTTTTACATAGCGTGGGCCCTGTTGTTCGCATCGTTATCCGCATCGTTAGTGAGGATGTTTGCTCCATACGCGTGTGGCTCTGGTATCCCCGAGGTAATTTTGACAAATGCAAAAGTTGATTCAGCTCATAAGTGAGATACAGACATTCATCGAAGAATATATTGAAAAAACGAATTTGAACGTTTCTTAGATAAAAACTATACTAAGTGGATTCATCATCCGCGGCTATTTGGGCAAATGGACACTGATTATCAAATCCGTTGGTCTCATTCTCTCCGTTTCCGCCGGTTTGAGTTTGGGCAAAGAAGGACCGATGGTTCATATAGCTTGCTGCATTGGAAACATATTTTCTTATCTATTCCCAAAGTACGGTAGGAACGAAGCGAAAAAGAGGGAAATTTTGTCAGCAGCTGCAGCAGCCGGTGTATCAGTTGCTTTCGGTGCCCCGATTGGTGGGGTTTTGTTCAGCTTGGAAGAGGTAAGAATAACATACTTCAAACCCGTGAAAGCAATTTTTAACCATCAATTATTGGGAAACGAACAACTATAATAAATGGACCTTATGTCATTCAAACAGAAAAACAATGAAAAGCTATAATATACAAAATAACAATTCAACTTTCAAATTTTCAGGTCAGCTATTATTTTCCTTTGAAAACCTTATGGCGATCATTCTTTTGCGCTTTGATAGCAGCTTTCGTTTTGCGTTCGATAAATCCGTTCGGGAACGAGCATTCGGTGTTGTTCTACGTGCAGTATAACAAACCATGGATATTTTTCGAACTGATACCCTTCGTAATGCTTGGAATTATCGGAGTGAGTAAAAGCAAAAAAAAGATGAACAGATTTATTTTTAAAGCCTGCAGACGGTGTGATTTTAATATTTTCAACGATTTTTTAACGGAATCATTCTTGTAGGGCGTAATCGCGACTCTGTTTATCAAAGCGAATTTGTACTGGTGTCGATATCGGAAAACATCGAAACTCGGTCAGTATCCGGTTACCGAAGTATTGGTCGTAACCGTCATCACAGCTATTATTGCATATCCAAATCCGTACACGAGGATGAGTACGAGTCAACTGATCTATTTGTTGTTCAGTCAATGCGGCGTTTCGAACGCTGATATGCTGTGGTAAGTTGATCCTACGCAGTATTGTCACACTCATTTTTATAATATTTTTTCACAATAGAATTTTTCGATTTTTATTTTCTATATGGACAAAATTGTATTTAATAATTCAATTGACAACAATCCATTTATTATTTATCTCTCGCAGTGATTATAATCGCAACTTTACAAATGTAAATTCGGCGATCGAGAGTGCTGCTGCAGGGCCAGGTGTCTACAACGCCGTATGGCTTTTGGTACTGACACTTTTCCTCAAACTGATCATGACGATATTCACGTTCGGTATGAAAGTGCCATGTGGTCTTTTCATTCCATCGCTGTGCTTGGGCGCTATTGTCGGACGTATAGTTGGTATAGGAATGGAACAACTTGCCTACAATTATCCACATATTTGGATGTTCAGCGAAGAATGTTCAACTGGTGTTGGCTGCATAACGCCTGGATTGTACGCTATGGTTGGCGCAGCTGCGGTTTTGGGTGGCGTGACTAGAATGACCGTTTCTTTAGTCGTCATCATGTTCGAATTGACCGGCGGTGTCAGATACATTGTTCCTCTAATGGCCGCTGCTATGGCGAGTAAATGGGTCGGTGATGCTCTCGGAAAACAAGGCATATACGACGCTCATATTGGACTCAATGGTTATCCATTTTTGGATAGTAAGGAAGAGTTTCAGCATACGACACTTGCTGCTGATGTTATGCAACCCAAGTATGCGATCCGTTCAACTTTGTTGTGTTTACTTCAGTTCTTTTGATGTTATATTCATTCATTCATAGATTAGTTTCATTAATTGAAATGACTATTTTTATTTATTATTCATTTATTAATATATGACAGACGAAGATACTTAAGTGTGTGGCAAACTTCTACTTGTGACACCACAATTTTTTATCTCCGCTCAAAACATTTCACTGGATGTTTAAATTGTCTAGTCAGTCCGAAAATCTGCAATCTTGGTGGCCCCTTAGCGAAAACTTTTGATAATCATCTATAAATTTCTTGTCTTTTCATTTTAGACGAAACGAGGCTCTGCACGTTCTCACGCAAGATTCAATGACCGTCGAGGACGTTGAGAATTTGCTCAAAGAAACGGAGCACAATGGTTTTCCGGTTATCGTCTCGAAAGAGTCACAATATTTAGTCGGTTTTGTACTAAGAAGAGATCTGAATCTTGCTATTGCTAATGCCAAGAGAATGATGGAGGGCATAACCCGACTTTCACCAGTCATATTCACCAGCGGTAGCAACCTTCAGGTTCATTCACCGGCTCCCCTAAAACTCAAGAAAATTCTTGACATGGCACCGATTACAATCACGGATCAAACTCCTATGGAGACTGTAGTCGATATGTTTAGAAAATTGGGTCTCCGACAAACCTTAATCACACACAATGGGTGAGTATGATTTTTTGCTATTTTATTTATAGGTGAGCAATTCAGTTGTCGAAAATCATATCATTTCAACTTATCAATGAATTCTGAATTCATTATGACATTGTTCGTTCGAACGTTTTGTAACATACGCGAATTTTAATCTCGATCCAGCGGAAATTTTTTTAAAGATGTTGTGCAATTTTTGTTCTGAGCTTACGAATCTTTGGAAGGTTTTATTGCAATTCCTTTTCCATGAGAATCGTGTTTAGAATAAGCAGTAAAACATTTTGCATTCGTAGCTTTGATCGCCGGTCACGTTTGTGAATTATTCTTACGCCGTATGTTTTATAATCCTGTGATTTTTTTTCAGACGACTTTTGGGTGTAATCACAAAGAAAGATGTGTTGAGACACGTGAAGCAACTTGATAACGAGGATCCAAATTCTGTATTGTTCAATTGAACAAAAGCGTTGACGTGTAACGAGTTATTCACAAAGATCCATCCAAGGAGGAAGAGGAATAGCATGAAGTTTAGGCGCGATAATAACTTGTACGAGGGACATGGTCAATTCGCTAAATATTGCATTGTCGCTTGAACTTTGTTGATATACTCGTTCTCCTCGCTGTGCTTCTCACCGTTAATCGATGATACTACGAGTTCGTGTAGACCTTTCATTCAATTTCTTCTTAAAGGAAGCAACAAAAAAAAGATACCAACAGATTCATCATACGTGCGTTATATATTGGCTAGCGCTCGGATTTGTTATTGTAAATTATTTTTAGCTGTTCCAGTTACACTGGAGAATCACGTCTAACATCACATGTAAGCGTGAATGCGCTATATTTTATTCAATACTGCTATATCACCCCGACCGGCGATCGATAGTATTTTTTTCTTCTTTAAATTCTATACATAATAGTCTACCCAAAATGTTATCAGCTGGTATCATACTTGAAAGTACGTGTTTATAGTAAATAATTAATCAAGTCGAGGTTATTTGGTTTTAGAGATGCGGCGGAGAAGGGAATCTTGATTTGACCTTGGGCATGTTATGTGCTATGGTAATGCAAAGGAAAAACTTTAAATGCCGAAATGCAGCTGCTGCTTTTAAGTGTACATTTCTATAGCTTGTTTTGGACAATTTTTTAATGAAGAAATAACTGTGATGCAATATTTTTTTATTGAGTGTTTATTGAACGTGGCTAGAAAGTCACAATATCACAAAAATTCGCTTCACCGAAGATTTACCGCGCAGGTAATCCTGTTGAATGGGTCGAATTAAGGTCGAATTAAAATTCCCATCTTTTCTCCACTTCGACACCAAACATCCTTCATTCAACATTCTTTTTGTTACACGTCCTATTTATCCATTATTGTCAGAGAGGAATCTCTATAATCGACGATACGAATAATATTTCGAAGAAAAAATATTTCAACAAAGAACGAATGTGTATGCATTCTAATTATTTCTCGATTTTACCTATTCCCCACTCATTAGTTCGCAGCCTCATCGAATCTCCTTTATGGTGAAGTTCAAACAGATCCAACGGGATTCATTCATTAAAAATTTTGAAATTATTTTTTTGAAAAACTGCTTCACCACTGAACGATCTAATTGTGCCACTACTGTATGATCACCGATACATATATTTAAAAAAATCAATTCATTTGACTTGAGGGCGCTAACTCAGGAGAGGTCAAAAGTACACAGGACCGCCTGCACAACACACTGTCACTGTGCGCGCTTTGAGCGCGATTCGAAACCGGCCCGGCCTCTACTCGAGTCTCCGTGCCGAAAACTAACAACAACGGACACTCATTGACATTTGACGAGTCTGAAATCATTTGAGATTGTTCAAGTGAAATTCGCATCTTAATAAGAAATTATAAATAGTCAAAATCACATTACAAAAATGGTGAGATAAACTGTGGTTACAAGATCATTCAAAGAAGTCGTGTGTTCAACGATTGAGTTCGAAATAACCTCAAAATAATATACGTTTTTTGACGAATGAGTAGTTTTTTCAAAATTGTTTTTGACAAACACCTCGAAGCCAGTTTGTACGTATAATCAAGCAAAGAATAACTTCTAATTGGGCTGTCAAAAAAACGCCTAACGTGTAAACTTTCATTCTTCAAAATAGGAACAAAATCGTAAACAATCATATCAACTTGCAACTTTTTTCACGTTCAATATCTGCTGTACTGAACGATTATATTTTCAAACTTAACGATCATCGATATATATACACAAACAATACTATAAATTAATTTTTCTATAACCGGGCGACTTTAAAACATGTAAATACTGACGAACAAATTTTAAGGTTAGCAAATTGTTTGATTCTAGTTGTTTTACTCCTTCTTCAAATCGTTGATTGGAAAAGACGTAGTGGTCGAATTGAAGAACGACCTGAGGTAATCCAGATATTTGTAGAATCTTATATTATTAAAGAGTATGAAATAAGAAATGACAAAAATTAATAGCTCCACTTGTTGCAGTATTTGTGGTACGCTTCATTCCGTAGATCAGTATCTCAATATTAAATTGACGGACATCAGCGTTACAGACCCAGACAAATATCCTCATATGGTAAGAGTTTAATAACCTGAAACTGGCCTGGTTTTTTCTTTCTACAAAAAGTTTATGCTCTCTTTGTTTTACACATTTCCCACATATTTTCCCAGCTTTCCGTTAAGAATTGCTTTATCAGAGGGTCGGTGGTGAGATACGTACAATTACCTGGCGACGAAGTGGACACGCAATTGCTGCAAGATGCGGCCCGAAAAGAGGCAGCCGTCCAAACTCGATAACCAAGATTCACAATAACGAAAATTAGATTTATCGACATATTTTTTCCACTTGTAAGAAACTAACGAAATTCTTTTGTAATAAAATAAACAAAAAAAACACAAAATACTCCTAATGACTCAATATCATAATTTCAATGAAGTAGCAATGTGAATCGACCCTGCTCATCATAGATGTCGATGTGAATGAATGGCAGAGAAGGACAAGGGTCCGCATGAAAATATGCATTCAACAAAGGTGACAATTTGTGTAACGATAAAAATAACAAGGGGCGCATGACGAGGATAACCAACGACAGAGTGTTAAACTTTTTCATTTATTGAAAATATTTCTGTAAAATGTGTATATCCGCTCGGCCACGCAGACCAACAAACCGAATTTTGGATAATAGATTAGAAAAAAAATCAAAGAGATTCGTAGCGAAATCGTAAAACATATAGTAGAGACATTATTATTATTCCTAACGATTACTTGTTGTTGCTGTTGTTGCTTTTTATTCTTTCATACTCCTTCTCATTATTTTATTCGTTTATTTATTTATTTGTTTGTTTGTTTTTCTTTTCGTTTATTCTAAATAAAGGACCAATCAACGATGCATTGGCTTTTTTGTTTTTTTTTTTTTTTTACTTTTTTATAATCTTATTATATTAATTATATCGTGTATAACAAAGCGGTAACAACTTGTTAATCTTGTAACTATTATCGTAGGAATTATACATTATTATTAATTTAATAATTATACGGTAACTAATAATGACAATAATAATAATCATCATTATAATGATAATAATACAATAAAGACAGTCAAACTAATAATAAACAATAAATAAATGTGTTTTGATCCGATATCAATCATTCGCGCTAAAATCATTTATTGTTTTTGCTCGTTTCTTCCGTTTTTTGTTTGTTCGTGTATTCATTATTCAACAACAGTATTTTTTTAAATTTATTTGTTTTTTTTTCATTTTTTTATCGCTCGTTTTTTTCGTCTTTTAAATCTTTGCATTATTTGCTCTTTAATTCAGTAATCGTAGTAAACATAGTAATTATTTATAATATTGTGCAAATAACTCATATTTCTGTATTAGAGTTTAATGAGAATTTCATTCAACGGAGTCGAACCCTCTCTTCTCCGCTCTCTCGGTCTAACTACGCCTATTAGTATTCTTTTTATTCTTCATCTGCTAATATTCAACCCGTTCTCCTCTTTTCTTCAAACATTTCCATTCGTACAAATACATTACGTGAATTTTTGAATCTCTTTATAATTTCTCTCGCTCTCTTTCGTTATTCATACTTCGTAAGTGTAACAGAATGTGTATATAATATATGGACAGTACTTTTTATAATAAAGTGTCGTTTTTCTTTTTTCTTTTTTGTTTATTTTATTTTTTTCGTTTTTTTTCTTTTTCCCCATAGCTAGGTTGTTGAAAATTGGATTCTTAGCTCATCTACCTAGCTTGACCCATGGCAGTTGCTTGTTAATTACTGGCCGACAGGCTCTTCAGCTTCGTACTTTACAATAGCCTCGTGTGTGTTTGGTTTTTTTTTCTATCGATTTATTATCATATACATATATGCTGTTGCTGATGGTTTTTGCAATAAAAGTTTTCTTTCGAATTTTATAGATCCTCGATTTGTTCATTTACCGGGCAAGGAAAAAATGAAAACAATAATAATATTAAACAAACACAATTGAAGAATATGTAATGCGTTTGTAAAAAGCGGCGGAGTTAAAGAACAGCACCGATTTATTGAATTTTTTTGATTTGTTCGTGTGTGTGTCCGTGTGTATGTGTGTGTTTTTGTTTCGTTTTATGATCATAGGGTTTGATCGAAAAAACTGCGAGCCTCTAAACGAAAAATCGTGGCATCTTGTCGTTTCTTTTCCTCTTTCTAAATCACTCGATTCTCCAACATTTTTTTCTTCCCCATATCTCTCTGTTTAACCTCTCTTTGGTTTACCGTCTCTCATCGTTTTGTCGTTTTTCCAATGAACATGTTGTCAATCTAAAGTGACACATATGCATGTATATGCATATATTTTTTAAGTAGTTATTTATTTTTTTATATTACAATGCGCGATTTAAAAGTCTGAAAAAAAGGCAGTATCGTTAAAGGAGAAAGTACGTGGTGTGTGTGTTACGAATCGCTGAGCGATTCATTGCTGACGAATTAATAGACAGCGCATACGTAGCTATATATTACAGCGATCCCCAAATTAAAGAGACAAATTTACAATATTTATTTTTTTAAGGATGAGTATAAACAAGCGAATTGCTATAGTATTTACATACTCTCACCATATTCTCGTCATTTCCGATTTATTGTTTGCTGTTTTTTTTTTTTCCTTCTTTCTTTTATTCCCCGTGAAAATGAAAAGAGCTTTCACAGCTTGACGCTCAAACGAATATTTAAAAAAGAAATCTTACGTACTTCTATGTGTCTTATATAATCAATAAAATAGTATCTATAGATAATACATTCAGGCAAATTTTTTTCACACGCATGTATGCCGAATAATGAAGAATTCGTTTTGAGGTGAAAAAGAGTGTATTAAACCGATCGCAGCTTGTTTGTTGTAAATGCGATGAGACTCGTTGTGGCTCGCGAAAGATTTATAAAAACTGGGGAAGTGAAGATCTTTCTAAAGCGCGAACGATTCAATATACATTTTTGTGCCTCCAACGATGATAAAATAATTTTTATTTTCAATCTTTAAATTTTTTTCCTTTTTTTTTTTTGTTCGTTTCTATTTTTCGCCAAAACATTATTCCCCTTATCTTTGAATGTACACACACTTAAAGCCTTCAGAAAATCACAATTTTTGACTCATCAGACACCAACAAGTGTAATTTTTTAATTTACACAACGCATCCAGCTAGCTCTCCCCCTCCCAAGTACTATTTTTTATGTATTACATGCGGCTGAGTGATGATGGAAAATTTTTACAGTTGCATTATTACATTTTCGTTTGATAAAAAGATGGGCAACTTTATAATTGATTTTTATTCCTTTAAATTTCCATCTTGGGAGTTTTATCATTTCATTTGTTATTTTATTCTCGCTTGGATTCTTTTATTTTATTTTTTTATTGCTTCTCATCTCTATTGATACAGGTTTTTATGTCCGCATATCGCACTTGACGAGAATAGAGTATCGAAAATATATCGTGTATAAATGATTTGATTATTATCGAATTATTTGCACATATTACAGCATTGTGAAAACTAAAGAATAATACATTTTTTTTTCTCAATTGCAACCTTTTTCACCAATTGTTCTAATTTCTTTTTTTTAAATATATATATATCAAAGCGTTTCTCAATATTTCTGTAATTGATACGCAATCCTATAATATCATCTCTTTGCTCATTATTTTTGTTCTTGTTCTTTTTCTCATTCGTTACAATTTTTTATGGTTTTAATCCGGAAGAGGTCCATTGTCGTTGCAATTACATAGTGAATCAAACGTGTATACGCAAATTCATTAAAAAATATTTCAAACGAATCATTTCGCTTTTTTGTTCTTTCGACAACTACTAGACAATAATATGGAAAAAAATCTCAACGCGTGTATAAAATTCTCAATTCACTAGAAGGGTCTTAATCTTTTTTTTTTTTAGATCTCTCGTTCGAAAGCGTGTCTTGAAAGTAAACCTTCTAAATTCTGATTAAATTCGCACGCAACTCCTCAACAATTAGACTTGAAAGAATATTATTTCATGAAATCAAATCGTTCACATATTTATCTAGTTTTTTAAATTTCTTTATTATAAACGACTATGAGATGGTGGACGAGCGAATTTGTTCGTGAAGCGATTTCAACGTTAATAATAAAGTTTCCCAAACTATTGTTTACTCGTTGTGATCGCATGCGTTAAGACCTCCTCCGAATTACACGATAATCATTTTTCGCGCTTATATTATTAAACGCTTACTTTAGCGCTGATTTATTTCAAATTTTTTCTATCTTTCATTTTTTTCACCTCTCTCCTACTATTTCGGATGTCAAATAATATACAATATGCTATAACAAAATTTCGACTTTCGCGCTTTTTTCTTTTCACTTTGCATTCCAAAGATGTTTGTTTTCCGACGATTTGTGGTTGTTGCTGTATCTGATAACATTATATTGCAAATCTATGGAAACAGGTTTCTTAACGTAATATTAAATCATAAGAATAATAAAATTAATCATAATCACATAATAATAATCATAATCATAATAACAATGATAATTATAATAAAAATATTAATTATGCTCGAAATTAGGGTAATACGAGTGCTGGATATTTGATTCCAACGTAATTTAACAACATTTTATTCATTCTTCAACACTTGCACTCGTTGGATTCGTTTCACGGGGGGGAGTTTGCTTTTTACATTCATATTGATTTATCGTTTCGCTCATAATATCAATATATCGAAAGAGGCATTCTAAAGTACTTTGACAAAGCAGACTCGACACCGATACTTGAATAATTTGTACGAGTAAAATTTACAATGCGCGGTGGTATGTTCAATCTCGCGCGTGTTTTACCTCTTTTTGAGCTTCTATGTAGCTTAATTATATTAATGAACGTTTTTTTAAATCTTATTTGTTTTTTCTTTTATTCTCCTTTCAGCCTATATCTCGTTACTCGGCACCGTGTGTCTGTGTGTATGTTCGTGTTTGTGGGTGTCTCTGTGTGCATTTGTAAGTAAAAATAACATTCCTCTCTTAAATAGAATTGTAATCGAGTCCTGCTCCTATTTGTCGGAGGCAAAATCTCGTTTTTCTTGTCAATTTATCGAATTTTAAGAAAAATTATCAAGCCAAAGTACCTAATTTGATGATTTTTTTATATTCTGCAATAAGACGAGAACCGTGAAAAGGAAAGTTCAAAAAGCAGTACTAGAATTTTCTCGTTTGTCATATTCTCGCACTGCAAGACGTAACGTTTTTGTTTTTTTTTTTTTTTCGATTTTCAATTCTCATCTCATAATCCACGTTAGAGTAGAATTTTTCAAGGTCATATTACATGTAATGTTTTCATGTTTTACGTGTGCGTGTAATTGTGTGCTAACGAGCCAATTAACGAATCACCTTACACGTGAAGCTCAAAATAGTACCTGAATAATTAATTAAAAACACACAATGAATAAAGAGAATAAATCAAATGAAAAGTTTGATCGTCCTTCTGTCGCGTGTTTATGTTGATGACGAATAAAATGTTTCATTCACCGAGAGAGACATCCGCGCGTTTCGCGACAAAAACCGTTTGTCCAAATACTCGAATTTACCAATATTAAAATAATCGACGAATAATAAACGATCCGGTGACATCTTCTTTGGTGATAATTAGATGGACGCAGGGAAGAATGACAAATATTTCAATTTGTTGTTAAAATCGTTCGAGAGGTCGAAGAAGAAGGACCGATCGAAATTTTATTCCATTTTTCAACCAACGATTTTCCGTCAATCCTAACCACGAATCTTCAAATAATGGGGAAGTAGAATTTAGTCGATCGACGCGATAACATGGTTGTGAAAAAATACTCGATATTTTATTATTCATTTTGGTGCTTTTCGTTTTTATTTTCATTTGGAAAAACCGGTTCTTAGGTCACGGGGGAAGAAACCGCGAGATAATCATCATTCGATTTTTCGAGAGCGTAAAAACAGTCGAAAACTAGACGTCAAAAGGTTCCGATTGAAAAACCATAATCAAAGAGGTTTCGCAGTGAGTTCGTTATTTCTTAAGGGTCCCGAGTCAATTTTTCGTCATAGCGTGATGTGTGCGTCTTCATCAAATGTATTTCCAAATGCGTACTCGTTGGTGCGATTAAGTACGAAAAAATATGATCGTGTGCAAAAGGCTTAAACGTGTAAAAGTAAGGTTATGTCACACGGAACATTAGCGAGCCACTACGAAAAAAGTCTAAAAACAAGAACTCAAAGTTTAGAAAAAATAAAAAATGAATAAAAACCATTTTTACGGGGAAACTAGAGTTAAAGAAATCACGGTTTTTCGACTGCTACATTGTAAGTACGCAGCTGATGCGGCTTGTTCGTTTGCATCTAATTTCTCTTTTTATATTCGTATGTTTTTCTTTATTTCGGTTCATCCGTTCGCCCGATTGATCGCAAGGCAATTTGCCGATGGTCGTTATATAAATACTATATGCGTGTATGCGTGTTATTATCGTTAGCTTCGTTTTTTATTTTTTATTATTATTTTTTGTTCTTCCTCGTTCGTTAAGTATTTATCAATTATTTTTATTCCATTCTGCCGAGTGCGCTAAACGCAGCAATGCACGCAAACGAGGGTAACATATTTATATATCATTTCGTCTTCGTACAGCACACCTTATTCAATTTTTATTCTCGCGTCATATACAATTACGTTGTCCTGTTACGTACGTTTCTTCGTTCATTAGTCATTATTTAAAAAACAATTATTAGAAAAAAAAAAGAATAAACAAAAGAACAACAACAAAAAAACCAAAACAGAAAATATCTTAACGGTCGATTTTATTTAAGTTAATGGTTTTTTTTTATTTTTATTTTATTTTTCATTTTCTCCGAATAGACATCATTTGCGAGGGGAATATTCTATATATATACATATACATGTGTGTGTGTGTGTCCATGTCTGTGTGTGTTGGGTGGATGTGTGTGCGTGTGTGTTTTCGCGTTCGCCCGCGTCGTGTGTCATTTATATTCATATATATATAGAAGTGTGCAATTATAAAAAGCCAAAAACTGCAAGTAGGCTGATGTATTGGTTTTTTTTTTTTCTCTTTTTTGTTTTTTCTTCATTTTAAAATTTACGTATATAATCAATCTAAAGATTTATTCGTTTAGCGTATAAATGGTACGCGCTGCGCGACATTTGCAACGTTCCCGCAATAAATACTTATCGATAATATGTACTCGTTTGTCGCAAAATGTTTCGTAAACGGGAGGGCGAGGGGGGGCGCGGGGGGGCAAATGCAATTTTTTTTACACACATTTATATATACATACTTATATACATGCAAATGTATATTTATGTATAGATATATATATAGATATGTCTATTGCTCGCAAAGAAGAGGGCGCAACTCGTACGATCGTGGCGAGCCGAATGATCACTTTCACGCTCCGTTGTTCACTCGCAATGGATATCTATATACATACATATATATTTATACATATACATGTAAATAAGTAGGATTTTATCATAGGGCTAGTGCCTTTTCTCGCGTTTATTATATTTCCTTCATTCTCTTCCGATCTGGAACATACGTTTTTCTTTATTTTTTTTTCGTTTTCTACAATATCGATAGTCCTTGTGCTTTTTGTTATTATTTTTGCTTCGATTTAAATACTTGTTCGTCGTGGTGATATATATTTCGGAAAAATCTATAACGAGCAAACCTTCGTCCGATGTAACCCGATATGCCATGTGTAAATTCGAACACAACAATGAAAATTTATCCGCGTGAGAAATAAGAGGTGAGCTCGGACTGGCTTTCAGATGTCATCGCATCGTCATTCTTCCGAAACATATAGTCCGTATAATCACGTGCTTTTGTTGACGGGGGTTGCTTTTTGTTTTAACGGTTTACCATTTTTTTTTCCACATACTGTTCAATTCGCACTTGGTACGTATCATATCACATGCAATATATATATATATATATATATGTATGTGTGTTTATATATATATATATATATATTCTTTTTTTAAATATATAACGTGAGGACGACGCCGCCTCCCGATATGCCGCAATAAACTACAGGCTATACCAATGAGTAACAATAATTTAATAATAATGATGATTAATGAAACAACGTAGAAAAACTTTTGGATGAAAGTTTTACGATACAAATATATACATACGAATATATATATATATTCATTTATATGTGTATGTATGTATTTATATGCATATGTATATATATATATCCTCGCGCGATCTACGGGTGAGGATTGTATTGGTTTAGTCTTTTTTTTGTTTTTTTTTTTTGCGTATTTTTTTTTTTTCGTTTAAATTTTCTATTTTAATAATTCACACCTGTCTCTTATTCCTTCTCTCTCACTTTTTTATGTTTTTTTTTTTTTTTTTAATTTCTCACTAACATTTCTTGTACGTTCCTTGTCGTTCTTAGCGTTCTTTTGTTTTGTTTATTTCTCGCAACACTCGAATGTTAGAAGAACTAGTCATCTATGTGTGTGTGTGTGTGTTTTTTTTTTCTCCATCAGCGTATTATTTTAAGTCGCATTTGTTTCTTTCTAAATATTCTTCGACGTGTCTCTTTCATCGTTTTCATATTATTTTTTATCGATACGCTAGGGTCTCGAATGCCTTTAACCCTAACTCAAACTGAGCCGTACCAAATTGGACAACTGTGGTTGTACATCGGTATCCGATACTGGTGTACACTGCGGCAGCGGCGACGATCAAATATTTCGTTTGTTTTATCTTTCATATTTATTTTGTAATATATACATATATATATATATATTTATATATAAATACATATATATATATATATACGTATAATTGCAAATAATATTAAAAATAATGTTCGCCCCGCGTATCGCATCGCATTGCCGCGTCTGACCTTGTTGTTTTTTTTACAAGTTGACGCTAGTTTGTTTTTGTCCAAAAAAAAAACTAGGTCAACTCGTCCTGAGTCGTTACTGTGAGATGGCGAAGGGGGGAGGGGGAGGAGGACTGAGGGGTGAGGGCGTTGAGGTCAAATGTCGATGCCAAATGAATATAATCACGTGTTTTAAGGAAACTAGCATTTCGCGTGATTATAATGTCGATTAAGGTATGAGACGAGTTTGAAAAACTGCAACTTTAAACATTTGGTTTTTTTCTTTTTCATTGGAATATTGATGGAGTTGATACTTTACATGTGTATGTATAACTATGTCTGCGTGTTTGGTTTCGAATGCGGTAATTTTCGTTGAATAACGTCGAATTGGAGTTTCGTAGACACTTTTTTTGTTCACTGAGATATTCGCGACGGGGATTGCGCGCGGTTTTGGGGAAGTCGGCTCCACAGTTTTCCCGCTGTTCTCGATTGTTGTTCGCTTGTTGTTCTTCCTCTTCTTCTTCTGCTCCTGCTTCGGCGCCTTCGTCGTCTTAACTTTTGTTCTTCGCTTCTCTTCCGTTGACATTCGTATCAATTTTCGAATGAAGTTCGTCCCGAGATGTCACGTTCCACGTTCATCCACATTTCGTATCGATTTGATTCGAGTTGCCTATTTAGCGACCGTGCTAACGATCCGAGTACCACAGCCTTTTCAAATTTGCTTGCTTTTTCTCATCGTCACGTTGTTTTTAAGCGGACGGTAATGCAGGTTTCTTTGACTTTGTTTATTCAAATGGACAGTGGATCGATTGACTCCAGGAATCGTGAGTGATTTTTTTTTGGGGAAACAACCCGGGAGTCAAGTCACTACTGTCCACATTCAATCACGTATCATCGTGAATTTTTTTCTTCTGTTATTAAAACTTGCAATGATTTTCCATTTCGTACTCTCACTCGTGGACGTCCTTTCGGGCGTCTACGAGTGTCAGTCGGCGTGTTAACGCAGCAACACAATCATTTCGTTCGGTGGAGACGAATCGTTCCGGTTCCCGTGGAGAACAACATCGGACCAACCATTTTCTTTCCTCTTCATACTTGCTCGATGAAAAACATATGTGTAGACATATACATACAGATATATATATGTGTACACACTTATTTCTGTTCGATGGGAACGCACTCTATTTTTCATTTCCTTTGGAACAATGGGAAAAGCGAGTTTGCGTCGAGATGCGTTGCCGTGGAGCCCTTGGTCCTCGCCAAAGGACGAAAGATGGAAAGTAGATTTTTTGACAGATGTAATCCAATGAAAACTCCGCGTGTTGTTGGCGTACAGCGTCAGTTTTTCAAACTCCGAGCGAAGCGTTCGTTCGTTATTTCGGTTGGGCAAGTAGCAAGAGTCTTCGTTGGCAAGACGTATATTGCAAAGAAAGAAAAGATAAATCGCATAAGCGATTTATGTCTGATGGTCCAGAACAATGGTGCTATCGACCACTAGACCGACATCTTTTTTCGCCAACGACGGCACAATCACGCGTGCGGTCGACCAAAAGGCAACTCGTTGGAGGAAATTTTTCGTATTATTCTTTATACATTTTTTGTTTGTTCGTTTGCTTTTTTTT
Organism: Campoletis sonorensis; assembly: GCA_013761285.1. Classification (NCBI taxonomy): domain Eukaryota; kingdom Metazoa; phylum Arthropoda; class Insecta; order Hymenoptera; family Ichneumonidae; genus Campoletis; species Campoletis sonorensis. The sequence continues at coordinate 2,584,172 of JACEOJ010000085.1, forward strand.
TTTTTTTTTTTT
>JACEOJ010000085.1:2584193-3041743 GCA_013761285.1 Campoletis sonorensis
ATTGCTGCCATATTTCGTAATACATATCGTAGTCATCATCGGTCAATCCCTCCTGCACATCTTCGGTCGCTTGTGAATAATTCTCTAATATCACCGCGATATACATGTTGATGACGATTAGGAAGCTGATGACGAGATACGATAGCAGGTATGCAATTCCTATTGTCGATGATCCACAATTGCCCGGATAGCCTATTTCGTTGTTTGGCTCTTGGCAATCTTCCTCGTTTATTATTCCATCGAGTACACCGTCCCAACCGGCTGAAGTTGACATCTGATGAAGGTTTTTTGTTTTTTTTCAATTATTATTAACACATGAATACATCAACACAGCATTATATCAATATGTACATGCACGAAAGTGACGTCTACGAAAATTACACCGTCGTCATCGCATCGTCTACATTTCTTCGTCATTAACCAATGTACATGAAGGTTTTTCTCTCCGTCTAATTTTCATGATTTCACAAAGTACTACAATTATTTAATCAACAATAATCATATTTTCGGTGAAGAAATATATATATATATATGTATAAATTTTGATAAAAGTTCGTGTTGTTACCTGGAACAGCAGTATCATAGACTGCCCAAACGTTTTAAAGTTGTACACGTCGTCGAGACCGCTCTTGTCTTTGACGTGCATGAAGAATGACATTCCGAATATGGCGAATATAAACATTACGAGGAAAAGCAGGAGGCAAATGTTGAATAGAGCTGGCAATGACATCGCAAGGGCAAATAGAAGTGTTCTTATGCCTTTTGCGCCTTTAACGAGACGCAACACACGTCCGACTTTAGCAACTCTGACCACTCTGAGCAGGGTCGGTGAGACAAAATACTTCTCAATAATGTCGCTCAGTACCAAGCCTAGAGAGATAGGGAGAGAATAAAACGAGATTAGACGTACGATTGACACAAGTCTTTTCAATTATTTCTATAAATAAATAAATTATGTATTAATATTTAAAATGAATTTGGTGCAGCTATTAGGAATTGTTACAAGATGCAGGCAAATAGAAGGATCTTGCAACAGGGGAAAAGGGCTTTTTCGTGGAGAATTTCAGGGCCACATGCACATCTATCGAGGACTTTTCTCATCGGGGCAATAGGTCAAGGGGATATTTCCAACTTTCCATAGAACCATGCCTCTTTTTTTTATCCCTCCAGGGTTTTTTCTTCCACTTTTGTTTACATCTTACTTTTGGCGAAGAAAAAAAAATGCCTAGAAATGCCTGTGTACTAAGTGCCTAATCAATAATCGCTCGGTACGATCAAACGTGACCAAAGCGATCCTATCTACGTTCAATACGTTCTCTGACTAACTAATATTCTTATTTCTAGATCATTATCAAATTATCAACAAACCAAGAAACCAAATTAAACGAATGAATCATTTAAAAAAAGATATATATATAAATATATATATGAACATAGCGACTCGTTTAATAGGTGTTGTTGTGTATTAATAAACTAACAAAAATGATAAGACTACGATATTAGTATGTGCTTGTATACGTTTGTTTATATATGTCAATTGTTTTTTTGTGTGTTTCTTTGTTTAGTACTGTTTTGTTTTGTTTTGCCAAGCATATGTCGCGAACACAACGACTGGGAGACAGGCGATTGGTAAATTTTCATACGAATTATTTTTCCACCCTCGAAATACAGGCAAATCTCATTTGGAACTCGCCATATGGACCTGCACGGATCCTCATATTGCGATTGATCTCGGATTTCGAATTATGTGTGGAAAATAGGACGCGTAGAAAATTTACCAACCAAACCCCCCTTTTTACTCTCTTTTTTTTTTTCTTCAACTAAATCGTTGTGGCTATAGCAGCGCACTATACAACAATCTCGTCTCTCCGGCACACGATCTCCGAAAAAATTTCTTTTACATCTTTTCGCCGAAACAATATTAAGAGAATAAAAAATAATGGTCCAGCGCCTATGACTTTTTTTATTCATGACAAAGTTTACTATGCACTATTATTTCTTCTTTCCTCTGAGATTATTTCGAAAAAAATCATTTAAAGCTTCATTAATTTTATATTTTATCAATAAGATTGATTCTCGAGAGGAAAAATCCAAGAAAAAGTCTATGAGATTTTTTTTGCTCGTCATTAATTCATTTTTACGACTTGTCAATCGAAATGCGGATGTGAATGCTCGAGAGAGATAGACCGTCGATAGTTTTCTTGTGTTTTTTAAATCTTTTATCGCTCTATCTAATAAAAAAACAATTTGAAAAAAACTCTATGATACTATGTTCACTCTGACCCGATAAAAAAGAACGTAGAATCCTCGGTTTAACAGAACAACAAAAATCTGTGAACGGTGACTCAAATTTGACTAAAGAAATGAAAAAAAAAAACAAAAAAAAAACAAATCGTTTTTAGTTCCTCAAATTTAATATACGTGCCAATCGTAGATGCAGTCGAAAAAGATGCATACTTGTTATTGTGGAACAATCTTACCGGTGAAACGTATACGGGGAGTATAGTAGGCGCAGAGAGAGGTTCGAGAATACTTACTATGATGCGTTCAACATCAATTCGTCATATCGCAGTAACAACGCAGCTCTCCTTAAATCATTATTTTTCCTTTTTTTCTAATAAGATTGACAAATTTTGTCATTAATTGAAAACCTAATTAATCCATTATCTTGACGCAACTTAAAAGAACAAAATTCGTGTATAAAATATCCGATGAAAGAAACAATAAAAAAAAATCGAATTTCATGAGAAAAAAAAATGTTGAACTGCGAATAAATTCGTGTTTATATAATTCATAAGTTCTTAATAGAGACCAGAGTTAAGATTGGACCAATTTTGCAGTTCCAGAGATTTTCGAAACATCGGAATAAAAAAAAATCTTTAATTCCACTAATGCAATCGTTAGTTTCGTATTGAAAGAGATAAAAATAAAACATCGAGAAGTGACATAGACTCGACTTTTGAAAAGATGATTCTAACTGGAGCTCTATTCTGCGAGTTATAATAAAAAAAGGAAAATAAAACGAAAACATGAAGTAGTTTAGATTTAAAGTTCTGATGGCTGTGGAGCTATCGATCTGCGAGATGACCTATTAATGTTGTCAAGAGTCATCATTTTTATTTCGAGAGAGTAGGTCAAGGGTAGAATAGTTGGGGTACGAGATAAAATGGGAATAGAGGGTAAGAGAGAGAGAGAGAGAGGGAGAGAGGGGCACCATCGAAGCATCAGAGATCACATCAATGTAAGGCTACATAACGTTATGATGCCAATCAGTCGTTGCGACTCAATTGAAACGTCTTATACACCTGTTTGCTTTTTGTATATTATTATACTGTATTATTGTGTGTAAAGAGAGCGAATATTGGAGCATAAATAGTACAAAAAAAAAAAAAACATAAACATGAATGAGATGGGAAGAAGAACGAGTCGAGTGTATAAAAGTCTCGAACGAATAGGCATTCGTATTCTATTTCACTAAATCGAAAAAAAAAATTGCAATTCATCGACACCAAAGACTCTAGAGCATCTATATTTCTAAAACCACGTCAAACAATTTTGTATGTTCGGAAATAAAAGATGAACTGAATGTGAAAAAAATAATAATAAGGCAAACTGGTAAATATGGAGAAAATAAAAATGATTTAAATGCACGAGTTCGTCTGTTTTTGTTTGCAATGATTTGAGAGTAGTGTAGAAAGCCAACAGATTTAAGTTTGTTTTCATTGAAAATTGGACCAGTTTCAGTAGGGTCATACGACTGAAATAATCATTACGTTACATTACCTAATATTGATAATATAACAACAACAAAATCAAAGAGATTCCATGGCTCCTTGAAGTAGTGGTATCGCAGGGCAAAAATCTTCATGAGACACTCGCTGCTGAATATCACAATGAATATCATGTTGAGGTAGTCCAGCACGTTACTGAACGCGTCACTTTGTTGGTAATGGTCCATTGTCATTGTCAACATATTGAGTCCGATAAACAACATGATTATCATATCGAACTTTTTGTCCGTCACTATTTCAAACACAATTGCTTGCGGTCTCCACTGTAAAAATAAAATGCGTGTATCAATGTATATTTAATTAAAGTAACTTGACGACATCGAGCACTAAAATCCATTTTTTATTATTTTAATTTATAAAAACTCACCCTTGGCCGGGGAATAGCCTTTAGTGGTTTCTTGCTTCCCATTTTTTTCATAGCGTTATAATATTTCTTCTGATCCTCCGTCATGAACATTTCGAGCGAACCACCCGCTTTTTTCTTTTGCTCGTTAAAGTTATCGATGATAACTCCAATAAATAGATTGAGGGTAAAAAACGATCCAAATATGATGAAGAATACAAAGTAGAGATACATGTAAATATTCGTTTCGCGAATCGGTTGTTTATTTATCTGAAATAAATGGAAACATTAAAATGAGAAAATTATAACGATTAAATATGAGAGGCAGGAAGAAACATTGAATAAATATTATTCATTTTTATTATCGGTTCATTATTTACTTCCCAAAGAACAATATTGTCATTAGGCATTAATAATTGAATACTCACGTCTCTCGAATCAATCGCGTCATTCATTATCTGTATCCAACCTTTGAAAGTAGCAACTTGAAAGAGACACAGATAAGCTTTTCCAACATGATCGAAATTCATTGGTGAATTCTCCCACGTATAGTTTTCGGCGATACAGGCATTTCTGTCCGGTATTATTTCGTGGCTCAGCGTCGTTTTGTTCATGTCAACGCACTGAAACGTATTCATAACAAGGAAAAATTATATTACAATGGAATAAAAAAGAAAGAAAAATTGACGATTATTTCGTTCAGGCCAGTGCACTTACTTTGTAATATTTTCCAGCAAACAATTGAACTCCCATAATAGCAAATATCAACCAGAATATAAGGCAAACCAGCAAGACGTTGAAGATAGAAGGTATAGCTTGTACCAATGCGTTAACCACCACCTAAACAAGAGAGACACCATTTATTTCAATCGATTAACATCAGTCACCAATCTTTTTCTATTCTACACTAGGGATCAGATGATTTTTTTTTCCCGCAAGATGTGAACGAAGCCTGGCATTGAATAAAAAAAAGTTACTAAGCATCGATGATTACAACTCAGTGAAAAAAATCTTCATCATTTAATTTTGTTTCATTTTTATAGAAGGTCTTTTCTTCAATGACTTTTCATCGTTTAACGCAATTTGTGAATCTTGTTGTACTACTTGATTGATTGATTTATTGCAATATTTATAATGTCATTATTGACAATTGAAATGAAGAAGTTCTTGCGATCACGACTTTAAAGATCTTTTGGAAAATTTTCAAAACAACTTGTCAGTGGTTGACAGTTTTCAGAGATATTTAAATAAATGATTTAACGTTGTATCGATGTGCCAATAATTGCTATTGTTGCTTTTTAACGTAAAGGACAAACAATTCATATTTTTGTGGGTGTTGGTTATAAATAATAATTGAAAATTGGAATAAATCATGATGTACTTTTTTTTTTGAGACCAATGCTTTTTGTGTGCGCAATTAAAACTATGAATGCACGATACTCTAATGATCCTAAGGATCTAATTCGTCTACAGCGGCTTTCTCGGTGATGCGTCTGATTCTTATGCGTGTTTTTTTAAATTGTAATAATAATCATAACAGCTATGATAATGATAATAATTATAACAGCACCAATAAAAACGACAATAACAACACAAAAACAAGATTCGATTGTGATACAAAGTGTAATAATAAATGAGTAACGATGACGACTATATTCTATCGCGTGTGTTCGTGGTGCCAAATAAGGCTCTCGCAGCTTAAAATAATCTTCCAACAACCATAATTCTACGTGTTACTAATAAATTCCGATATTATTCATTGTTTTGTGTGAAGCAGCAGCGGAAACGTCCGGCACAACGCGATAAGCTCAGTTTATACATAATGACGAATAAATATGCTTATTTGGCGAACAACAGCAACGTTAAAAGCGTATTAACAGGATATACGATTGTGTAAGCGCAACAAGCAAACGTTTATAGTCATGCAAGAGAAAGAGAGACACTTAGAAGCATTTTTGTATAATACATGAATTATTGACATTAGCGTATACAGTAAAGTTGATAAATATATTTGGTGGACGCTTATAATATTTATTCGTGTATAGCATTGTAGAGATATACGTGAACTGTTGTCGTTTACAGAACTCATCAGAAGTTAAAATATATTTGAAGCAATAATTAATCGAATAAAAATATTCGTATCGAGTGTTTCGAAATTCTCATCAGCTCTTTCATTTCGAATGATCTTTTAGTACGAATTTGTTATTTCGTTCAATAACAAATCGTTTTTCAATTGACAAGAATAAACATCAAGTTCAAGTCGTCAACAATCCACATAAGCTTGCATGCAATTGTTCATTGAACAAATAGAATATAGAGTACAGTATTATTCGTTAAGTTGAATAAGTGTCAGGGTATGGGCATGATCATAACTCTAAACCCAATGTCTCAGCGACCTTACGATTAATTGACCCTTTGCATTTCAATTAATTTCATCATATTTTTTATTATACGTCGCACACAATCAAAACAAAAACTAATCGTCATAGTATATATTTTTTTCTAATCTCTTCCTTCTTATGGAAGAAACAAAATAACCACATTCAACAAAAAATAATCAGATAAATACATTTTTTCACCCACGTTGCACCAATTGTCTACGATTTTCAATTCCATAGCGATAATAATAATAACAATAACAATATTAATAGTAGTAGAATAACAAAATTGGAATATTGAAACGCGTATCGCGAGTAGTTTTGTCCATTTCGTATAATTGTAAGACTAATTATTGGGTTTCGTTGATGAACTATTAACCACTGAATTTTTTTTATTGATTTATATTGTTTTATTATTCTTCGGAAAGATGAGCTTGCGTGATTATCAATTGCTGCTTTAATAAATGCATAATAAACGTGCAAACGAAATGACATTTGATGTATTTTCGTTTGTTTTATTTTTTAATTTGTGAGTCACACGCTTCTACGAATAAAAAAAAAAAAAAAAAAACATTGATGGGTACTATTATTATCGCACAAGGTGGATGTCGTGATTGATGAAGTTTTAATAAAATAATATATAATGTCGAATGTTCACGCAATCAATGATATGCAATACTAATTCGTGCGTGGCTCTGAATATTCGAGATAAATGTGACTTGTAAATAAATGTATGTGTATGTATATATACACGTATGTATGTATCGTGCTAATAAGGCATATTAACTAAGGAATATCACGTTAGTGTGTTGACAAGTAGTTGCAATTGTTTCAAAATCTAATATCGATCATAATTGCGAAAAAGAAAAAAAATATATTGTAATGAGATATAACACTGGCAAATTGCATTCTTCGAATATATAAATGTTTAAAAAATTGTTTTTTTCTAATCAACCAAATGAGACTACTACTATGCAAGAATTATTATATTATGACATCGAGATATAATACGTAATTATATAATGCGTGGCACATTGGTTCAACGAGGTAATGTCTAATAAAATAAGATCAAATAAAAACGAATTAATTGATCGATTGGTTTAACTATGAGTGATGATAAAAATCAAATATACTATTTATTCAATATTAAAGTGATGTCCAAGGAGAGGCGGGGAAGTTAAAACGAAAAATTATTGTGGTTGGTTAATCCCTTGAGAAGGGCAGACAATAATATAAAAATAATAATAAGAATGAAAAGTTATTTTCCAAAAATAAAAAATAAAAAAAAATTAAACATATTTGTATGATAAGGTCAGCTGAGACGGTTGGGCTACATACCCGCATTCCCTGCATTCTAGACATCGCCCTGAGTGGCCTTAGGGCCCTTAGGGTCCTCATTGTTTTGAAGGCTTGAATCCCGCCCGCGCCAGCGAGCGACGCTACGAAGTTAATGAGCGAAACCTGCGAGCGAGAAACGAGAGGGAAATAACAGCAAGAGTTTTCAAAAAGGAGGGGGAAAAGAAAAAAGTTGGCCAAGAGTTGACCACTTTTCGTTATTGAGAATATAAAAAGAAGAGAAAAAAAAATATCCCAGACAAGTGAGTCCGATATCATAGGAAATAAATAAATGTTTGCGAAGGGGAAAAAAATGAAAAAACGAATCTCGATCTCTCTCGTGTGGTTGAGTGACGTTCATAACTGTACAAATATCCAGTATAATTGAGAGACTGCTAGAATGAGGAATTAATGAAAATTCTGGACATTTGCTTGGCTCGAGGTGTGGAGGGAGAGTTTGTAAGAAAGAGGATGAAAGTAGATTCGCCTCGGACCCTCTGGCCTCGAAGTCCATCGATCTCCTACTTATTAATTATCTTACTCGTAGAGCTACATTTTCAATAATAAAAACTAAGTATCAATAGTTACAGATAATCGTACCATTTTCAAACAGAATTTCGTTGGATCGATCATTCCCCTGTTTTAAACCCTCAACAATTCATACAATTCCAATATTTTCAAAACTTATTATGAATCTTAACAAAAACAACAATTTTTTAACAGTCTCTAATGGTAAACTTTTTCATAATAAAGAGAAGATTTACGTTTCTTAACTCGTACGTAACGAATTCGTGGAAAAAATTGGAGCAGTATTTGATAAGTTTGAAAAAAAACGTAATTGTTATTTTGGATGAGCCCAATATGAAATTGTAAAAGAAATTCATCAAATAATTATTCATTAATTATCCTATTATCGTCGTTAAGTAATTTATATCATTTTTTACGATGAATTACTGAATCATGATAATGCTCGCCTTTACACCCCCTGCTTGAGTCCAATGTTTCTGTATTTAGTTAAAATAGTATTCCCTCGTACCGTTATTAATATTGTAGTTTAGCAGCAGTATGTAGTAGAACATAGTAGAGTACGGTGTACAACAACGTATAGCAATAACAATCAGGAGACAATATACAAGAAATACAAGACGTAGAGATGAGATGTTATAAGTACACATTATAATATAGTAATAATAGTATAGTATAATAATAATAATAATAACAATAATAATAATAATAACAACAACAATAAAAATAATGTGAAAGAAAAACAACGAGCAATCGGCTCCGTCCTGAAACAGATGAAACGTTTTGTTTTTTTTTGTTGTTTTGTTTAGTATGCTGTTCGCTGCATTGTAAAGCCTGTGCTAATGCAACATTTTATTTTTCAAACGTCGTCTTTTTAACAATATAAAGATATTTATGATAATATTTTTATCGGACAAATGACGGGCGCATGAAAATTTGCCGATTTTTGTTTGTTTTTTATTGATCTTTTAATATTATTTTCGAATAGTTTCTGTTGCAATTGGCTTTGTTTGAACGTTTAACGCGATAAGCGATAAATTTGGCAAAAGAAATGCAACGTACGAGCAAAATACACGGGCGATATGCGAGAGAAGGAGGAAAGCAACACCGCCGGGAATTTCGTTTGTTTTTTCTTCTCTGTATCTTTCATATTCAAAGCTCGCTTGTTCCGTCTATTCGTTGACTATGTATATATATATATATTTACATACATATATACATAGATTCATTTATCTGAACGTGTAGATAAATTATCTCATTTACATAGAAAATAATAAACACATACACACAAGGAAGTATTTTACAGTACATAGAAAGCGTACGTTTTTTGCAACAACGATCAATGTTTACCAAACTTTGTATTTTAAAATACACGTATATGTGTGTATATAAATGTATATATACACACATATGTATATAAAGGTATACACCGCAGTAGCTATTACAACAATCACTTCTTATTTGATTTTTTACTCTTTCCCTGTGTCTCCGGAACACCAAAGTTAAACGCCATTTATCTCCGGGCACATATCAGTACGGACGACATGTGTTTTGTCACAAGCACACCACAGTATGCCACACCGATTATTACCGTAGCTGCGACATTTCTCATTTTTTAATATATTTTTTTACTGTTTTTCATTTTCCCTATTCCACTGTTTCCTTAACGATTTTTTTTCGCCAACACTATCACACATTTCTGTATCAACGTAGAAAGCCAAAGCTTCACATTTTTTTCCTGCTGCAATGACGAACGTCTCTGTTGTCGAATTTTTCTAACAATGTATAAATATTTGATCGAATCCTTGATAGTCATGGTCTCCTGCTATTTTCAATTTTTTTGAAGTCTTATTTAAAAGTGACTTTCTTTAAAGATCAAAAAAGAAATTGAAACTATGCATGTCAAATTGTGAAAATTTGACAAGAGAAAAATCGTTCGTCAATATTTTATCATCATAAAAAGACTGAATTTCTTGTTTCATGGATCTGTACGGTTTGAATAATTTGATTTTATACAGTTACACATGTACGGAATAATAATTATAATGATAATAATGATGATCATGATAATATTAATAATAATGCGTGAATATCACGAAAACCCGGTGATATTTTCGACCGATGACTTACTCTCATGCCTTCCCACCGTGATACAGCTCGTAAGGGCCTCAAAGCCCTCAGAGTTCTCATCGAACGGAAAGCCGGAATGTCTGCGGCACCGGCCCAGATTGCTCCCAAGTTGATCAGCGATAGCTATCGTCATTAACTCAAATTATAGTTGTGATAACAAAAAATTGTACATCTGTTGTAAACTTGTACACTCTTGAACATCAGCAAAACGTAGCTTTTCTATTTTCTCTAATTTTTTTTATATTTTTTAAATGCCTTTTCAAACAAAGATCGTGAATAAATTCCACTGGAAGCTTCTGTGCCCCGGTCGTACAGCTATCAGTACAGGTCGTATCATCAGGATCGACGTTATTCGTCGTAGAAATATTAAGACGGGTAGATAGATAAAAAGAGAGAGAGAGAGAAAGAGTGGGAAAGAGAGAGAGAGAGAGAGAGAGAGAGAGAGAGAGAGAGCGAGAGAAAAAAAGAAAGAGAGAGAGAGAGAGAGAGAGATAGTGAGAGTGTGTAATGATATTAGAACAATAATTACAAATGACTAAAAATGATCTCGTAAAATTCGAAGATTTGCTGAAAACTTAACAACTCAGAAATAATAAAAAAATTCAAAGTTATATATAAAGTATTACTGATGTAGAAATATTCTGAGACATTTTTTTATCACAGGTTTATTGTTTTGAAAAAAAGTATTTGCTGCACGTTTATATCAATTGTTGAATCAGTGCACAATTATGAGTGAAAAAATCAGCTGTTGCAATATGTTTTAATACCGCATGCGTATTTGGCTGAGTTGAAGAGAATATAATTTTAAAAAATTCCGCGGTTGACAAACGCGAGTAATGTTAGAAGTTTTAATGAAAATTTCCATTCTATCGTAAACCTGATTTTTCGTGTGTTCATAATAGCTCGTGATTCATTCCATTTGATAGTTTTTTATTCGTCTTTGGTTTTTTTTCTTACCATAACGATGATGAAGTCGAGCCAGCACCAGGCGTTCGTAAAGTATTTCGCAAATCCAAGGGCCAGCCACTTGATCAACATCTCAAGAAAGAAGATTACTGTGAATATTCGATCCATGTAGTACAATATGTCTTGTAGTATAGGCCTCTGTTGGAGATGAACATCCTCGAGGGCCTAAAAAAAAAAATTAGAAAAAGATCCTTCGATTTATTGAGATTTGTTAATGGGTGCGATGTATTCCTTTGCTAATTCGATAAATATAAAACAAATAAAAAGCCGTGCGTTCAATTATTTAAAACTGATGAAAAAAAAATACTTTTCAACAAAACTTACGAGTGCCATACTGCTGAGCAAGATCATAGTGATAACAGCTGTCTCGAAGTACTTGTTCTCGATAAGTTGAAAAGTTTTTAGCCTCAGATTAGCCCAGCCTTGCCAGAAGGGAGCATTGTCATCACCAGCCAAGAATGGAAATTTTTTGTAGCAATTGTCAGGGCAACAATCCGCCGGATATTCGTCATCGATTATTTCACCATCAGCTGGCATCTCGTGACCGACCATATCGTCTTGGATATCATTTTCCAGATCTGCCAACGTGTGAAAAATATTGAAAAAACTTGCTCAGTGCGAAATAATTTTTTTAAATATTCACCGCTATCGTAGGATATAGTTCCAAATTGAATATCTTCTTCAAATAATTATTATTGATGATACATTAATAATAATCAATGGAGTGTACAAACCATCTTGATCGTCAAGATCCTCTTTGCTCGCGTCTTTTTTCTCTTCTCCATCATCCAACGAGTCCATGCTTCCTTTGTGGCTCTCGTCCTTGAAAGGACGATTTTTGTGACTTCCATACGATTTGTTACTATTTCATTGAAATACAATTTTTTACAATTAGTTTCATCAAGTTTTTATTATTATGGAAATTATGGAAATTCCACGAAATTAGTATGAAAACTAATGAATTAATGTCATCTTCACGTTATGGAAATACATTTTAATGAGACGACTGAACGAAAAAGGTTTATTTCGCGAAGAACAAAAGACAGGGTGAAATAGAATTGATTGAATATTTAGGAATCGATAACGCACCTGATCGTATCTTCGTCATGATGATTTATGTAATCACGATCGAGTCCATAATCCCGATGATTAATAGAATTACCAATGGCCTTCGTGTTGTTTATACTGAGCCTCTCTCTTGTCAATTTGTTTCTCAGATCTCCTTCGTTAAAATATGACAAAAGAAGGACATACAGACGATGATAATTGTGTCAAAGCAAGCATTGTTAATGAATTAAAAGTTAAACTGTTGACATATTATCATGATTACCATGAATGGTAAATTCCATGCCATCACCGATAGCGACTTCCAACTGATTGTTGAACTCTTTGGCGCTCTTTTTGTCCCTGTATCCATCCAATTCGGCATCAGCGAGATCACGATCCCCGTCCCGGTCTATTCCATCTGCGCATTTACACATTATCTCTAACCCGTCCAAGCTGCCAAATATCTCTCGTCGTGTATTTCTCTTCAATATATTTACTCAACAGGCTTCGTCAAAAAAACAATTGGTATGTTCAGAAGAATAAATAAATCGAAATAAAATCAAATAAAAACATAAACAATACAAATCACCCTGGACAATATACTCCAAAAAGTACCCCGTGACCAAGAATCCACGATTTTTTATACGCGGTCGTCTATCAAGACGCAAAAGTTTCTTTTTGCAAGAGATTTGCTGTAAACAATGTTCACTGAATATTTGAACAGGATTTGAGGCTGAAATAGCGACGCTCGTGTTCACTTCTCGATATCGACGTTTTATCGTCGGTCCATGGTCAATAAAATATACAGAAAAGAGGGAAAAAACAGTTGAACAATTGATACCCATGCACTTTAGGCAGCATTGATAAGAATTAAAGTTTCTTTGTTATTCCAACTTCTAAAAAGGCTGCTCGACAACGAAGGCGTTTATAACGCGTTTGATATTTTGATTTGAACGAGCCATTAAGAAGATTCGTACAGCTATGTTTTGTGCTCGGGGTGCATAGTTTTTTCCACAGGTGCTGACGAACATTTTTGTGCCAATATCGCGTGCGTGTTTTGTGAGTAGGATCACGTGGTCAGCACGCTTTATTATTTGTTTTTTTATTACTTGATTATTTCTATTGATTGTATGAAGTTAATGTTGATTTTTTCAAAGGAAATTTAATTGAATGCGATAATCATGATTGAAATGACGATACGATCTTCGTTGGATTCCGACAGGTTCAATTGTCTTCCAAGCTGTATTATTATTTCATAGATTCTCATTAATTCTGCCCTCCTCCGTATTTTGCAATCGATGCGAATTCAATAGCGATCAATTATTATGAGCAAATAATCGATAAACGAAAAAGTATACAATAAAAATGTAACAAAAGCGAATGAAATATTGGAGCAAGAAAGAAAGAAGGATCGACGAATGAACTAAAATACTTTTCCATGTTGGAAACTTGTCTCCAAAACACTGATGCATGATAAATGATGGTGACTAAAAACAAAAGGTTATTTTTTGAAAACAATTGGTCATATCCACCTCAAATCCAACTTATAAAAGCGACTGGCAACTATCCGATGTTCAAAGCGTTTTTTTTTTGAGCTACGACATTTCATGAATGATGGTTTTGTCATTTTTTTGTCTCTTTCACTTCAAATACTTGCGTGAGAATTTTTCTCCGCATTGAATCAGCTTGATTGAGAAAAAAAGGACAAAACTTGAGCCCGAAGGTGGTGAGAAAACTCGTGCGAACGTAAAAACATTTTGTTCCCGAAATGAGAATTAATTATGAAATAATCCGTGGCAATTATAATTTAAAAAAAAAAAATAATTGTTATCATCAGTTTTAGACAATTTGATCACCGAACGATTGAATGATCGATAGTGACGACGCACGTGCGTGCAAATAGCTCGATGATAAATGCCATGGTTTTGTTGTTTCTTATTTAAACTTGTTTCTTGGACGAAAATGTGTTCAAACTTGTTGATTAGAGAAGATGATAAAATGGAGTTGAATTGCACGCAACAAAAAAAAAGATACTCCCCAAGATTTTATTAATCCGAGTCAATAAGTAATTGGTTCGAATGGCGGAAAAAGATGAGAAAAACGTTAACTTTATCGAGGGGAAGGGCCGAGGAGAGGAGAAAAGAAAAAAAAAAATTCCAAGCACGGCTAAATGATAAGAGTGTAAACACAAACTACACAGCGCACACAGCAAGCGATCTGATTGGATATAAACCTTCTTTCCAACTGTTGGACGGTCCCTCACCTGGCGCCTGATCGGATATCTGGTTGGTGAATTTGGCTCTCATGAATTTAGCAGCCTCAGCGCAGTTTCGCTTGACCCATTGTATAAAACGTGCTATCCGGTCAATAGCCTCGGTTATTTTGTTTGTATCGTTGTCGGCGGTTGGTGCTGATAAATTTGACGAACCGAAATTGCTCAAAAGCAAGGCCAAGAAGAGATTGAGTACCTGTTAGGAAATTTAATTGAACGACATTTCGTGTGTTATTCAATTTTTTTTTTTTTTAATAACTAGTGAAAAATGAGAATAAAATGCTGAATTCAAATACGTACGACCAAGTTACCGATGACGACGGTAGCCAAGAAGAACGGTATGCAGGAAACATCACCAACGTGCATGCAGTCCCACATCGATTCGATCCACTCACCGCACAATACTCGAAATACGATCATAAACGAATGCATAAAATCGGTAAAATTCCATCTTGGCAATTCACCGCCAGGGAAACGATCAACGTTGTCCGTGTAATTTTTGCCAAACAATTGCATGCCCATTACGGCAAATATGAATATTATGATGCACAATACAAAGGTCAAGTTGCCGAGAGCTCCAACCGTTCTACCCATGATGGATATCAACAAATTCAACGTTGGCCACGATTTCGCCAATTTGAATACTCTCAACTGTAAAAGAGGAAAAGAGAAAAAAGCCAATGAAACGGTTGTAACAAAAATTGCATGTGGCTGTTAGAATGGAGAGTAGAAATAATAAAAACAACGTTCAATGCGACGAGCTCACCAATCTGAACGAACGCAATACGGACAATCCTTGAACTCCATCGAGACCAACTTCGAGAAGCGAAAGCGCGACGATTATAAAATCGAATATATTCCATCCCTCTTGAAAGTAATCTTTCGGACTCATTGCCATCAGCTTCATGCCCGCTTCGATCGCAAAAGTTGCAGTAAAAAACTGTGAAAAAAATCAATAGGTCAATATTATTCGTTCGACTATGTTCACGATTCTTCGGAATAGAGGAAAACATTTAAAAAATGTAAAACTCATGATACTCACGTAATTTCCGGATTTGAGAACTCTATCCATATCCATATCCATGTCGTGATGATCGAGGGCCATAAACAAAGTGTTAACAACGATGCAGAGCGTGATAAAGAGCTCGACGAATGGATCGAAAACAATGAGTGCGACCCACTCTTGAAACTTGAGCCATGGCGCACAACAGTCCCAGACGCAGAAAATATCGATTCCTCGTACAATAACGGACAATAATTTCTCCTTGAAAGTCGGACCCTCTTCATCGTCGTCTGTTGCAAAGTAATAGATCGAAACTGTACTATGTGTTAGTAAAGCTTGTTTGGCACCACTCTTTTTTGGGGAAAGAGTTTTTTTTTTGTTTAATTCTTCTATTTCTTGTTCCTTTCGTTTCAAGATTTCAACGTATGTCGAATTTTTGGACTCTTCCTCATACAGACGTACAAACGTTTGAGGTACAAAGTGAAAACGGAGGGTAAGATAAATATAACATTTGAACTATTGGCTCGTACGAATTTTTGCCGGAGGGTGGGCAGGGGGCGTTTTATCGCCATTTTCTGGGGAAGCCGGGCAGTGCAATGTTACGTAAATAATTATCAACGATTTAAACAAAATCATAATTATCTATCATATTAAATTTTTAAATAAATAAATAATTAATGCCGAAAATAACGGGCTTCTATGCGGATTAATTGTATACCGATAAGTGATTCAGCTATCGTTTAGGCACGTTCTCTCGCATGTAAATTATATTTCGCGTAAGAAAGTATAGTGCAGAGATAAATAAGCAGCAAAAGTGCCGTGGACCAGAAAATAGTATTTGGTCCAACTTATTTCTACGCTATTACGCTTTTTTCTAACTCTTTTCTTTTTTTCTTACGGAAAAAGTGGCGTGTTGCGCGTTTCACGACACCTAGAAACATCCAATAGTTTCCGAAAGCCATTTCCACTACTCATTGCGTTCGTTTGTGCAGTTTATTTTACGTTTATGGATCATGCACTCGAAAATAGAAACTTTATCCAGTCAATTATTCCCCATTTATTGAAATGCAATATCATTTCACACTAAACTTGTCAGATTGACTCTCACGACATAATCGTTCAGAACATTTTTGTATTTGCTTTTTCAACCAGTTTTCATAAATTTCAATAAGATTTGGAAAGCGTTTAAGCATTTTTGTTCACTTCAAGTTGGTATTTCACGTCAAATTTGAGTCTGATTTGTGAAAAACCAATTTTCATCTGTACAGATTTGTTAACGAGGTTCTGTCGCCATAATTGTAATAGTATGTACAAAGTAACGGCAAAATGATCAAATACAATTTTTCCAAGATCATTTTTTGCGATTTTGCGTGAATCTTTTTGAGCGTCGTATTATAATATCTAAAAAAATTGAGAAGGTTTTACGGTCCGATAATCGAGATATTCAGTGTTTAAAATCGCAACTTTAACATGAGGTCTTATGGGAAATTACGAAAAAAAGACGATATTTTACAACTAATAACTCGATTTCTAAACGGTCAAACTTTCTCAAATTTGAGACACAGTTGAGTACGATTGTTAAGAAGATTCATACGAGTTTTGAACAATTAAACTTGGAATTTATCGAACGCATGAGAAACGATCGAACCTCCTCAATTGTGTTGGATAAAGATTCTATTACTATTCATTAATTAACTTGCATACATGCTTTATTTGGAATTAATAGAAAATAATTAGTGAAAAAAAACAATGAGTGCTTGCAGCAACGAGCAAAAAAATATATGCGATCAGTAAATGCGAAAAAAAAATGCATTGTGTGTGTACAGTGTTTGGTTGCTATATATCAGTGAAGACACACATGCTCAGTCATTGGTGTCTCAGTCATTGCAGGAAGATAAGTTATAAAAAAGAAAAACTATTAACTGGAAGCTGAGAAAAAGAGAAGCACGAAAAAAGGGTCCCGTGCAATTGACAAACGTTGAAACGAACCAAAACACACAGAAAACCGCATGCGTTTTCGTTGCTAAATAAAAACGAAAGATTGAACTTATTTTTCTCTCGAATTTTTCAATGACACACAAAAAACTCTGTTTCCCCAAAAAAAATAATCATCAAACTACGTTCACCAATTAAATGTAGATTATTCAACTTACACACACACACAAAAATCCTCCTACAATAAATCACATTTGATAATTTTGAAGTAAAATAAAATAAAAATCAAAATTCAACACGTTATTCACGTTTCGAGCATGTCAAGTATCATTATCTTCTTCTTTTTTCTCTTCTTACACCACTCGCTCTAATAACAATAACAATAAATAACAATAATAATAAGAATTACCGCAGGCAATTATTGTACAGCAGGAGCAAGCCTCGAAAAACTCGTGTTTTCAGTGAAATAAGTGTGACGATATAAAACGTGTTTTTTTTTCCTTCTCTCGATGCCTACCGAAAGTAATCTCCCGCGGAATCATTCGCAACGGTTGAATTCAGACGAAAAATCGCAAGAAAACAAACAAAAATTGATGCCAATTCAATAGAATACGCGTTTCGAATCTGAAAAATCGCGACGATATCGATTTTTTTCGCGATAAATTACACGAGATCAATGTGTGTGTATTAAAGTCTGTATAGCACAGGAATAATCATAAAATTAGCATTACATCGAAGGTAACGAGCGTCGTAGCTATGTTTTGTTTTGCGTATCCGCCGCGCAACAAATATTTCCTCAACCACTTTTGTAAATCGTCAAATTGCGAAGTGATATTACCTCCTTGATCCGATGCTCTGCTCTGCCGACCAGCGGCCTGCTCAATTATGTCGTTTAGTACCATCACGTCTGCAACGATATTCAAGTTTTTATTTTTCATTTTCCTCTCTCCTCTCTCTCTCTCTCTCTCTTCTTTTTTCTCCAAACCGTCCAAATTACCTTTCATATCAACCACGGCATGTTGTTGGGAAGGTTCTATGAACGGGTTGTCCTGTTGTTTCGTTTTGCCCAACGGATCTTCCATTTCAGCGTCCTTGAATTTACGTGCAAAATCAATTATCCTTCCAAATATAAACTTGTGACATTTATTTCACAAAAATTATTCTATCCAAATATTGTCATTTAATGGACAAAAACATTAGGGCTAGTGCCATTATTGCTGAGTTAAAGAGCATCACCAAATAAACAGAAAAAATAATTAACAGTAGAAAGAAAGACACTAATAAAGTTTGTTAGAAATTCTACTTCAAGAAAAACATCTTAAGAAAACCGTTTATCATTTCCTTCCTTCGGTAATCGATATTTATTGCAAAATAATAAATTATCGCATAGAAAAACTAATAATGACGTATTTTTCCGTTGCTTCGAAAGTAATTGGTCTAAGGAGTTGAAATTTTGAGGAGACTTTCTTTTCATTATGATGAAGCAATCGGACTATCGAGTGTCATTTACAAATTCGATGAGGCCGATATTTTGATCTGCTTATTCGGGGAGACTCGTTGCATTTATTTAAGTCGAGACAACACGATACGAAAAATAAAATGAAATCGTATGGAGAAGATAAGTTTGAGTAAGGCTTGAAGAAAAATGATAAAAGTTGTAGTTACGTGAAGATGTTTTTGCGTCGAATCCATCATGTGGCCATTAACGGAGGGTGCCTTCGCCGACCTGCTTTTGAGTTGACTCTCTTTGGTCATTGGTTTACCGGCGTTAGTGAGACCACCGAACAAATCAACGTGCGAGGTGTAAGATAATTTGGATGCGTGTGACGTGTACGAGGAGTGACGGGAGCCCAAACTGGCGTAATAAACCGGTACGACCATCGTCCCATTTTCCTCGGACATGGGTGTTACGGCGTTGGAATCGTCGGCGTATGGCAAATGTTCTTGGGCATCGAGGTAAGTTGATAATACGAGCGGTTTTCTATCACTACCCGCTTGACCAACGAATCGTGAACGTCCGTTTCGTATCGTAAATTGGTGACTGCCGCGACTGCTCCTTCTTACATTGAACGGTGAGCCGGGTAGACTAAGGCTTGCCTGAAATTGATAAATTATTTCAAAATTTAACATCATCGACGAATTTTCATTGGATTAACACACACAAAATTCAATAAATCATAAACGAAAACCAATTCGCATCCACATTAACCTTATATTTGCCTTTTTCGCAAAAAATACAAAATCATTATTAAAGTTTTTAATTAATGGCGGTGTCAAATTTTTCGTCTTAACGTGAAGCTTATTTTTG
The DNA here is from genome assembly GCA_013761285.1 of Campoletis sonorensis. Lineage (NCBI taxonomy): Eukaryota > Metazoa > Arthropoda > Insecta > Hymenoptera > Ichneumonidae > Campoletis > Campoletis sonorensis. Next base: position 2,604,227 of record JACEOJ010000085.1, read on the forward strand.
TTGAAACAACGTACAGCCAATCGAGGCAGTTGTTTTCTTTTTATTTACTTTTTTCGTTTTCAAAACGATCTTTACGTCGTGAAACATAATTTTGTGAGTACCTCGTTCAAAAATTTGTTAGTAATACTCGCTAGAATCGTTTGGAAATCATTATTAATGAGATGAATTATTTTCTCGGTGTATATTGCCGGCACCGTAGCAGAAAATATACTCAAAGTGCATCGTGTTATTTTAAGACGATAATAAGTGAGACATGAATATATACAGAAATGTTTGAAATAATCGTTTGTTTTTTCTTCTAATTTTTTTTAGGGCGCAGCGTATATTTTCAGGCGTGAAATTCTGTCGAATCTTCCTGCTGCTCGTTAATGCACACTGTCGTGCTACGAAACAAAAAAAAAACGTTCGAAAACGCTTAGTACTTGTCTTTTATTTTGTTTATAATCTTACTCCTCGATACGATGAAATATAATTTATTCGTTGGTCTTTTCTTTTGAGGACCTATATTTAAGAAGTACGTACAGTTGGAGCTGACGTAGCCCATCACGTACCTTCCTCAGATTTTCCCGGTGGGCATTAGTAAACTGGCCATTAGGGGGGCGAGAGACCTTAAGAAAAAAAAAACAAGAAAAGGTATCTCCTACCAAACGGTCGTAAAGTGAGAGCTATCAGTTAAATTGTTTTTTTTTCACACCAAGGAGACACGGACTTGCAGAAGCACATTTATAATATATTAGAGAGATTCGTAATCAAATTTTTTTTATATTTTATTGTATCTGCGTGTTTTGTGTATTTTTGTTTGTGTGTCGAAAATGTACCCGAGAAATCCTACTCGAATTAAACGTCTGTCTGATTCTCAACTCTTGGAAAATTGATCAAAATTATTTTTATTATTGCTCTCAAAATAAAAAAGAAGTAAAGGTTTTTTAACAATGAAAATAATTCAACATGTAAATTGCATCCTATCAAAAGTATAATTATGAATTCTCAAGTTACAAAGTTTTACTGCAAACGTTGACGTTTTTTTGTTTACTTTTTGATATTCTTTGAAACAATAGTTCCTGTTTTGTAGAATAGTTTTTTGATAAATTGAAAACACATTCCAAGTGAGCAAAGAATCAAATTCAGTGATAATTAGAGTTGAATGTCTCGAACGAAAAGAAAAGAAAAAAAAAACTCGTAATACACATCGCTCATAGCAAGGATACTGTCAACGAATAATATAATTATACAAATATAATAATACGTATAAGTTTACTGAAGTATGATAAGCAACAATTCCTTTTTTTTATGAGTTTAGACCTTATACGGAGATCGTATTTAGCATGCAATGCAAACAAAGGGCTCGATAAAAGAATAGATTCTTCGGATTCGAACGAACGAATGGAATATTCATTTTAATTGGTTCAGTTTTGCCCTGCTTTACGACCTTTGATTGGCGAGTGAAACTTTTCTCATTTAACCAGAATTCAATGACTACGAAAACATTTTTATTCTGGCTTTTTTTATATCTCTTTTTTGTAAACAGACATTTACGTAAACATGTCGTTTATGTGTATATTTTGCAATGATAATCTGCTCAAGATTTTTCTTCAATGTACATTTTTTTGTACACGCTTCACGAAAGGAGTCACTTTCGTTCCAAATTACAAACCATCGGCAACAAGTTTTTTTTTACCATTATCGAGGAATACCTACCGACGAGAGAAAAAAAATATATAAAATTCAAAGTGTTTTTCATGAAAGTGATGCACGTGCACAACATCAGTCAAAACCCAAAATAACGAAAATCGTGATGGATTTTTTTCTCTATAGTTTTCTACGACACCACGTAAGTCTAACTACTCAAAATATCGGAATAAACGAATTAGCCGTGGTAAATATTCAACGATGGGTTGAAGGTTTTTTTCAGCCCATTTTTACGGTTCACAAACGACAGCACATTCTCATTAGACATGACGTTATTCACAGACATTTATCTTGCACACCACATTCCATAATGCCCATCATTCTCATTATAATTCACGACACGTTTGGTATTTTAATGTCACAGCACGCGAGAATCGCGGCTTCAATCAAAATTTGCGTGCGACTGAGTTTTACAGACAAGAGAAATAATGCGGAAATGATACAAATCATAAATATCATCGTTATAAGTATATTTTTTTGGATAAGCAACGATTTTCGATAGTGTCCATTTCATTATAAAATATACGTAAACATTTATCATTTTTTGTTGTTGATATTAGTATTAATTGCGATATAAAGCAATAGAATCATTAAAATAAAGTTCAAAAAATGGCAAATGTAATCGCTAAATAATAAAAATCTGCAAAAACAAGCACAAAACCTGGACACTCCATTAATGCAGTATGTAGAATTATAAAGAGTTTGGAAAAATTCGATATAAATGAAGATCAAATCCAAAATTGTTAACCATCGACGAACAATTTCATGCGAGAAAAACAACAACAAATGGTACATTTTTCATTTCAACAATATTCACTGGTACCAAATATTGAAAGTAAGCAAATTTTCTATAGATATTAGGGAATTAGGCAACGACTGTTTAAGGGTGTGTACAAATTTCACCCAAGGAGATTAAACATCAATTTTTCAACAGTTCAATGCAGCAGTGTAGAATAATTTGGCGTTTAACGTTGTACCTAAACATTGACGAAGATGTATATTTGCAAAAAGAAATATGACAAGAAATTTGATATAATGGGAAATAAAAAATCGTCTCGGTCAAGAGTTGAACGGAAGCTAATTCTACGGTTGCTGCTTGTCCGTCTGATAATCGTACCACCCAAATGAGTAGTTCGCAAGAAAGTAATTCCCAAGTAATTAATAGCTTTTTGTAACTTGCAAATATCCATTTATTCTTGTCCTCTATCCAAATATTTTCAACAGATTAGTTACTCAATTGTGGCGAAATTTGTTACAATTAACAATGTTTATCAAATTCATCATAAAGTTTTCATTTGATTTGAACTTCCATCGTCATTTCATAAAGTCTAAACTGTATCAAAAAAACATGAAAAATCTTCAAATAAATTATAAGAATAAAGTGAACATTGGAAAATTTCAAGATCTTTGTCAATGTCTTTTCAACACGAGAAACGTACTCGACCAAATGCAAAATCTTGTGTCCAGAAAAAGCAGCAGCCGCGTCTTCCAAGATATTTGTTTCGTCGAAAAATAAATAATAAGTAAAAAAAAATCCGCAGTAGCACCGACGACGTCTCATTGACTATGAACGTGTTTCGTGTATTATTTTCTTGTTATAAAATGTACGCTTTTTTTTAAGCATCGTTTGAAGCTAACACTCGGCAGCAATATGTTGAACCGGAATAAAAAATAGGATAAAAAGGAGGAGGGGGTTGAATGAGGTCTGTGAAGGAAAATACTTACAGCACTGACTTTGCGAACTTTATTAGTAGCGTTGCTGTGATTGTTGTTTATCGGCTTTATTCTGTGCTCGCTGACAGACTCGATGGACCTGATGCTCATGCGTTCCTTGTTGTTATCGTCGTTCCCTTTTTCCTGACCGACGAACAACTCGTAACTGTGACACGAAAAGTCTGAGGGTGATTTGACGATTTGATCGGCTGCTGCGGAGGCAGCAGCGGCTTCACGAGCTGCCTCATGTGCGGCGGCTCGATTCGACCTCGCTAAAGCAGCTTGTTCGGCTTCCTGTTTATTAAATTTAACAAAGATTAATATTAATTCACGATTAATTACAAATTCACTTATTTCCCAAGATAAAATATCGCCGACTGGCCTTAAATTGGTAAATCATCAAAATCTACGAGTTATGGACCAAGCGCAACTTTAACAACCGAACGAGCGAGCACTCTGTGGTGTTTGAATACCGAAAAGAGAAAATAATTTTGCCGATAACTTTGTCAAGTCATCGAAACGTAAGTTCTGATGTTTTTTGACACGGAATAATGCAAGGACTACACTAAACTTTTTTCAGCCTCGAATTTTCGTGAAGTAACTCGAAAAATTGGAAGTTCTTGCATTAATTCAATGACCCGTTGAGTTTTCATATATTTTTGGCAGACATTTTCTTGGTGGGAGCCGTTTCGAAGGGTTGTTGATTAATTTTTGAGACCGATGTTTAAAACTAAGAAGCTTAAAGAAATTAGAAAAAAAAAGAAACCAACCCTTATGGCTTCCTCCTCGGCTGCCTCTTCCTCCTCCGCCTTTTTCTGCAGTTCGTCATAAGACATAGCGACAATGGCGAGAATCAAGTTGACGAGATAGAACGAGCCAAGAAAAATGATGACAATGAAGAATAACATGTGCCAAGGACCGGCCGACCTCAGGACCAACTGATACAAATTTTCCCAATAGTCCTGGGTCATCAAACGAAACGCTGATAATAGCGCCCAACCGAAGGTATCAAAGCTTGTGTAACCGTAATTTGGATTTTCGCCATATCCTTGCAGACACGTGTAACCGGGCTCGCACATACTGCAACATTTATTAATCATTGATTATTAATCTTCCTTCATTTTAATTACGAAATCATTTATCAAATTTTGTGTCATTATTTTTCTACGTAGAATTATGTACCCAGCTCCGGATGAGTTTCCACACAAGGGCATGTTTCCAGCGTCATCGACGTACCAATTTGCTGAAAAGAAAAACGAGATCAATGACATTTTTTCAAATATTTAATGCCTCATGAATATAATGAAAAAATTCCAGAATATTTGGACTTTTTAATTGTCTTAAAAGCTCATTTATCTCTGACATTTTTTAAGCCAAACGAAAATACTTACTTTCGTTACTAACGAATCGCTCCCAGTTTTCAGCGGTGAGGTTTCCCCACGAGCCATCTTCTGGGAAGTTTTTTATACACTTTTGCGTCAAGACTCCCATATAAATTTGGAGTCCCATTAACGCAAAGACGGATAGGGAGAACATTGTTAGGATTATCACATCGCGCAGGTTTTTTACTGACTCTATCACAGCGCCGACAATGGTTTTGAGACCTGGAGAACGAAACAGAATTGAGAATAAAAAACACACAATTTTCAGTGAGTCTCGTTAATTTTTTGAGGAGTAGAGTGCCGCCGATTCTTTCCGTATCTGTATCTCTTTCATTTGTTTACTTTTTATAATTCACTTTCGTCATCTCACTGATTATTAGAAACAAGTGTGTTCAAACTTTACGTCATAAACTATATGAGTAATACGTAAAGAAAATTAAAAAAAAAAAAAGAAAAAAAAACAATATATAAATATATATTTATATGTATAACATGTTTATGACATTTCTTCTATATCGCTATGCAATTTTGATCACTCTATCACAATTCTAATGACTAAGCATACCTGGTACAATAGCGACAGTCTTCAAGGCTCGGAGGACTCGAAATGTCCTGAGAGCGGCAAGGTTGCCTAGATCTATGCCCATCGTCACATAACTGCAATACACCCGAACGTCACACACATTACAGTGATACGAAAACAAATAAAACGTTATTAAACAAATGATAAAATAATAACTGAAAGAATCAGAATTGTTAAACAAAAAAAATAAACATTACTTACTGCTACTACCCATGATATACCGGATCTTTTTTTTTTTTTATATACTTTTCTACCCTCAGTCCCCTCGGACTTGTTTTTTTTTCTTAACTTTCTTTTTTTTAGGACATCATAGGTAATAAAAATCTGTCTATATTGGTCATGCATGGCACAGGTTTATGTTTTTACGAATATATATAAATATATATAGCGATAAATAATCATTAATGAAGTACCTAATTGTTTTTTTTTTTCGATTAAAATATGTAATATTTAATTATATGTAGTATATTAGTTTGACTATGAAACAAATGTTACGTAATTCATTGACTAATCTACAGACAATACCAATTAAATTCAATTATATATCATGTTAATGATGTATAATTTATCTCTAAATTAATTTTAGTACTTTTTACGATGAAAATTGCAGTATGTTTGTGTATGTGTGTTTGATGCTTTCTTTTTCTTTTGTTATCTACTATTATTGTGTACTATTGAGTTTTGATTATCTATGCGATTATACGATAATACGAGTTCTACCAAAATTAGATTTCTATTTGTATTCATATATATTTGTGTGTCTGTGTAAATTTGTGATAATCGATAGGAGTCTTATTTGTATTTGCTACGTGTTTTTTTGTATGTTTTTCTTTATGACAGTCGAAATTCCATCCAATCTATATTCGTTTTTGTTGACTTTGGATTCATGATTGATTTACCTAGTGAATTTTGATCGACGTCAAAGTTATTAAATACGATCGCGAGGATTTACTTCAAATTTTTTGTATTTTCGCAAAGAGCGTATTGATAATAATTTTTTTTTTTTTTTTTTGGTAATGAAAGAAACAACGTAATAACTTGAAATTCACATGCCAAACGATAATCGATTGATTTACCAATTCCTCTCTCCATTTCTTCCTCCCTCCTCTCTCTCTCTCTCTCCCTCTCTCTCTCTCTCTCTCTCTCTTTCTCTCTCTCTAGCTGCTCATGCAAATTCGATAATAGGGTTTAAATGTATATGTATATGTTCGCACATATGCATAAACACATGAATCATTTATTTTATTGTTAGAAATACAAAAATTACCATAGGATCGTTGATCAAAAAGTGTTCGATAGATGATCAACGTGTAAAAGTGAGAAATACGAAACTGATGTTGATTACGTTTGAATTCTTCGTGCACACGTTGTTTCCTGCATTATCAGGTTGTATATTGTTCGTTGTCTTCATTATCGTTTGATGTGAAATAATATTTAAAAATCGATCGCGTTTATATCAATCTCACACATTTTGTTAGTTCACACTCGTCCGAACGACGAAAATCTTTCACACTCTCAACGATTATTCGCGAGTCAGAAAAAAAAAACTTGACGATCGATTTATAATTGTTGAATAAATTATTATTCATTTGACACGTGACCAGTGAGCGGCGAGACGATGGAAAATATAAATAGGGGCATACCGAGGAACAAAAATTATCTCGTTAATTAATAATCATCATCATCATTAGTAAATAAATGAAATATGTTTAACTACTCACGCTAAAGCTATAACTACGAAGTCGAGCCAATTCCATGCATCTCTAAGATAGGTAAAAGGCTGCAGAATGAAACCCCTCGCCATCACCTTAACGGCGGACTCAAATGTGTAGATGCCCGTAAATATCACTCTGAAACCATAAATAAACCACTCAGCTTTATATTACGAAAGCAGTTTAAAACAACAAAAAAAGACAAATAGCAACAACAGCACACACTTTTCACCACGTCGCAACGACTTTTTCACCGTTAATTATACATAATTGTTTTTTTTTTTTTTATCTGTACGTATGTCAACACAAATATCATGTCTGTCCCCTTTTTGTTTTTTCCTCTTCGTGTCACTTCGATCGCAAATATAGATCGTAGTGTGATTGCAATTTCTATCGTAATTCTAGACACAGTTGTTTTATTTTATTATCATTTGTTTTTTTCAACAATGCACAAAACTATACGGTAAGATAATTGCAACGTAAATAGAACCGATATTGAGGAAACTTTTAAAACAGTCTCGAATCTTCAATTTTTTAAACTGTATCGCAATTCAAGTCATTCAAATAATTTTAAGAAGAAGTTACAATTCGAAGAAAAAGAAACTCTAATTTAATTTTGTTTCATTTTGCAATTCAGTTGATATTTTTTGCAATTTTTTGTCTTGGTCAGAATATTTGAATGCTCGAGTGAGTTATTTACTACAAAAAGTTTCCATAATCAGTGCTATTTATGAAGCTTACACAAAATATGAATATATTTCATTGTTTTTTTTTCTTCTAATTATCTCATCTATTTCATCTAAACAGTTTATTACAAACTTACCAACAGAATATAATTGATCACACAGTGCTACTTATGTACTGTATCATCTATAAACACGTAGAATATTACTTGAAATCTAGATTATAAAACCGTGATGAATAAATCAAGTCGCGAACGAGTCTTAAATCTGTTTCTTTTTCTCCCCTTCAAAAATTTGCATCGTTTCGATAACTGCAAATAATTCTGACATATTTTGTATATATCGAGCTCAGAAAAAGCAAAATTCGTCAACTAATCTTCAAAAATATATGATCAGCCTGACGGTGACCCATTTTGACAATTTCAACTCTTTTTCATAAACTCAACGATTTTTTGATTATTGACGATTGAATAATCGGGATAAAGTATCGATTAATAAATATTTGCATAATACGTACTCAGTGGATTCGATGGTGGGCGTGGTGGGCATGATCATGAGTATGCAGTTAACCAAAATAGTGGTGATGATGAACACAGAAAAGAGTGGATGAACCAAAATATAGATCGCCACACGCCGTATTGGATTGAACGGATCGAGGATCCATAACGCATCCGTCGCAGAGAATCTGTATATGTCCTTCCCCCTACTGATGACCACGAACGTCTTGAAAACAATAAGAAATTTCCTCGTTATTATCGTGAACGAAAAAAATTACAATAATAAATTAATAAAGTAACAATTGTTATTACAACGTGATTTGTATCATAAAATTTATGATAAAATATCATTGACTCAAACATCAATATCGGTTTCGGTCTCAATAAGAACCGACAAAAAGTAATGAAAAAAAAATTTTGACAATCAACTACTCGGCAGATTTCTTTGAATCTTCAAAGGACAGAAAGCTTATGATCGACGGTAGGAAAAATTCGTCAAAAATTGAAAAATGAGAATAATAATTCATCGACGAATCAAACGAAATCGATCGAATGTGAAAAAATCTTTTGATTTTTTATATATTTATTTTTTATGATGAACTGTGATCCAAAATTTCGAACTAATCAATCGTTTTAAATAATGAATTAAATAGTGCGAATAAATCGTTAATAGAAGTGAATATTTTGAGTTTTATCAGAATCCAGATTTAGCGGATATGCCAAATGATCAAAAATAATAATAATAATAATAATAATAAATAGCAATAAAATATGATTAATAGGAGGAAGGAAATTACTGTTTGATTGTGGTAGAAAGGATCGATATCTTCAAGGGGTGTGGAGGCCAGCTCGGGTGGAAATTCGTTGTGCAGTCGGACCGGAATGGGAGCTCCTTGCTCGAACATCGGATCGGGCTGTGGACCCTCATCCTCGTCTTCATCGTCATAGCGAGTCTGTGAAAACCCAAGTCCAGATTAATATTTCATCAAAATTCATAATTTTATGTAATAATTTGTTTCTTCGTTAGAGAAACTACAAAAAATGGTAAAAAAAAAACATATTTATAAACGGTCTCAAAATCCCGCTATAATTGGTACTTTCTCTCGTACTCTTTCGTATTGGGCTAAATTAATCCGAGAGCATTTTTTATAGGAGTTACAATCGTTTATTGAACCTTTGACGAATTATATACAAAGTGATGCGAGACTCTCGAACAATAATTCGGGAATTAGCGTGAAGACGTATAATTGCTTAATAATGTACACGAATAATTTGAACATTAAACGAGCAAAGGTTCTTCGTCGGATTTATACATCACCTGCGATTGAAACAAAACATTCGAGTTTTGTCCACTGTGGTTGTCACTATTTCAAATTGCATGAAATAAATTCTTTTTTTTCTTTTTTTTTACGAATAAAATTGTCGTTTATAACGTAAAATTATATAATTTATCAATTTGAAAAAACATATGGACCTTTGCTCAATATTTATTCGATTTTTCTTCCAAGAAGCCTTTACATTGAAAGAAATACATGAAGATAACGCTTCTGACATTTTCCAGATCGCGAAGATATAGAAAAAATTTGGAAAAAAACATTTTTATTACGAAATCATGGTAAAATACTGAAATAGTGTAAAAAAACGAAATTTTGATCGTTTGTACCCTGAAAAAAAAAAAAGTTAAAAAAATGTGTATAATCCGAAAATCCAATAGTCCTCGACCAATCATCCGCGTGAATTCCATGATGGGCTTTTTACGAGAGGGATAGCGATTCAAGTACAGAATAGTACAGAGTTGATATACAAAATGGAAAATAGTAACTATATCAGTTAACAATAAAAATATGGAGTACGCACGATGCAATAGGACTGGGTATCTAAAATTATATAATTTTTTGTCATCTAAATTTCTAACTAATTAATAATTCACGTCTATTGTCGTGATCTAGAACTAATTAAAGTGAGCTGAAAAAAAAAATAAAAACAAAAATTTCGCTCTTTCTGTGTGTTTTGTTGTTGTTATAAATTCATTTTGTTGGTGCGCGTGCAAACAATCCTCTATGTAGGACATTTTTTATATAATATTACGTAAATCCATCAATATGTGTATCTCGTGTGTTTGAAAAAATTGATATTTATGTAGCGTGTGTGTATCGCGGCGACATTCGCTGCTATAGTTTCGCATTGACAAAATCAATGCTAATCATGTGAGTGTAAATATGCAATTTAACTTAAACTTATTATTGCCATTAAGCCGATACAAAATCATGCTTTCAGCGTGTATAACATCAAAAGCTATTTTATAAATATCTAAAAGCGCGTTGAAGCCTTTTTTTAAATACTGCGTGGCATTTTACTCTTCTCGTAATATTAATTTGTTATCATTGTCATTTAAATATAAACAGTGAACTGTGATATCAGCCAACGTGAGTTTAGTTCAGTAGAATGCTCGAAATAACATTTCAACTCAGCAAATATGTTTATTCGTCTTGTGATAATATTCGGAGAAGAGCTTCGAAAGCAAAGCACAAGCAAAGTGTTTTTTCTTTTTAAATTTCTTTCCTTCTCAATAACCAGCTACAGATAATCAAATAATTCGTTAAATAAGAACATAATCATTGAGTTTTTGCGAAAATGTGAGTGTGTCTGTGTAAGAGTGTGGCTGTGTTTTTGCATAGCATGAAAATATTGGAGTAATTTAATTTGATATTCAATCTATCAGAAGCTGTAAGCTGTTGTCTAAAATTAAAAAAAATATATTGGAATGAGCGTATGTGTAAATTATTTGTAACGCTGCAATATATCGATTCATACATTTTTTTCAAGTTACTGAATCCGCTTATTTCGATCATTACTTTTATTATATTGTGTCAATTATTTATTAAAAATATTTCGATAGATTGCAGGGTGTGAAGTGTTATTTAAAAATATTTCTAGATGCTGTGATAAATAATAAATATTGTGATACTGTTTGAATAAATGGTAGTTCAATAAATAAAAATTACAATGAGTTGAAAATTGTTGTGTGATTAGAGCTTGTATTATAGCATGATACATCGTCTTACTTCTTTTTTCTTTTTCTTCCGTCCATAACCTCCCTGTAATTGCACAATGAGGAAAAGAGTTACACACACATACCAGACCATACAGAGATAGCGAGAGAACAAAAATTCATTGAATTTTCGTCGTGAAACAAAAAGAAAAAAAAAAGAAAAAAAAGAGAAGTTTCTTGTGTACAGAAAACAAAAAGGTTTTAAGAATGACAAGTCTATACGATTTACGTACGTTTACTGGGGGGGTTTTTATATTTTCTATAAAAAAAAAAAACGTCTAGAATCAGTGAAAAAGTTTGGGAGGAGACGTTGAATTAAAATGGAAAAAAAAATCGATCTTCAATTGAAATAAGAAAAGAGAAATTTATTTCGAGAGATATTGGAAAAGCGAAAATCGTTTATTCGTCAGACGACGAAAATGTGAATAAAAAATAAAAAATACGATTCATTATTGCAATTACGATCGATAGAAAAATAGTCAATTCGTACAAGTGTTTGATGAGAAAGGGTCACGTATAAAGAATAGAGACGACATCAGGCACAGCATAAATATGACACTGCATTACATAGAGCTCAGGGATATATATTCATCCCTTTACATATTAATAAACACAATGTAATATTTTTGTTCTGTTATTCTTTTAGGGCTACGCTAATATATATTTATAATGATAACAGTAATAATAGTCAAGCAATACACTCAACACTGGGACAGCAGCGAATCAATAGTTAAACGGTGACGCACGATTGTTTTTTTTTTTCCGTCAAATTTACTTCCAGAACGATTTTCCAGCATAAAATAGTGACAGTGAAAGTTTTATGTAGAATGAAGTAGAGTAGAAAAAAAAAATTTCGTCGGATTCACCACACGGGAGAGCATCACAGAAATCAAAACCCAATATTCATCGATCCTTCTCGATTTTTTTATCGTAAAATTATTTTGAAAATCCACTTCCATCAAATAATATTAGTCGTGGTTTTTTTAAATCCATTTTTCCACTACAATTTTTCGTTGCAACTTTTCCGTTCAAATATTTTCATTCCAATTCGTTTTCCCTTATTTTTATCAACTTTGCTTTTCGTTTATTTTTTTAATTTTTTATAAAAACAATTGAATACTTTCTTTTTTGCACACCACTATCTATTTAGGAGTATTAGGAACACATCGAATGGTTGATTGCTACATGGAAAATTTGAAATTATTCACTTAACCATATAGTTTGATCGAAGTGCTCTAAACAATTGTGTATTTTTTACAGATTGAAATAGTAATTCAAAGGTTTTAGATTATTTCTACGTTTTTAAATAGTACAATAGTCACGAGGGGATAGAAAAAATGGAAAAATTGATGGGATTAAGTGGCCTTTCAAAAATTTCGTTGTGACGTGAACGTTGAAGTCAGTTAATGCGACGTAATTTTTGTTTTCGTAATAATAGTGATAGAAGGTAATAGTAAGTAGCAGGAGATTCACACAGGACGACAGGAAATTTTTTTTTTAGTTCGATTGTCAGAGAGTTTGAAAAACTGGCTGTGATCGACGTCAATTTTTCCTCACTCTTAAGCAGTTCAAATCATGCGTTTTAGTACTCGAAATTCAAATTCTTCAATATCGAATAAATCAAACTTTGTATTGTATGAAGTTATTTTTAGATTTTTTTAAATGAAATTATTTAGAGATATTTTTAAAAGATTTAAAAAAGATATTTTTAACTACGATAAAGTTTTAAACGTTTGCGCACAATAATACGAGGCAAGAGTCACTCGGTACAGATTTGCATTGAGCCGCAATTGAATTGAAATGAAAAAATAAAATGTAAACAAATAATGAGTCAAGATTGTTAGCGCTCGAACGATTGTCAGCTGGCGTATAATTGTATGCTCGCGAAGCGATTATTTATCAAATGTACAGCGATTTATACACGATCAATACAATTAATTGTACGTATGATTGTCATTTGAATTTTAACTGTTTTCGAATGAATAACTTTTTCAACTGTTGCTACTTTTTCCTTTATTGCGCTTTTTTCACGCTCTCTTGTTTTCCCTCTGGCTTCACTACGCGACATATCGATTGGAAAATAACTGAAGATTAATCGTTCAAAACAATGAACGGATTTTGTAAAAACATTGATTCCTATAAAAAATTTGTTGTCCTTCGGTAAACAGAGATAGTTTTTTTTTTTAAACGATTTTTCAAAATCTGTTACGATTTATTGAATTTCCTAATATAATAATAATTATTTATCCGGTTGAGACGAACTTAGAAAATCGAGTTTACTGTCAAATGTTAAAAATACAAAGCAAATAATGTCCAAATTTTAGGACACGAGTCAAGTTCTTCAAAGAAAATGAACAAAACTATTAATACCAATTGATCAGAACAAGTGAAATCATATTAATTGGTGTCAATTAATCAGAAAATTAACTTCTTTCCCTATATTGTTTGAAGCACTAAAAAAAAAAAAAAAAAAAAAAAAAAAAATAGTTCATTAATATTTTCTTTGTTTTTAATTCATTTCCCGGAACGTAGGGAGTTCACCTGGAAAAAGTTGGTCGGATCAATAAATCGAGTTGATGAAAGTGGGCTATTGGCGCGCAACCTGTAGCGAAGGCTCGACGAGACCACGACAACGAAACACACACACATACACATTACGTACCACGCGACTCTACATAAAAGCAGCTTATAGGTCATCCTGCTGCAGTGACCTCGCACACCATGTCCCACGAGAATTTTTAAGCCATATATATGTATATAAATATATACGTTTGCAGAGTTAAAAGTACGTGTGAGCGATTCCGGGTCAGATTTGCTAACTTTTCTTATTTTTTTCTTTCTTTTTTTCCCCCCGATTACGTTGATAAGTATCATAATTTGAGTTTTCGACAATTACATTTACTTCTTCCGATTTCAAATGAAAAAAATTGTTTTTTTCTTCTTGTATTATAAGAAATACTTAATTTTCGACGTGAGTAAATTCGACCAATTGGAGAGTGCAAGTATTTTGTTGTAATAAACATTTGAAAACTTATGAAATTATTTTTCGGTCAAAATTCTTCATATTTCGTGCTACCAGTCCTATTGAATGGCAATTTTTCATCTGTGAATAATATTGATAACGATGTCATCGATAAAAATGTATGCAGCGGAGAGGAGGAAGGTGTTGTACTTATTTAAAAAATAATAAATAAAACAACCCTCCGCTCTGGGAAAACTCGGTTTTTTTTTAGTTTATCGGGGCCTAGAATTTCTATGAAAATACTTTTGTTAATTTGTGTGATTCGCTTTTGGATCCATTATCACTTGAGACGTAGCTAAACAATGGGGTGAATTTTTCTCTCAAATCTTTTTCATTATTTTATTATGATTAAATCGTGCACGGAGAAAATGGTGCGTTGAAAATTTTATTCAAGAATTTATGAAAGTATCACGTTACACATTTATCTGCGAATATCTTTACAATTAGTTTGTTTCATTCACAGTGTAACCCAGTGACAACTTCGAATCTTTATGAATGGAAACACTTTCGAGGATGTGCATTGTAGTTGACTTAATGGATTTAAGGACCTGACAGAAATCCAGAATTCCCAGAAAAAAACTTGCAGTTCATTCAACTAGGATCAAAATAAATCGAATCAATTTATTTTCAGAGTCTCAGTATTTACTATAACTCTGTTGTTTTTATTAATAAAGAAAAAAAAAATACAAATTTGAATAAATTTAACGAGCACGACGTACAGACTGACGATAAATTACTTTATTTCTCCAAAAATCTCCGTAAATAAGAAATGACTATTGACGAGTGTCCAAATTTCCATAATAAAAATGGACTCGGTCAACCACAACGAAACATTTTCTCCGTGATAAGTGATCAAGGGGCCCAAAGAACGGATCGAGGGACGAAGAGAATGGGAAACAAAGAATTGCTTCATGGGAGGCCCACAAATTGATATGAATGTAGATCTTACCTCGTTTTGCGCTCTTTTAGCTTCGAGCTCTTTTTGTTTAGCGAGCTCTTCGGCGATGCGAGCTTCGATCGCAGCCAGGGATTCCCGCGTGAACGGACGGAACAAGCTTCGTTCTTCTGATATGGAGTCAGAATCTTCGGACATTGTCTAGGCTGCACACGTCAAAGGCACCTTCCTACGATTGAGGGAGCCAAAAAAACAAAAAAATTAGTGAATAAGAAGATCGAATATAAAGAAGAATTAGTTGTTAATGACTTCCTGAAATTATGATAACGATTATTATCGTTAATATTATCAAAAATCATTGTTTATAATATATTTTTATCAAATCGTGGAAGAATGAATGGAAATAGTGATTGAATATAAAGAGAAAGTTTACCTGACGGTAGGTGCTAACACTTCCTGAAATGACGGCTGGATTTTTGAGGTGATGAATAGTATTTGGAGGAGTGGTGATGGCGTAGATATTGAAGCGATAATAAGCAAAGGGGTATAGATTCGACGATATTAATAAGCTTCTTTAGTGTTTGATGATATCGTAATATTTTCGTGCTGTTATTATTCTTGATTACGTTTGCCGTGGCGATGGCTCTCGTACTTTTAATGTTAAGAGCGGTTTTGTAGGATCGGACGGATAAATGCAGCTGTTGAACCACGTTTTTGCTGTTACTTTTTTTAATGATGCTGTAGCTTTTACGAATTATTTTGTTGTTTTTACTGTTGTTACTCCTCGTGTTCCTCGCTTTCACGGCCTGCTTCGATTCCTTCCTCTTCTCGTTACCGATTATATTTTTATACTTATTTATTATGTTATTATATGTTAGATTTATTTTTATATTATTATTGTTATTGTTGTCGGTGGAACGCCTCTCGTCGCTCTTGCTGCTCTTGTAGTAACTCTTGATGTTATGCTTCGGTCTACCGTAAAGTCTCTTTGGTGAAATAATCGCGGCGACCAGTAACGAACGCGCTGCGGCAGTGCGTAGTGGTATGTTGGGACCAGTCCAACGTGAACCAAGATTTTTCATGTCCGCCCTAAGAAAAAAAATTCATTTGATTGCTTATTTTATTCTTCATCTGCAGGTCAAATCAAATTTATATTCGGTAAATATTTACAATCACCACTTTTGCCAAAAATGATGGGAAATTTCAACGTAGAGAAAAAATGTGGACGACTTTTTGGCAAAAGTGGTGGTTGTAAATATTTACCTCATGTTTATGTGGATTTTTCGTTCGTATTACAAATTTTTAATCATCTTCGAATCTTCATTCTTGTAGAATAATCTTTTTTCTTTTTTTTTTCTTTTTTTTTACTCACGTATACATGAAGCAGCGAGTGTACTCAATCTGCTGTTGGAATTATCATAGTCTGATCTCTCAGTGTCGACGGCTTTCGTTCTCTCACTGACTGTAACAAAAAATCATATAATTTAATAGATTTTAATCGGGCTTTAGATTTTTATAGATTTCTTAATCATTCGCAAACTGTTTATTCAATTGTTTTTTTGAGACTAGTATTTTTTTTCAAAGAATTCAAACACAAAAATGTCACTGAACAGAGAATTTCATGAGAAATTCTATTGTAAACAATGGCAATAAAAAATATGAATAAGAATACTCGAAATCTTTTTTTAACTTTTTTAGGAACCTTCCGATCCCGAGAAACCTATCGTGTAGCCTCTTAATACAGTTGATCGCACGTTAGACTGGCACATTAATGAAAATGTATACATGGGTAGAATGTTGTTTCGATCGAATGGACAGCTAGAGAGTGGTAAAGCTCACATAGATCTCCGGTGTTTCGCTGCTTTTGCGCCCGGAGACATTTCCGGATGCCGGATATCGGCTATCAACGGGAGGAGATAAGTATAGATACAACTGTACTGTTTCGCTGGGGAGTTACGACATGTACATCCAAGTCCCTTGATTCCGTGCGCTCTTACAACACAAAGCCACTTATAATCAAGCTTATCGACTCTTTTTTCCTTCTTTATAAATCCTTTTCTTTTTCATATACAAATAATTATGAATTACTTTGACCGACGGCGATGAGTGCAAGGTTGGCGTGTTGGCTGCAGCGATTACCAAAGTTTAGGAGCCTCCAGTGGGTTCGGTACTTGGTTGGGTGACCGGTTAGCCAAGGAACGTCTTGCGAATGAATCGCTGAGTAGGAGGCAGTTTTCCTGAGAGTTTCTGATGCTGAAGCAACTGAAACAGTTGCTCAGCAGCATCAGAAAGTCGGTGAAAAATATCGTCACCTGTATCGGCCGGATTTTTTACTGCGTTTCGATTGGCTCTCGTCCAAATTCGATGTAGTGCATTAGGAAAAAGTGGTTGGGGGCGACACACTGATGCGGTCTCAGCAAAGCAGGGACAGCGTTGAAGAAGTGGGCGAAAAAGTGGAGTTAAAGTAATGGGATTTGATCGTAAAAACTCTCGATTGGGAATCACAGGGACAATAATAAAAAATAAATAAAAGGAATTGTGTGAAGTGACGAAAAGAAAAGAGTTTCAATCGAATTTCGATCAATAAAACAATTCTTTAAAACCCTTGGATGGGAGGAAACCGTTCATGGAGCCAGGATTATCGTGAGCCTTGAAAGTCACGAGACAAATCTCTAGGATCGAGCGAACAAACAATATTATGAAAGAGAAAATATGGAAGAATTGATTTACCAAACAAGGAATATTGAAAAACGAAGGGCGGGGTAAACGAAATTGAAAATGCTCGGTAGGGTATGCTTCAGTCATTCATCTCTTTCGTATTTTTGAAGGAGAAAACTTTTTACACCGTGATATCGATCGGAAAACAAAACTTTGTAGCCCGAACAGAAATATCGCCTAAACATGCTACTTTTATAATCCCAATCGATCGAACGATGAGCGCAAAATTTCAGATTGATTTGGACATGGAATCAAAAAAATTGGAATTGCTTGCATCGCCGAAATGCTTGAGTTGAGTTTTTCTGTCAAGAAGATAAAAATCATTCGTTTAATCGTTTGTTTTTTTAATAAAGACAGCAGAA
Organism: Campoletis sonorensis; assembly: GCA_013761285.1. Lineage (NCBI taxonomy): Eukaryota > Metazoa > Arthropoda > Insecta > Hymenoptera > Ichneumonidae > Campoletis > Campoletis sonorensis. The sequence continues at coordinate 2,622,535 of JACEOJ010000085.1, forward strand.
GACAAACAAATAGACCATTCGACGATTTTCTGATCTAAACATCGAATGAATATTCCGATCATCATTTTCACTCCGTGATTCGAAGTATTGTGATTTTTTTTTTTTTTCCATATACGTTTCGCGTGTCAACTTTATTCTCGCTTTGTAGTCGCGATGCTTGGAAAAGGACTTCGCGTGTCGCATTGCGTGCACCGAGCTCACCGCAATGTATGTCAAATACGATGCATATTTTTTTCTCGTTTTCCAAACTTCACGTTTTCGAAATTTTCGGAATGACGAAGTCAAAAAATCACTTTTTTGCCAATATACCATTTTTTTTGTAGAAAACTATCAAAATAACAATAAAATAATTGTTGTAATGGAATCAGTCAAATTTTTCATGATAAATCATTATTTTTTCTATCCTTCCTGTTCACTGTTTTTGTTCCTGTTCCCGCGAGACCTCCAAAGTGTTGTTAACATTTGCACGAGGGCCAAGAAAAAGCCTGAAAAGCTTAAATGATACAGGCGGCTATATTTTTCCCGAGCCAGTTGACAGGAACTCAGAAAAGCTGTCTTCATAGCTGAGCAATTTATGGCCAAGGCGGTGGATGGCTGAGCAGTTACTCAACCAAGTATTGACCTAATCCGGGGCTTCAGTGATACCCGGAGTCACGCATGGCCCTCATTTCGGTAGTATTATCAAATTCGCATAATAATAAATGAAGAGTGGAAAATAGTATATTCGTGAAACGAATATGATTATTACGATGAAATCATTCATGAAATCAGATCGATAGAGTTTTTTGCTCGAGAATATTAAACGTCGATTAAAAAATAGAGTTTACATTGAATGGTAACTGCGGACATTTAATTATCGTGACTGAAAAAGGTATTTCGTTTAATCCAAATGTTTCCAGATCAGCTGAAAAGGACGAAAATGCCTTGAAGAATTTTGGTCAAAGAGAGCGAAGACCACACAAACTTGAACACACACACACACACACGCATTCGCATACAGACACGGAAGACTCTTGTTGGTAGAAAAAAAAATCAATACTTGGTTTTTCGTGTGATGGAGCAAGAAAACAGTTTTCTTCTTCAGTGGATGCTTTCATTTTTTTTTTTTTCAACATCTTCGCAGACATGCCTTGCTCTCGATAAATATTTATTCAAAATTCTTCTTTTATGTATCGACACATTTTTCAAACTAGAGACAATTTTTCCTTCTGTTATTTTTAAAAATGCGTCCGTTTGTTGTTTGTTTTTTTATCATACAAAATATAAAATTACGTCTTGTTCGTAAGATAACATTCTTACGTGTCAATAAAAATACGTTCGAGTCTCGTTTTCCTTTTTTAATGTTTCTGACGTTTCCTTCTTTTTTTCCCCACAGAGATACAAATAAAAATGTTGACTGAGTGAATCTGATTACTCACTATAATTGCCAATCACTCTATGAAATAAAAAACAATCGATTTTTTTCTTCACACGCCTTCAAATACACGTCATTTCACTCATACATTTTAATTGTCAATGTAAAAGTTAATTGTATGCGTCAATCGTTAGGGTGTCCTGTAAAATCGAAGATAATGAAAATGTGTGAATGGCAGTTTTGTGGATCGAATATTCCAATTAAATCTACAACATCACAAGAGTGAATAAATCATAATTGGGGAATTTGTCTTCGTGGAGAAAGAAAATATAAATAATTTATACTATTTTGTATTTTGGACATGATCTCTCACTGCTCTAAGGACAGCTGGGTCTCTGTATTTTTTACTGGGTCTTCTTTTATTTATTTTTTTATCTCGTGGAGATGAATTGCACAGAAGACGTGGGATGAGTGTGCCAGTCTACTTCCTTCGAGCGTACAATCTGGGTCGTTCTGGCGACAGTATAAGGTACCCGATGTAAAGAAAGACAAAAAATATCAAAATGGAAAGGAGGAGAGAGAGAGAAAGAGAGAGAGAGAGAGAAAAGAGATATGTCTACATCAGCATCGTCCCAGTAATGCAACCTTCTGACCCTGCAAGCCCACAAATCTATCCATATCCACAGACCCATATACACAGGCACACACGGGAGCAAGCAAACAGACCTCAGAAACTCGAGAAAGTATAAAAGTTGTCATTCAATCCAACGAAATCCTTCAAATTGCAATGGACTTTTTTTTTCTCATTAATCTGTTCCTCGTTCGGGTGAAGCGTTGCCTTTGAAATGACATACATGGAGGATTTCATTTATTTCCATCGAAATCTAACACATTTCGTGAAAATAATTACAACAAATTTAATTAAAAGTCACATTTGGAAGTGGGACTTTAATGAATGATTTGTCATCAATGGTTCGAAGATTTTTATCATGAGTATAATACGAAAAAAACATAATTCCTTGTAGTATTTTCATTTCGATGGATTCCACGAACGACGAGGACTTTTTTTAAATCCAAAAATCCAAAGAGTTACAAAAATCAGATTATTTTTTGACTTGTCTGCGAAAAATGACGCAAGATCAAAAGTATTTCCGTTAAAAAGTGGACCACTTTAAAATAGGAACATTGACGTAGTTTAACTTTATGCAAAGAAATAAAATACGGAAATTTGCACAGTCTACAAATTCGTTGATTTCCTAGTTGGCTATGCAGAGTAGAATACAATTTATAAAAGGCTTTCTATGAAAGAGAGAAACAACAAACGAGTAGTAAAAAGAGATTGGAAAAATCTCGTTTGCTAACGTGTTTTAGCGATTATCTCATCCGTATTTCCAACAAGTAGCCAATGTAATGGAATTTGTATATGAGGTCAATCCCCTGTTGCCACTAATTTTCAACGAAGCCCAAACGTTCTTAAGAAATTGGATTAAAACGTATTGCCCCAAAGATTTCTGTTATTTTCGATCCAAAAGATTTTTCATTAGTCACCCCCTTTCCTTTTAATATATTTTAACCACCAACTCCGTAATTGCTAATTATAATCCTTCAACAAATAATCTGTCAGTTTATTTATTTAATACTTTGTACAACTTTGCCACCAACAACCAATGCCTAATTGCATTCCGAATGGGTTTATGAGTTGCAATTAGTTGCTCATAGGATTTAAAATAATAACAATAATAATAATCCGACTCGAATCTGCAAAATTATAATCCTGAGGTCTTTCCGAATAATGCGACAAATGACCAGGGACTACAGAATGTTTTCGATCACTGGGTCAGCATTTTAACAATTTTCTTTGACATTAAATAATAATAATTATTATTATTATTATTATGAAAGCCTTCGGCTAGCAGGAGCGCTCCCATGAAGGGAGCGACTCAATTTCACGTTGTTGGATGAAATTCGAGTTAATGTTGGAATCCTCGGATGTCAGCCAGCGTTTGAGATGATCTATCACTCGCGTAAGTTCGACAGAGAAAAGTGGAACGTTGATTGCCATTTTTTTTTCTAAGACGGTCAATTTTTCGATAAATAGAAAAGTTACACGTTAGTTGGTGATAAAAGGAGATCGTAATGAAGCTTTCATTTTTCTGTAGGTTTTTCGATTTATATTAATGATAAATATAATCGGGAAAGTATAAATTTTGATTATTTTTATGCGATTTATTGATAAATATTTGGAAAGGTATGCAATCGACGTTCCTTAAGAGGCTCAATTTGATAACATTTTTTACTTACTCCTAAATATATTTCGAAATATTCAGTGAAGGATGACACATGTTTCTCAGCCCAGCTCATGTTTCTCAGCTCAGTTGTTTAATGTGTTTTTATTGGATCAGAATTCCAAAACTTGGCAATTGGACAAAAATCTGAAAAAAATATAACCATTTTTGAAACTTTACAGACAATGATTCATAATAATAACAATTTGAAAAAGTTTTCAACATTTTTGTCAATGAGAATATACTCATTGATAAGTAATCAAACGATTTTTTTCGCTATATTATAAGAAATCACGGATTTCATTTCTAAGAATTTCGACGAAGAAATGAAATCATGAAATTTTGCATTTATCAATTGATTTTTTCAAAAACCTACTGTTATCAGTACTTTTTCATGTTAATGAGACACGCGGTGATACGAATCCACTGTCAATTTGTTGAATAATTGAACTTTGTACACAAAACTATTGTGAAAATTTTGATTCCACTAGCGGGAAGATTTTTTTTTATATGAATAAAATAAAAATTCATTTGTTCCGCAAGAACATGGAGCATCAGTGCTCGGGTGGAATCGAAGTGAGGCACATATGAATGTGAAATATTGGCAGCTGTCTTGATGATGCGATCAAGTGTCTTGTCCGAACGATCGTCAAGCTAGTGATTAGAGATTCAAGGGGAATCCTCGTTAAGGTTTATTGGAAATAAGAAAAAAGTGTGACATCAACCAAAACAACTTGCGACTTAACTCTCAACCGATAAAAACCGTTGTTCAGATAAAATTTCAATTTTCTCAAAGGCTAGACAGTCGGACCTTGGACTAAAGAAGAAATCCTTTGCAAAATTGCCTAAAAAACAACAAGAATTGTGAAAAATGTATCTCAATTATTCTCATGAGCATACTTTGATCTTCGAAAAGCCTAAAATCTCGAAATCTTGAGTATCTCTCTTGAGTAAGAAATCTTGAGTAAGATTTGGTGACTCGCATTGGCAGCTCAATATTTTGGAAGAAACTTAAATAAACAATTGTTTTAATTCATGGGAATGGCGTTCATTAAGGAATCGTTGGAATTGTTGTTGTTGGTGCAACGAGACTTGGGCGCAGTGGATCAAGGCACTGTTACAAAAGGTTGTGACTTGGAGAATACAGTGAGCAAGTAGAAAACGCGGAAGAAGTGTACATGGATGTAAGCCGAGGGTACATGATGCGGAATCGATCGTTTTAGCGCAATCGTATACCGTCGACGGATCAAGGAGAAATTGAGGCAAAAGGAGAGAGGGAGATCCGGGTCGGTTAACCAGAAGGGGATTTTCGAGGGTGAGGTAGAAGGGGGTGCAAAAGCTACGAATAGTGCAATACAATGATATCGAGACGGAAAACAACCATAAAAAGTGACCCGAACTTTTCGATGGCATACTCTCGCCTGGTATTTCTCGACCTTCGCTAAACATTCCTCCGGTCAACCGAATATCAATATTTCAATAAACTTTTTGCAAGCAAAAAAAATATGAGTGAATGTTCTACAAAGAAAAGCGAAACTTTCGGAAGCTCTGAGAAGACGAATTCTTCGGTAACTGATGGCGACAAAAAAAATATAAAACCGATTCGAAAAAAAAACCAACAAATAAATGTGGTAAATAAAATTAACTTTTTGCTAATCGTCGTGTTGTTATGATGGAAAATTATTGTGGCTCATGTGTAAAACGCGTCAGCAATGTATTTGGTCGCAGATTTTGTTTTTTTCTCCAAATATAAAATAAAAATCAATATATCTGCGAATTTTGAGTGATTTTATTCGTGTCAAATGTAAATTTTCATGGAAATACAGTTTGGACAATAAAAATCAGCGAAAATTCAAATTTGTCTTTGGTTTCAATTGCTGTAACGATTATTTTTCGATTTATATTTTCTCTTTGGAAAACTCATGAATGACAGAACTGGAGGAAAAATATTCCGCCCCACATGAGATGTTAGGCTGTAAAAAAAGTTGATATATTGGTTTTTACGAAAATTTGAAGAAAAAAATATCGGAGAGTTTCTTTTCACGAACCGTTGAATATTCATAGAAATTGATGAACCTGATAGGAAGTGGAGCGTAGTGAGCATGCATAGAAAAATCAAATAAAACATATACAGATCAAATCGAATGATTCCACAGAAATATAATCGCTGGATATTCGAAATTGTGTCGTCGACTCCAACTCGCACGTGTGGTATTTTCATTCAGTGAAATGTTTTTATTATTTATAATTTTTCTTGCGGACCATAAATACTCGCACAGCTTCTATGGAGTGAATTGAATTTGTGCTCCACAATATTTATGAAATGTAACAAGATTTGGGAGGAGTAAAAAAAAAAAAAAACAGCAAAACAGATTTTCTAAATTTGTGAAGGTTCCCATGGAGTCGAAACTTCGCGATATTGATTGACAAACGGTTGATTCGCTAACCAATTCCTCAACAAAACAAATAGCTTGTCAATATTTTATAATTTCAAGTTGTGTTTCGAGTTAAAATGAAAATTTACTGGGTTTAAATAAATGAGACTTGAGTAGAAGAAGAAATTGAAATAAAATATTAAATTATTCCGTTAAGCACAATTTAAACAATAAAGATTATTACGACAAGTATATTAATTCATTGTTTCACGTATTTGTAATAATTCAACAAATGAATAATAGTTGATTCGTCGAATGGAATCTGCTGCGAACTGTCCATTTCCCTGGCGTTTTCAAACAACTGAGCGAAAAAATGATGGAAATGAATGATTATCAAAAACAGTTGAACACAGTGTTAAGTAAAAAAAAAAAAAAAAAAGAATGAAAAAACAGAACTGAATGAGAAAAAACAACAGTGCAGCGTAAAAAATTGGATGAAATAAGGTGAAATATAAAAAATAGGAGAACGGGTAAAAAGAACGTACAGGTTATGATGAAATGGAGGATATTTGAGGTTTAGTGGCAAGTCTGAGGGTTGGAAAGGAAGCGTGACAGGTCGAAATAAAGAAACGTTGCTTTCTAACCTGGATGAAGCGCGATAGGAGAGCGGCCATCTTGGAGGCAAGAAACTGGGGGAAAAGGGGTGCGCGAGAGAGAGAGAGGAGAGTCGGAGAGTTGAGAAGGGAAGGAGATTGAGGAGAAAATAGGAGGGCAAGGTGGGGAGTTGGTAGGAGTGAAGAGAGCGAGTACGTCAGCGGCGCAACCGGCGAATACGACCGATACGAGCCCCCCCAATTCTGCGGGTTGGCGTGGCGATGGGGGTGAAGCTACATAACCTACTGTGGTGCTGACTGTGCTGCCTCTACTGGGTTTATCCCGTAAAATGGGATAGAAAGCGTTACTGGGCATTGCAGAGGGTGAAAGGGGCCAAGAGGTGCGGGGGGTACGGGGGGTACGGGAGGGGTTGGCGGGGGGGATAGGTCCGTGTAACGTTGGCCAAAGCTCCGGATTGAATCGTGGTTAAGGGGGGTGGAGGGGGATAGAAAACCGGTGCGGCGACGAGCGTGTCGTAGACGCTTGCGTGACGTCACGAATCAGGCCGCGGACGTTGCGGAAAAATGTTGTCATGGAGACGACACCATGGGACGGTTAAATAGGTAAAAAGGCTTTCTCTCCCATGCAGAGCCACGAGGAAAGAGATGAAGAAAAGAAGGAAAAAAAAGGAGCAAAGCATTTGGAGCATTATCCATGAGACTAAATCCACAAAAAGATGACGTTCTTAAGAAAAGAATGACAATGAGAATAGCATGAACGCGGTTCTGATCAACAAGAACGGTTCTATCAAACGGAAGAATACCTCGAAAGATCACCAAGGAAATCTACGAGAGGTTTGAGTGTCGAGAGAAAAGCGGCTTTGACTTTATACCCACTCTCCATGTTCTCTCTCCCTTTGCTCCACTCAAACACTTGAAATCTCGATATATATCTTCGGCAAAGATCCCTGAAGATTCCTTCTCGCGGATTTAACCCCACTCCAATCTCCCTTCTTTTGCAACATAAAATCAGTCGGAGTTGTGCCACTTTTCTTTTCGTACTACTTGAAATATTAATGTGTGTTTGTGTGTGTGTGGGTTCGTATGTGGAGCAAGTTCTGGCTCTTCTATTTCACCTTCAAACATGTATAGGGATTTAGAAGAATTGGGACGTTCACTTTCCATTGTAATTCTAAATAAAGCATTTACTGCGAGATTCCTGTTCACGAATTTCGGTCGAAAAGCGAGTCTTGCGTTATGGAGATTATTTTTATTTGGAGCAATCATTGGTAGATGAAAAAAAAGAAAAATCATGATAACACCATAAGAATGGCAGGGGGTTGTATTCAGTGTTAACTAGGGCTTGAATTATGTAAACGAAAATGTGTACGTGTAAATTATATTAGTTGCCTGATTGACGTGATGGAAACCGAGATAAAAACGTTTCAGGATAAATGAAAAGCTTTTTCTTTTAGTTGAAATAAAAATAATAATTGCTGGAATAGACAGGGGTTGAAAAATGAGATAAAAATATCAACGAAATGTATCGCGTGACTATAGTAATAACGCGCGGTTCCAAACTATATTTGAATCTGGAGGGATAGAAATAAGGAAATTAAAAAAAAAAAAAGAAAAAAAATCGATTAATATTTAAAAGATACGGTTGTTGAGCCTGTCTAGGCGAGGAAGAAACAGAGAAAAACAAATGGGCGCAAAATGTATACTAGCAGAGAGAAAGAAGGAGGAACTGCCAGGGAGTTATCGATTGAACGTCATCGTCAGCACGCGGCCTTGTCACGACGTCGAATACTCGCTGTTATTTCGACGCATTGTCAATAATAAATGCTCAAGACCGGAGGTTGTGCGCGACCACTTTAGGGATATCTTTCAGAATATTTGTGGGCATAAAATTGATAGTCCCAAGCCAGAATCCGATACTGTTATCGTTTTCTCTTCCGCGCTCATCTTCTTATGTCAAGCATTTCAAAGGTTCAGTGGGATATCGCAATTACTAGAAATATTAATGGAGAGTCAAATTTGTGCGTGGTACCACATTCAATTATATAACAATGGGATCGTCTCGTTTAATTGCCATCACTTTAATCCCATTTATCCCTTATTGAATTAATCTTGTTCCTATTCCTGTTCCTATTCCGATCCCTATGACTCTTCCTATTTCTATTCCCATTCCTGTGACTGCCCCCTCAGAATGTTGCCCGCAGTCACTCTTTCCTAATGCACTACTGTATCGCATTTGCACGATGGCCAAGGGAAACTGTGGAAAAGCTTGGCCGATACAGGCGGCTATATTTTAACTGAATTCCAGTTGGTTAGCACCATCAGAAACTAAGAAAAATTGCTTCCCGTTCAGCGATTGATACGCGAGCCGATGAATGGCTCAGCGGTCGCCCAACCAAGTCCTGACCTCACTCGAGGCTGCTTAACTGTGTGATCGTCGGATCATATCGCTGACGATGATCTCATTCACTTTCGATGATATCATTATAATAGAATAATGTGCTACTTGATGTAACGAAAGGTACTTTTCTCATTGATCTTGAAAACGAAAATTGATTGGCCGCTCATTGCTTACTTGGTGCTGCAAGTGATCTTATAAGATTTGAGAGAAGAAGAGAAGAAAAATGAATCATTCGACAATAATATTTTGATAGCATGACGGAAATACTTGCAATATATCTTGATGTGTTCTGTGGAATTAATCACTCAATACAGTTGATCAAAAATTACGAATTTTTACCGAGTGCCTGAAAAAAAGTCTGAATTTTTATTAATTTGTGTTTTCTTAACTCGTAGGAAGTATAAAATACGAATTGATGTGTTTATCTTGATATTTATCACGATTTATGAGCTATGAAGTAATTATTAACTGTCAAGGAAGAAAAACGAATGTTTTTAAAACATGCTCAAATAATTGAAAAGATCGATGATTCGATCAATAGTTTTTAAGAGTTCTTGCAGAGTTGATCGAAATTTCATGATTTTAAATGGTTTTGAAAAGAAGTTACACAAAGTTCTCGAGAATTTATACACACGTGACAACTCTCGTGTATGGGAAACCCTTGGTTATAGAATCCTCCAGTTGCGAGTAAATATATTCTCGAGGAGTTGCTTAACACCATTCACCACAAGAAAACTTTGCCAACTCGGTTAAGTCGGAGATCAGTGTTTCCTGAGACGTCTAACATTTACACATGTCTGCTGAAAAGGAGCGATTGAAGCGAGCGATAAAATTGTCTACGGTTCAAAGGATAGTCCATTGAATCGATCGCCGTTATAAAAAAATAAAAAATCAATAAAAATTACAAACGAAATTTTTCATGACGGGGCATAACGCGAGTGTAATGACTGCAAACATTTTTTTTCTCCAGCAAAATCTTCAAGACTAATAATAAACTAATAGCATTTTTTTTTCTCGTCCGTTTCCCAAGGGCAGTGGCTAAGTCGATGGTACTTGGACAATTTCCGAAATTTTTATTCCATTATTTTCAAATTTAGCTTCACCAACATTCCGATGGGACAATACAAAGGATTTTTTTTCATTTTCACACGAAATCACATAATTTTGTGGATTTTCAATAATTTTCAATAAAAATTAGTAACGAATCAGTTGAATATATAGTCGATACAGTCTCCTTTGCTCGATCCTTAAAAAATTAGCTTTACCTGTGAAAAAACATGGCTAATAATTGAAATTTTTGAAGAATCCACAGAAGCATTTTTCCTCAAATACTCGCCGTACATTTTATCGATAAAATCGAACAGAGAGTAAGCCACGGAAATCCATAATTATTCAAGTGTGTAAATCAGTCACGAAAATAATTTTCTTCGATTTTTGAAGTAGAAATTTGTTGTTTTCTAATTTTGCTTATTTAATTCAAAGGGTTGTCTCATTTTGTCTCAATTTGTAGACCCGGTAATCCTTGAATACTTAGTGAATACTTGAGAAAGTATGAAACCTGTCGACAATCACCAATCAACGTGTATGACGCTGTTGTGTCATTGCTTACAGGGGACGGAAATAAGATGGAGGTTTGTTGGAATCGTGTACCGTTTTGCCGATGCCAAAGTGACGCATTAAAACATAGTTCTAATACCGCAGTGTCCGTCGTACTTGCCTGACTCGTGTCAGCGAATGAATCCGTTTACCAAGCATCGAGCAAACTGACACGGTCTGCCATGTGTATAGATATGCAAACAAATTTACACATGCTCCAAATTTATGCATATTCGGAATAACAATAAACAAGCAACATGACCCATTTCCAAACTTTTTCAACTTGACTTTGAATATGTTTTCATTTTAATTAAATATCATTTATTAAAGATACGAGAAAAATGTACTGAATTTTTCATTACAATTCAAAAATATCGCTTGCTCAACTAATTATGAAAAAAAAGAGCACGTTTTTCGAAATTTTCAGAAAGCAATACGTTTGATGACAACTTCGGAACCCACCGGCAAAGATTTTTAATTCTTTATCGGAAATTTAAAAATCTTGTGGTTGGACATAAAAAGGCTTTTTGATTTGAATAAACGCAGTGTCTTCTTTGTTGTTTTTCAACGAAACGTTTAACTTCAATGTCAATATAAAAAGCTATGGGGCGCGACTTAATAATCTTGCGATCAATCAAAAGCTTGAATCACACACGAGAGTCAATGCGTACGAGAGAAGGGCAGAAAAAAGTTGCTTGCATTAATCGCTTGTATATTATCACGACTTTAATGTGGTATTTTTGTAGTCCGTCAGCTGCCTCTATGCTCGCAAGATTTTCAGCAAATTATTCGTGTAGATAGCGGAAAGAAAATATAAATAAAAAATAAAAATTCAATAAATAAAAAAAGCTTCGGCAAAAGCGTGTATTGATTAACGCAAAGCTTCGTGTTAGTTTCTTTTTTTTTCTCTGTCGCGACTGATAAAGCTCGATATACCGTTGTTCGCTACCTTCATTAAATAGCAGGTACAAACTCTCCACATCTATAGCACATAGCTACCGAGCGTATGGAGGAAATAACCACGTGTTTGTGCATATATATATTTATAGCCGAACCCTGGAGTGGCGACGTGTCTGAGTTTCAATGAATGGGAAATCGAAACCATCGAGAAATATCGATAAAAAAATAAAAAAATGAAAATAAAAGTAACAACTGCTGCGACAACAACATTTACTTCCTCTATGTGTAAAATAAATAAGCATTTCAGCTTCTTTTTCGGATCGAAATATCATAATTATATCTTTAACTTCATTGGAAACAGTTCAGTCGCGATATAGAATATTTTTGACACGGTTTGACAGATTAAAAAAAGCCTCTGTTGTTATTTTCGTCAAAATACTTGGAGTTATGAAAATAGTACAAATTTTTGGGGCAATTGTTGGATTTGTGAGTGATGATGATAAAATTTGAAAATTGAAACATTTCATTGATTTTTAATTAAAAGTGATTCGAGATTCAAGAAGGTATTGACATTTCTATGATTGCAAAAAAAAAATAATAATCGTTGGGTCAACATTATTAACGGAATTTTTAAAATTCACCAAGGATTTTTGGCCTCAGTGAATAAGGAAACGATTAAGCTTCGAGCCCGTTATAATAAGGGGTTAAAAGGATAAAAAATTAAAAAAAAAACGAGAAAGAAAAAGCTCGTCCGAGAAATGAGAAATGGAGAGAAAGATATAGAATCTTTTCTGCAGTGAGGGAAGCAGCAGAGAACAAACTGGAGCATAGAAGAAAAAAGGAGGAGAAAGCGCGAAATAGAGAATTTGAAGAGAGGGAGGAAAGAATTTAAAATTCGTGATTGTGGGGTCGGTGGAGGTTGCCGGGGGCAGCTGCTGGGTAACGCGATGGAGCAGTAAAAGCAAGCACACGTATACTGTAGCTATTGCCTGGGGGCTGCGCAACGGTGCGGTGCGCTACTGCTGTAGTTACTACCAACATAGATATGGGATACATGGCATACGGAACAACGAGAGACCAACCCGACCAACGAGACTTTATACGGTAGAATAGGACCAAACTGACACCATTTTTTTCTTTTGCTTAATTTTTATACGAAAAAAGTTAACTATCGAAACGATGAAACGGTGATTCAATTTTTTCACAAAATGTATTAAAAAAGCTAAATTTTTTTTTCGAACGCTTCTCCGTTTCGGGTTCGTTTCGAAAGTTAAACCCTAACTTCAACTTATTTACGTAGCCCTTGCAATACATCTGTTTCACAGAAAGAGAATCAAAATTTAAAAAATTTGAATTGTTCACAGTAAAAAAATTAGCCGAAAATCGAGGTTTTCAATTTTCATTTCAACCGTAATCTATCCTTCAGCAAAATATGTTGCTTGAATAGATGAAACGATAGTTTTCTTTGAATTTATTTCCAAATGATTACGATTGCCGATGGAATTCGAAAGTTCTAATTCCACATGTGCTCTCGTTTCGATTCGATGCTGCAATAATACAGATGAAATATTATTGTAGACTTTTTTTCAGTCTCGGTAGAGAATTTCGTATAAAATACATTTGCTACGAATGCATATTTCTATAGTGTATATTTTAGACGAACTGACAAACAAAAATCGATTCCCCGCAGCGGTATGTCACGAAAAGTCTATAAAAGGACAAAAAAAACGCTATTTTCATGTAAAATGAAACAGGAAAATGTGAAAAAAACCTTTCAACTACAAAATAACTCAAATGATCGATTTAATAAGCGAACTCTATAAATGGTTAAGTAGTTCACTCTCGGCAGTAAGAAATTTGTAGCAATGAAACTGCTCTTTTTACTACGTTTTTCCACCTAGCCCTCAGAACCTCACGTTGAAATTTTCATATATTAATATAAGTAGGCTACGCGGCAAGTATATATACAAACGAGTGAAGAGATCTCGCTAAGTTCGCTTTGCTTTTAAACTCAGCACATACAGTGCAAAAGTATTACTTTACTGATGTTATATTCTGAAAGTTATATAGTGGTTACATTGATATCGACCAAAAACGAATAGCATACAGAACGAGTAATGTTCTATTCGAGGAAGGAAAATGGAAAAAAAAAAAATAAGTACGTGGATGGTATAGAAGAAAAAAGCGAGATCGAAAGTGTGTGACTGGTGAATCTGCACACTCTCATTTTCTTCTTTTTATTCGTCACTGAAAAACCATATTTTCTTGAAAATGCAAATTTTTTGTTGAATACTCCAAAAAAACTTAGTTTTGCAACTAAATTTTTGTCATTTTAACAGTAAATTTGGTAAAACACCAAAATATACTGTTCAGATGACAAAAATGCGGGTCTTTTCCGAGAACAATTTTGTTGAACGTGTATTGGACAAAGTGATGAAATTATTATTAATTAAAAAGGGAAAAAAAAGTATTGAGAGCAGTATCGTGGAAACGGAACAGAAAATAGTTTTCGATTTAATGCTTGGAATCGATGAACTACTGTTTTCGAACACTCCATAGAAATTTGGACTCTACAGAAGCAACTGAAAAGACGAAATTTCGTAAAATTCCAACGACGTTAAGTTAAACGTCATAAAAATGAATGTATCTTTATTTTATCGAAGCTCTATGTTAATGAGGTAAATATTGTTGTGCGAGAGTGTATCCTGAGAATTTATTCGGTTTGTTCAGCCGATTAAGAGTTGGGTACGCCCAGCACGCAGCAACAAAGTAATGGGTGGTGTTATTGTATACGAACAAACTCAAGCTTTGCGTATATAGGTATTTTTGTAGTAGAGTTTTGTAGCGAAGGGCCAGAGCGTGTCCTCGGGCAAGTAGCGCACGAGAGTAGGCCAAGCTGCAGCCAGAAACGCCGCACAGACTGCGACACACATGTCGGCGTTTTTTTCCTCCCCTTTCTCGCGCACTACGTGTGAGGAGGGAAAAATGAGACATTGGCTTGTTCGTACGCTGCTTTTTTGTTTTTTTTTACACTTTTACACACTCGTGACATTCGATGCTTTTGCCACCCGCATTATTTCAAACGCACATTATTCCTCTACGCGTAAACTTTGTTTGTATCAATTACATTATTTATCAACGTTGTCGAAATTTCAAAAATCTCGATCCAAAAGTTGCGACGAGAGTTATAGATTTAAATGTGGATAAAAGAGCATCAATTATTTATGCCAATTAAGTTTTTTATGTTTTCGTAAAGATACTAAAATCCTGATAATTTTTTCACGTACATCCGTCCATTTGCCTGTCACCGACAAAGACTCTCGTAATAAAGAAAAATAGAAACGAAAATATTTCAAAGCTAGTTGCTTTGATGTTATCAAGTGATCAATTATGTGCAACTGTGCAATGACAAAAAGAAAACGATTTTTTTTAATGTTCCACAACGGTTCGTGACTCTTGTAATCGTATCGTACGTTTTGTATCCGTCTATGGATCCATTTACGCCAAACATGAATAACGATTCGACCCAGTTACTCGTACTATCCGCACAGTAGTTGCGACCCCCCGGAATCCCCTGCTCGCCCAACATATGGGGCTCTGTAAATTTCTATTTGTGACTATGTCCTTGCATGAGTGTATTACATATACCGCAGTGTACATTTACGTTTCCCGTACTCGAATTTCAACCCTGCGAATATTACCCCTGCACCCCTTTTCCCAAGTGCGGATGTACCTAAGATTGCAAACGTTCGAGACTGAGGCGAGAAAATAAAAACAAATAAAAAGTATTTTCAGTTCACTGACATTCGTTCGTATCTGTCGTTCAAGACAGAGGAGCAAAGAAAAATGATGAAATGGAAATTCAATCTTTTTTTATATAATTTCAAAAACCGATGTTCGACGTCCTCCCGGACTTCCATTTTAAACAATATTTCGAACTTTCGACGAATGAAACTATAAATTCGTTCATTCGATATTCGAAACAAGCACAAACATTATAATAATTCTGACCTGGCGATGAAAATAAGCAGTCTCACGTGTGCTAAACGATTCTAGACACTTGTTAAATGAATTATCGAACGAGGTTCCATTATGAAATTAAAAATAATAATGAAAGAGTAAAATAGATGAAACTAACATGGGAAAACTTTTTTTCTTTGGCTCTTGGAGCCTCGTGAAGCAGGGCTCTCTCCTCGCTACATCGGAGGGGAAAGGGGACGAGGACCAATTAATTAGCAAGAGCTAGTAAAACGCGATAGACACATATACATTTTTTTATACAACCATATTCTATGTGTGTTCTTGTATACGTGTATTTTCTTTTTTTTTCTTCTTTTTTCTTTTTTTTTATCCACCCCTCGTGTGTTGCGCGAAACGGGGAAACTCGTAGGCCGTGACACTTGCCCTTTTGCCACTGCTCTGTTCTTGTTTTCTTATAAATATATATAAATATATGGTAAAGGTGTAAATAGCATAGGGGTGACGTGGGAAAGAGGAATTTTCTCAGATACATATTCATTATATTATGCTTGTTCAACAGAGACACACATAAATCGGATATAATACGAAACAAAAAAGCCTACACCTCAAATCACTTTACCATTTAAATCGTGTTGGATAAGTCTCTTTATTAATGAGCAACTCTGGATCCGTATTTGTGTTAAGTATTCAGACTTCAAGACCATACCGGTCTTTTCTCTAAACTTTGTTTCCTGAAACCTTATCATTGTGAAGATCTGAATTTAAAAGAACAAAACGAATTTCAACAAAAAAAAGGCAGCTTTTGTTTTCGTACTGTACGCAATTTACAAAGTGTCAATAAAAATGGCTCGTTTCATAATGCTGCTTCAAGGTTAACTCGTTCTTTTCTTTAGCAAACTTGTTTATAGTTCAATTAGCCATTTTTATACATCGAAGAATAGTTTTTCTGTAATCTTATTTTTAACGAACTATTCAAGTTTCGCGAACTCGTGAAAAAGTCTGTACTGAAGGGAGAAAAAAAAATGAAATCTTCAAATCTAGAGAAATCAAATCTTCAACCAATAACAAATTTAACAAGCATGAGGTTGAATTAAAAATAATATTTATAACGTTGTTCATATAACATTCAATCAAATTATAATTAACATTACTCGAATGGCATTATTGATTTGATTAAAATCCAGTTTTTTAGTTGAATCAAATATAAAAGTTGTTAGTGCAAATGTTCAAAAACGCAATAATCGATCGTAGCAGATTAAAATAGATATTTTTTCTGGTCGCATAATAATTTGTAACAAGTCAATTATTCGCAAAGGCAATCATGATGAACGTTGATAAAATTTGTTCCAATTTAACCTCGATTTAAAAAAAACTTACTGAGAATTTTTTTTTTATAATAAAAAATAAATAAATAAAAAAAACAAATATACGAATACGCTAATTATTATACAATATTCTATATATCAGAGTATATAAATATATGCACATATATCCGACGTAGATATACGTCAACACCTTGAAGCTCGTTCTCGATGGTCGAGAACTCGCTGCCGTACAATGGCACGACTAGCCTATTTGTTGTCGAGTTCAACGATGAACCAAGTGAGGGTGTGTAACACAAAGAATGGGGGGAGCCTTTTTCCCACTCTCTCGGTCAATGCGTGCGTGTGTGTGTGTGTGTGCGATCGAACTTGTCCTTCACAATATACACAGTTCGGAGCGGTGTGACATTTCGCTCTTTTCTCTCCTTCATTACCTGTTTCCTACCTTCAGGTTGCACCCGATTGTTGAACCCTATTTAGGCTGAGCTTACTTTGTTTCCCCTTCGGCTTGTTGACCCACAGACCTTCTTTATTAATGTCTCGACCGAGGCTCGACGTGGTAGTCGAATGTATTGATATTAAATCGAAGTCAAGGGCCAAACTACTTTCAATATCGCGCAAACTCTATGATGGATATTTTACTTTTTTTTTCTGCGATACATGATTTCAGAATCTCATGGACATTAATGCGTCTACATTCAAGTTTTAAAGTTGTACCGCTTGACCGGAGCCGGAGGCATGTTTGTTCTGACCTACTTTGTCAAAACGATTTTTTCGACCGACACACACTTTTCGTCTTAACGAAAAAGTCACTTATCTCTTTACGTATTTATATAAATAATAACGCGTAAGTATTCTTGGGTGAAACATGATTTCTATTACGACGTTTCCAACGATCATTTTAAGAAGGTTTCTACAGCTTTTTTACCCTTTTCTCTGTCTCTTTCGCATCTTTTGCTATCTTTAGATGTTCCGACTCTACATGGATCGGATATTCACGTAAATTGAGTGCGAACCGTATATAGGCCTCAGCTTGGGGAATATCGGGCATGGAATATAAGAAAAGTTATGGAGGGAGAAGGAGTCTCGATCCAAAGTAGCCGAGCCAGTTAACGATCAGACAGCCATCATGAGCGAAAGAGTAAAATATTATAATTTCCGGACGATATACACTGTACCTAAGGCGATGGTAATTTAATATTGATCTGGCAATTCTGTCTATTCGCCCCAATGCAAAATAGTCAGTGTGAATTCTCCCTTAGGGAGATTTAAACAAAACGATTTTTATGATTTCTTTCTAAATAATATGTTTCGTTCAATATTTTTGGAACTGTCAATGCGGAGAATTATTCCCAGAACTAATGTCCCATTTTTTTTCTACCTTCCAACGCATGACCGGGCTCGTTATCGACCCGATGATACTTTTGGCCGTAACATCGTCTTTACAGATAAAAATAGACTGACCAGCAAACGAATCTCTTTGTTTTTTTAATCACGAATTAAATGATGGGCAAGAATTCGAACTCTTCGATTGCGAAACTATTTTTACCACGGCTTTTCAAATGCTTGATTTGCGGCTAGAATCATACAATTTTAACTAATTACGGGTCATTTTAGAAGATCACAACGTTTCCCATTTATTGTTAATCGTAAAAGAGGCAAATTAAATTGGTTGAAAATACAAAATAGCAATCCTTAAACCAGATAAAAAGTCGTCTCGGGCCTTTTTTCATCTTTTTCATCGCGACAATCTTCACGGACAACATTTCATTCTGTGTAAAGCTCTTGAATGGCAGTAAGTACTGAAACGAAAGTGCTTAAATGGACGAACATGTCCTGTTGGAATTCGGGAAGAACTCTAAGTATTCGACGAATACCGAAATGTCAACGACAAAGTCTGATTGGTCTTAAACTCCGATAAAATAAAAAAAGTAAGTAGAAAAATGTCGTTTGGTCAGACCCAGCCAACAAAGTGGGCAGCGAAGAATCTTTGAAAATCTAAACCAGTGTGGAATACGTACGGCATTGGGAAAGGGCACCGCGAAAATGCTATCAAGTTTTTTAAATATTTTTCATTGATTTTCTTATTTTTTTCGACTTCGACAATGTTGATTACATGGCAAGAAAATTCCGCCTGATAAATTTAATTTACATTGAACAAAGACCGACGAAAGAAAAACGGCAAAAAAACCTCGTGACCAACATTCAGATTTTGTGCTCAAACGGTTCGTCCCTGAGAAGCGATTTGCAAACGTTATGACGGCATAAAAACGAAATATTCGTGTTTATAAAAGTGCGGCAGGGCCCTCGCTGGAATTTGTCTTTAAATATTTCATACGTAAAGCCTCTACCGGGTCTGTCAATAAATATTTTTTCATCATATTTTCCAACATTTATTTCAGTATCTCGTAGAAATAAAATGATGAAATTTACATTCGTTTTGTCGATGCTGAAAGTTTGCTAGATTACGAAAATGTTGAATCATCGTGTTATGAAAGAACTCGTTGTATTTTGGAGCTCGGATCGGTGGCGACCGAGAACATTATTGCACGGTTAATTGCAAATATAAGTAGACGTACAAATACAAGCGTAAATTGCGAATGAACGAGTCTGAAGGACGGAAAAGGTTCTCCAGAGAGTGGCAGGCTCCGATCCTCTCAACGAGTGAGACGAGACAAGGGTGTGCAGAGGACCGGACAAAGTTCACTAATGAAGCTCAGCATGGCCTCGGTACGCTCAACGATGCCGAGTCAGATGGTTAGGAGATGGATAGGGTGGGGGGTGGACTCTGGTGCATACACCCGCAGGGCTTTCACGATTGTGATTCCTTGGCTGGCACAGCGCGCGGATCAATTATACGACAGACGATATAGCACGAGCGAGCAATTTATACTTGTACTCGGTGTGAATCGAACAATTTACTTGCTGCTACGTTAAAAAACAATTAATATTTTGTATAGTGCGTTAAGATTGGGGGGAAACAGTAGTTTAATCTTTTTATTTTCAACATCTAATTATATTTGCAATGTAAATAGATTTAAAAATTCAGAATTATGTGCCGCGCATGATGAATATTTCTTTTATTGTTCCTGCGTATACTCTTGGGGGTTTTTACGACCTCATTCCATCATTTTAAACCCGCTTTTCTCCCCATTTCATTGTCCCTGTTTCTATTCCTATGAGTGGACCCCAGAGTCTTGCCCACAGTCACGCTTTCCTAATGCACTACTACTGCATCGCATTTGTACGAGGGCTAAAGGAAACTGTGGAAAACTCTGGCCGATACAGGCGGATTAACTGACTTTCAGTTGGTTACCACCATCAGAAACTCAGAATAACTGCCTCCCGCTCAGCGGTCACCCAACCAAGTTCTGACCTCACTCGAGGT
Organism: Campoletis sonorensis; assembly: GCA_013761285.1. NCBI lineage: Eukaryota > Metazoa > Arthropoda > Insecta > Hymenoptera > Ichneumonidae > Campoletis > Campoletis sonorensis. The sequence continues at coordinate 2,642,748 of JACEOJ010000085.1, forward strand.
TGCTTATGATTGTGATCGTCGGATTATGGCGATTTCATAAGATTTGAGGGAAGTTGAATTGACAAAATGAAAAAACTCAGAGGGAGGAACCGCAGCATTGCTTGAAGCTGCTGAACTCTTGCTGTCCCACCTCAAGAATGAATAAATGTTCGAATTCGAAAATTTTATTCTACCTTCCCCTCCACTGTTGAATTTATTCAATAAATATAGTTGAATGCCTTCAATGACAACTTTGTGACAGAAAAATTCTCGACGAAGGGTTGCTGGGAGAATGTTCTTTTTGTTTCGTTCTAACGGTGCAAAGTTCGGTGCCATCATGATCTCTCGTCGCGTGGTAAAGAAAATGTACATTTATGCTTGCTCAACTATACACAAGTGTATAAATATGTACGAAGTTGCTAACGGGTTTTAATATGATTAAGCAGTAATGCTCGTCCTGGGAAATAACATATTTGCGATAAGCAGCTACGTGGGTATCGTAAAATGTGTTCCAGAGAGTGGAAAATTATATCGGATGAAATAAAAAACGGTAAAACGGGAGAGGAACGCTTTGGTTCGAGCCAAGAGATGTGCATCAATAGCAGTGCACGTATATAGAGATTTGACGTCGAAACAGACCGAATCGTCATTTTGGTCGAAGGGTATACAGCGACTGTGGCAATGGGTCCTGGAATTGATATTGGCAATGCCCCAAAATGTGAGAAAAGCTTCGTTGAATATATAGATGTGTGGATGCGCGCGCCGCGTGCAATATGGACGAATGAACACTTGAAACGAAGCAAGCTCGGTTTTTTAGGTCGAATAGATTCTGCTTTCTAATCTATTATCTCATCTCTTTTTTGTCAAAATACATCGTAAAAACAAGCTCTGCAGACTTTTTTTTGAATAAAATGAAATAAATTAATTTATTAATTACAAATTTAATGGAAATAGGAAAAAGAAAGCAAACGATGTCATGTTCAGTACAATTTTTTGGAGTCTATCGTTTTAAATGTTCGATTCAAATTACATGTCATTTGAATCGATAGACTCTAAAAAAAAAAAAGACTGAAGATTACGTCGTTTGTTTCCTCTTGCTTTTATTTGTGAATTTGTTGAATTTAAGCGAAACCTTAGAAAAAATTGGCACAAAACTTGGGGCTGGAAATGCCTTCATTGGAGTTCATCGTGACCTTTTTTTTTGGCCAAGCTTTCAACAACTTTCTCATTGATCGAAAAATCATCAGTTGCAGTCTGTCTAGAAAAATAAAAACAAAAAGTAGAGAGCAAGGTTCGAAGTTGACACTTTTCCACCAAATGGTGCTTCAACTGGTGACCGCGACGTGCCATCGTATCTCCTGATCAACCGTCAGTAACAACAGTTCCTCGTGGTGAGATCCAAGTTTATCAACTGCCATTTATTTCTACTGGCACTCGTAGCAACTTAACGCGTCCCCAACGCTCGCTTGGCCACATTATTCACCGGCTGTGCTGCTTGCCTAAGACCGATGAAATTTAAGGATGTACACGAGTCTAAGGAAAACCGTTGGGTTGCTAAAAATGCTAGTGGACAAAATGGGCAGTTGATACACTTCGGCCTTTGGCACAACGAGTCGTTGCTGCTGTTGTAAAGTTGATACGATGCCAAGTTACGCCATGCAGTTAACACCATTTGGCCGATGTCAACTCTGGACTCTGATACTTTCAGTTCACCCTGTAATTTTCAATTTCATCTCCAGAATCGTTTAATCCTGCCCTCGAGACTTTTTTAATGCAAATACAACTTTTCGAATGCGACGTTCTACACAAATTCGATGGAACCATGAATAAATCAATAGTTTGTACTCTATTCGTGTAGCTTTAATGTCTGACAGATCGACAACGTATTTGGGTTTGTTTGGATTGCATTAGGTTCTCACATTAACCACGATAAAAATTGTAATAATCAACCTTTTCAGAGTAATTATTGTTGAGTTTTTTTTCGAATTGTTGGAAGCAAATGAATACATTTTTTTGGTTCAGTCTAGTTTCATGACGTATTTTGGGCGTCAAAAAAATCAGCCTTTTTTTATCATTGTATCCCAGATTATCTAGTATTTTTAGGAAATAAAAGTAGGGCTAATCTCTTCTATTTGACTCGGGAACCCGAGTTAAAATTTCGACTGTGTCTTTAAATCCCTTCGAGTCCTGGCTAATGGTTAAATAAATAATGGAAAACATTTTCGAGACCTACCACAAATATTTGCCATAAGTGCGAGAAAGATATCTGCGAATTTCGAAAGCGAAATTCTTTTTTTATTGCGATCGGACAAACGGTCTGGAAAAACGTAATTTTCGGAAATTCATTATGACAACTTTATGAAAAGTGGTTGGTTTCTTTTTGTTCTTTCGTTTGAGAGATTAAAAAGTGCAAAATAATTCAGATCGACTCAATATTATTCATGCATGTATGTACGTTTATTACATATCCGGCCTGGAGTCGTGAAGGCACGCGAGCCAAAACACTCGATCGATTTTATGATCTGTGGAATTGGAGCAACCACCGTCGAGTTGCTTTCTATTCTCTATAGATATATATACGATTCCAACATTTGGAACAGTGTACCCGATGAAGCGCGTGAGATTCCATTAACATCATAAGAATTATTGAAAGAATTTATAACGAAATGTTAGAACGTAACGATGTTGGTATAAAAATTCAAAGGAACAAAATCAACGCAGGGGGGAACAATGATTCTTCGACACATCTCTTGGACGTCTGTCGCCAGGCACGCAGAGTGTTGACATCCAAGCCTCATATTTTATTGGTCTGCTATGTCGATCGATGCAAATTGAATTTCGAAGAAAAAAAAACGCCTACAAGGACACGCTAAATGAAATGAATCGTTTTAGGTCGAGAATTGATATTCAAAAAGACATAATAATCAAAATTTAAATGGTGCAAATTGCAATTACTGTTATAATATCCTGATTGCTTCAATTACGTTCGTAAAATTGCACAAAAATTCCATTACTTGCTGCGAAATTCTTATTATTATTGAATTATACGCTATTTTTTTAAATATTATAATTTCAATTCCAATATTGGAAGAAATAAATATTTGGTTCATTATCTTGAATTCTTTTCTAATCTATAATTTGAAAAAACTGTCAAACATCCTAAAATAAAAAGTAGTTTCCGATGAGAAAACGCACGCGTGAGTACTCGTACAAATATTTCTTCCCAACAAAACGAACAATCGATCCGTACTACCCTGTGTACGCCACTTTCGCACCACTTTGCTTCTGGTGACTTGGGATACTTTCTCCTTTATCTGCCCCAAGCAATCTCAGCTCAACTGCTCACAACTTAGCACGAAAAAATAGTATTGAGCATGTAAATATCATGCTTTCTACGCTCTGAGCTTTTTTTCCCCCTATTGACTAACTATTCTCTCCTTTTTCTTTCAACATATTTCATATTGCTTTGTTATATCGTGACCGAGGATATTCGTGCTTCCCTAATCGATATATAAACATATATAAATATATGTATACATGCAGAATTTATGGAATAACAAGAATATTTTTCGTGCTTTTATATTTTTGTCAAAATTCAAACGAATTAGTTTATTTTTATTGATATTTTACTGAAATTTCTGCAAATTATGTCATCTTATGAGTTTTACATTTCAATATTAGTTGCTAATTTTATATCCGAACGAGGATCAATCGAGGGATAAAAAATCGTAGAAAATTGTAATCTAATTTGAGGGTTTTTGCTCAACCCGTTTGTCCGAGAGATTTGGAATTTTTGTAACGTCATTAGAAGTTTTTAAAAAGTACGACACTAGAAGTTTTCGTTTGTCAGAATAAATGATTTATTGGAATGATGAAAAATCATTCTCAAAGGCCTTTTTTAAATGTAATTCATTTGCTGAAAGGTTATCATCGATTAAGATTTTCTTCTCATTCGTTTCGAAAGTAAAATAATACCTGTAGCTGTTCACTAAACTTCCCTAGAAATGTGTCATTCAGGTTGCGAACTGGCTGTCGAAATCAAAGAGATTAATTGCAGTAACACGTGTGGCGCTGTTATTGCAAGCGTCATAAGAGCTCGAAGGAATTTGAGGTTTACCAACAACGATATCATGCGGGATTAGGGCTAATCGCTGCAAGTTGGTGTGTAACAAATGATCGTTAAGGGATTAAGTCCGTTTAAATGCTTAAAAACAGGTTCGAAACAAAAAGTGAGATAGAAAATACTTAATTGGAAATTCACAAGCAATCAATTTATCTGGAATGACGTGTCGTCGTTCCGGATAAATGTCTATCGCGTTTTTTACGTTTGTCTTCATGACTTTTATTTTTTTTCTTATTGTTGCAAACCGAACGGAAATATCTTTTGAGAATCAACTGAACGGTTAGAATGTTTCGCACGAATTTTTAGTTTCTCGGATTTCTGGGACACGTGTAACACCGCCGCCACCATTTGGGCGTTTTGGTTCGAAAGATAGTGACAAAAATGTCACGAACAGTAGGCCAAGTGGTTTCGTTTCCTTTGCTTTTTAATCCGAAAGCTCGTAAAAGTTGTTCAACGGGAGGAAATACGCACAAAGTTTGTGTATAAAAACTGTCGGGTGAATGCGACAAATGTCACATGGAATAAAACTTTTCGATGTATTCCTGGCTGACCGTCTGACCGATCATTGACCAAAACTACTCGACACGTTTCTCTCTCTGCTGCTTTTGATATTAAAAGAAAATTGAAGGGAATCGTTTCTTTGGAGACCGAAAAAAACAGATTGAGATCGCGACACCTGGCGTGTAAATCGATAAATAAACAAAATGGCCGTTCAAATACCATTGATGCTTCGAAATGTTGAACTACGATGGAAGCGTGCGATTAATTCGATCGGAATTGAAACGTCCGATGAATTGTGTTAAACGAAAAACAACTGCATGATTATGAAGAAATGAATGAAAGAGAAATGCGACCTTTCAGAGCTTCATCCTAAACTTTTCAGTCTCATATCGTCAGAATTATTTTATCTTGTGATGAAAAACGTGTAGGTTATGAAACAGGATCGTTCGATGCTTCTGCTTATGTGATATCCGTGTGACATCGTTGATCAATACACACGCGTCTTGTAAACCTTGTATATTTGTCGTATTGACCAGCGATTCCACACAAACACACAGCCACGAACGCATACGTCGAGCGAGACTCGTGCGGAAGGTCAAAAGGTTGCGCCACTACTCGACGAGAGTTGTGCAGAAAGAGGAAGAGACACGAAAGATCCAAAAAAGGAAATCATCATAAAAATATATCGAAGTCAAAGCTACAATCTTTAAAAGGAAGACCATTCGTGTAGGAAAAAAAATTGACGAGAATTGCTTTTACGAGAATTTTAATTTTCAATCAAATCATTTGAACGATCAATTTTTCCGTAATAAACAAAATGACAGGAGGAAATAAACGTAGAAGTTATTCGCTAAAATCGAGAAAGACTCGGAAAAAAAACAACGATTAAAATTCTGAGAATAATTTTACACGGATCCGCGATAAGGCTGCGACTTTTTGAGACCGAAAAAGCGTCACAAATATTACTCACCATGGAGCGGTTCGCGGTTCGTTATTTCTGATTTTGTGAGTGTGTCGTAATTTTTCATTATTTCACCATGATTTTGCGGCTATTTTTTCAAAAATTTAGCGTCACGATTCTCGTTGTTGTATTAAATATTGAGGAAATATACAGTTAAGAAAAAAAGGGTCGAATGAAGGGAGAGGGAAGTAAAAAGCGAAGGAAAAGACAGGCAGTGATGTTTGGGGCGGGTTCTGAAACACGATCGCGAGAGGGATAGCGCATTTAGTAGATGTTGGTGGAGGCTAGGAAGGGGGAGGTGCGTCAAAACTTGTTCTCGTTTTTCGATCATTTTTATTTTCGGTTGAATCTTTCTTCGCCTTTTTAATCGACTTTCAAAAATTCCATAGTAAAGTCGAGGCAAAATTTTCTAGCGAACTCTTCCTACGTTTTCTCGCAATTAGCCATTAATTATATGTAAGGATCGAATTTTTTCTGGAGATTTTGCTGCTTACCTCGTAATGCTCGCTCTTCGAACGTACTCCGCGATTCCGTATCTCTGGAAATACGCGATTATTAATTACTTCGGCGCACAGTACACTAAGCAAAAATCGTATGATCGAGCAAAAACACCCGTAGCCTGTCGTTTTTTTAATTTAACACACGATTCGACATCGACACGTCACGCCATCTTATCTCCTTCGAATTTGCGTTTTTCTTATTACGATTGAATTCTTATTATTATTACGGGGAATCCTCTAATACTTCATAATATCTTTTTCATTCGTTTCGTATCCTCGTTTCTCCCTCCTAGTTAACAACACGTTCACATGTTTTACACTCTTTTTTTGTTGCCTGCTTATTTCCCGCAAACAATCGCACTTGTTTAGCCTTTCTTTATTTTTTCCTTTACCGTTGCTCTTTGATCTCTCGTCTCCTGTCGATCACGCACAAACGGCGAACGCGTTAATGCAGAGCCGCGTTTTTCACCGTATTCGAGCAGCAGACCCGCCCCCTATCATACTACACGAAAGTGTAGTGAATAAAAAGAGCGTAAAACTTGCTTTGCGTCAACATATTTCCGTGTTGTTTTTATCGACGTCTCGTCTTCTTCGTTAGCATTCTTTTCGACGTAAAACTATTTTATTCTGTCACACTTGTTCCCTCCGACCCACTCCCTGCTCAGCTCTCCTCACATTTACAAAAAAAAATCACCCTGCTTGCACACTCGCAGACACGCACACACGCACACACACGCACACACGCACCAACGAGTTTCCTGGTAGTTTATTCGTTTTTGTAATTTCACTCACGCAACGTCAACCCAGAGAAACTCTCGTTTCTTATTTTCTTCTTTTCCTCACGAGAATTTACTCTCCACTCTCCGATCTACCAACCTTCCCGCTGTCGCGCGATCTGCCAACTCTCTTTTTTTTTTCTTTTCTTTACCTTCCCCTCTTAGCTCTCTCTCGTCCTCGATGCTCGCGCATACTAGGCAAGAATCACGCACGCGAGAGGCAAACAGAGGGAGAGAGAGAGAAAGAGAGAGAGAGAGTGGGATAGACGGAAGTAATGTATATGCTACGTGTGTGTATATAACGTTCTAAGCCAAAATGTTGACGCTTATCTACGATTATTTGTTGGTCAGTGTGTCTGTTGGTATATTTTGTTTATTTACGTGGCCAAACGCGGCTCTAGTAACGGTATTTTTGTCATGAAACGTCATAGAAAAACCTTTTGCAAAAGAGACGGGCGACAGGGGGGGGGGGGGGGGCAGAGAAAGAGGCGTAACCAAGAAACGTGTGCGCCTGACACTCTGTTTTTCCACGGAGTTTTTGTTTATTTTTTGTATTTCTCCGATTCTTGCATTTTTTATCCTTCGAGCCTACGGCAAATTACAAGACCGCTTTGATTCTATGCCGCGTTTGTAGTCGCGCGGATACAAAAATTGATGAAATGCGTTTTTTCTCTATTTTACCGCAACACGTCGCCCAATTTAAAACTTTGACTTTGTTCGAGAGACACGATATCGCCGACTGTTTTCGTTGCTCGACGTCGCCAACAAACCCAGCAAAATTTCGATCTATATGTGAACTTCGCCCTACAATATGCCGGTTAATGTTTTATTTGTACATACATTTTTCGTGCAAATATATAGATATTCGAGTGTCAGAATGTACAGTCGTCGTATAACCTGCGTTTGCAAGTTATCTCAAATCTTCTTCCCTTTCGTGTTATCTATTGACAATAATTTCGCGTTTAACGCATTGTACGTCACGTTTTAACGAACCACGGATATACATGACAAGATATATTCAGAGAGAGATAAAGAAAAAAGGGGGGGGGGTAGTCTTTCGAAGGTTGTGTCGCCCAGAGTCGCAAGTAGACAAAAGTACAAACCGAACCAGTACAGAACGGACATATTACCGCATCGCCCTCTGCGCCAAACGTCGCGCATCGGATTTTTCCTCAACTAGAACGAACATTCTGCCGAGGAATTCTCCTTCCCCGATTCCCTTCACCGAACTGACATTTTCTCTTGGCTCTACACACGCACACACATACGTACATCATTCAAATAAATCACCTATATAGATATATACTTGTCGAGCCGACCCCTTGGCAACCCTTATCGCGACACACCGGTAATTTCAAACGGTGGCGAGTAGTCCTAGTTGTATTCCGATTCCGCGTACGAGAGTGGCGCCTTCGGGGTGAGCTTCGGTACTGAGATTCTGCTCAGAGCTCCGACGACCACTGCGACACGAGCCACGCTCGCACGAGGATTTCCAGATTATTTATAAAATAAGGACAGGGATCTGATCATCCTTTCAAATGTTTCTTACGTATAAAAATATCGTACAATATAGATTCCGATGAATCAAGATCATGAGTGTTATTTATAAATAAATTTTTCAGCGTATTCATCGTCTTTAATAACGTTTAAAAATTAATAGAAAGCTCCTTCCTATCTCATCCTCTTCGCTGAACGATATCGGAACGAAACTCACCACCTGGATCACTGCCGATCAATTATCCCCGCTCTTACTTCTCTCGGACATCGCGGATTTCCCTCACTACGAAATATAACCCCGAGCTTTTGTAACGTTGCAGTGACTAGTGCTGCCATCACACCTACACTACAGCGCCTTCTGTTACTTCCGCAAAAGGATTCTTCTTATTCTTGTACGCGCCCGCGCGCGCGCGCACACACACACGCACATACATGCACTGATAAATGAACGCAACCGCCATCCTACCCCCGCCGACCGATTGATTTTGTCCAACAGTCGTCCACACTCTTCTTTTGCCTATCTTTTTACTCGCTCCCCTCCCCTCCCCTCATGCCACACTCGCTGCCTCCTTGTACCTTATTCAACGCCCACATCCTTTCATCTGACGTCAAGGCTGATTTTGCCTCTTTTCTTCTATTTACAACCTATGTATCAACGGATCCCTAAATAATTATACAGCGGGAAAGCGAATATGAAAGAGACTCTCGTTTGTTCAGCCGCTTAACTAGTAGTAGAAATCAACTGCAGTCAGACCGAAAATAACATGCACGCTAGACTCGGAATGATAGCAAAAGTTTTTTTTTCACACTCGTTACGAGAAATAAGCTGTACGATGACTACTAACTCGTTTCTGAGAATCTCGTATTGTGACATTTTCCGTATCAATTCGCATCTAAACAGCAATAATCGCGACCTAGTTTAGATGCGAATAGATATAGGAATATATGGGGGGACGTAATTCGTACTAAATATATAAAACGCCATGAAATTTTTATTGGAAACGACAGCATTTTTAATGACAATAATAATAATGGAGGAACGGTGTTTATATTTACCGCGTCACGTCCCGGCGTTTTTTTTGTTAGTGTCTCTTTTTCGCGACGAAGTAACTCTTCGTCTCTTTTTGCTCCTGCAATGCACCCCTCAATACTTTGGAAAGCGGGACAGAGGGGCGGCGGGAAGTAGCGTCGTAGAGGCAACATCCGCAGTGATATCAGGTAAAGCAGCAGGAAAGGTAAAACATGTGCATGTATACGTTTCGTTGGTTGGGATGGGTGCGTGTAGGTATGCGCGTGTCCACGTTGTCTATATGCGTGTGTATAAATAGATATAGATCTACAAGGCGAACTTACAGTAAGGCGACAGGATTTGTAAATTCGCCAACGCGGCCACGCCGTTCGCTTCTCGCCGCTACCATGCCGCGAACGGATCAATGAATCTCTACCCCCTCCCTTCCTTTTCGGGGTAAATGCTGCTTAGTGCACGTGCACTCAACCGGTGACTTATTATATATCTATAATCGAGCCCTAACCGCTTACCGTCGCTGCCTGAAAACGTTCGACTTGGAGCGGCGGATGTACTCCACGTACTCTACCGTCTACCAGCGTTACGCCGTCCGTTATTTGTTACACCGTAGACCGCATGCTCGCAAATCCTTCACACCCTTCCCGTCCCCAGCCCCGTCCCCGGCGGCTGTACCGCATTTGCCGCCTTTATTCGAATAAAAAAATGTCGAAAGCCAAAAACATTGGCCTTCTTTCTCTCCTTACGCTACAGCGCACCCTACACCACACACGGCGCTGCGCGCGCACATTTACCGCAAAATAAGCTCAAATTTATACAAATTTGTGAAGAAAACACTCTACTCCCGGGATTTTTCATTCCCAATGCACCAAGTGCCGCCGGAATTATGATTATACGATCAACCTTCACATCTATACTTCGAAATGTGCTATAAATCTTGAATTTTTCACATTTCTATCACAACATTGTAGAATATGTTCAAAATTATAAGGTTAAGACAAAAGTAATGAGCAAACTGTTTCCGCTGGTTTTGGCCGTGGTCGAAATAAGTGACGCTTGTGGCGGGATCGACAAGCTTTTTCACGTGCACAAGGGATTCAAGATTCTCCTTACCTTTCCTATCACATTCGCTCCTAGTCTTATTTGCAATCTATGCGCGTTCCTTCAGCCGGCTCACGTGGTTAAAACTCTTTTGTTTCCTTTATTCGTTCTCGTCCGTGTTTACGAAAGATACCTGACAAGTAATAACAACAGGGGGAACAAAAGACTCGTGAAATCGTTTTCGACCAGGGCGTCATTGACTTGTCGATTAATTATTGAAAACCCCAACAATTCAACAATATTAATAATCCTAATCAACGTACACTTCAAGTATTTTAAAAATTTACTTCAATAAGATGTCAGAGTGTAACAAAGTCGATTGGAAGCGGCATGAGTCCGAAGATCCTCTCGGATTCACAAAACAAACGGCGATTATGCTCGTCGGCCTTGGAGCTAGTGATTTGATTCCAGAATTTAAAAAAAGAAATATTTCCAGTCGAGATCTGTCGGAACTGAGTAAAAAGGATCTCATGGTACTCGGTACGAATGAGGCATTTTTGGTTCTTTAATCTGCTGTAAAAAAGCCTCGAAAGCTCTTATTAAATATTATTTTAACTACACGTTAAATATTTATATTAAAAAACAACACCATTTATACATTAATTTTTCATTTAGACAAAAATAATCGATTTACAAACAGACTTTTTCAATTTGCAATTTTGTTGGAACTTTTAACGACTGTAGAATAATGAATATAATGCTCACTTGTTAAACAGGGGCAAATGAAAACTTGGCGGAGGAAATGTTAAAAGAATTAAGCTCGACGGCACGAAAATTGAGTGCAAGAAATATGCCAGATGAGCAAAGGTATTTTCTTCTTGAATATGTTTATATTTTGACTGGGCAGCTAAAAAATTGAGCCCTGTTATTGTTGTCGTTGATTTTTTTTTTTCGTAGAACGGCGGAGATAATAAAAGTGCTGATCGGTGGAAATAATCAGCTCAGACTGATGGAAACGTTTGTAGCATACGCTCGTCTCAAACTGGCTGAAAAACCCAATGATTTTGTCATTGAATCAAGAAAAAATATGCGCGCTAGCCAAGCCCTTTGCGCCGCTGCCATTTACACGATCAAAGAGCTTGAACAACTTGAAAGGAATTGGAAACAGCTTTCTCACGAATTAACGGACAATAATCGGCAACAAAGGAAAAAATGGTGCTTAGTGGAATTAATAATGGGAGTGGGTTTGATCGGGAGCTTGGCATTCGTTCTCAAATGTGCCAGAGTTACCGCTACAACAACATGAAATAATCTGCGGATGAGCGACATCTGGGCTTGTGATATTTTTTAAATTTTTCAACTAAAATAATCTTCATTCCAAGATTAACGTCTCTGTTCCTTCTCGGCGCACGACTATTCCATCCCTTTGTTTATAATCCTCCGCGTATTTCAGTTTACACTCGAAAATCCTGAAAAGACATAAAACGCTCATAAATAGCTGAACAAAACTTTCAAATCAACGTCTTAATCGATGATCGAGCGTTGGAAGATTTGATAAATATCAACGAATTCGATTATTTTTCAATCTCGTTTCTCAACTCACTTTATGAGATCGGACCACGATTGAGTCTGATTAGCATTTTGTGCGATGTATACTTTCACGGATTTCTCTTCGTCTTTCAAAATCTGCGATTTCTTCTCTTCGCCGTTTATCTCTTGATTCAACTTTTCCCTCAAGGACTGACCAGCGTTCGGACTCGCGTACGACTACGGGAAATAAATATTGATTGCATTTTTTTAACATTTTTACTATTGAATCCACTCACCATCGGATAATTGAGGATATTCTTATTTTTACATGCATTTTATTATCAAAATCAGTTTTTTTAATTAATCAAAAGAATTCTCATGTGTATGAAGTTTTTTAAACAATTGCTACTCCGACGTTTACAGGTGGTTAGCAGGATATAAATTTTTTGAATGAAAAAATACAAAAGATAAAATGATTGTTCATATTTTTGTTAAATTTTTAAAAGAGTCTACACGGGACCGTGTAGAACGAAAAAATATTGGAATTTGTTGTTTATATCAACAACGAATACCGTTAAAAAATCAGGTGAAACAACATCAAATCCCACCATGGCTCAAAGCGTAAAGGTAGAAAAATAATTTTTTCAATACCTTTATTTCCTGCTGAATTTTTTCTTGTGCAAGTTTCAATTTGTCGATTTCACGGCGCAATCTTTCGGCTTCGGTTGTATCTTGAGTAACCGTTTCTCTAAGTGTCTCAACCTCGGTCGTAAGATTTGGGTTTGTACTGAGGACACTTGCTTCCACAGAACGGTGACTGCTTCGAGCTCTTTCGTAACGTTCCTCGAGCTCCTGAGACTTTTGACGCAAAGGTTGCAGCTCTGACATAATAATTGATGAAATAATTAGCGAATCAAAATAATAAAAGTGTGAAATTATTATTTAGGTGACGAAGAAAAGGATGGCCAGGGGTTACCATTGAGAAGAGGAGCGAGTTGGGTTTTGAGGGACGAAACCTTAGCAGCCAGTTGAGAGTTCATGGAAGCGGCGTTATCAGCTGTATAATTATCCGGCAATATGGATCCAATGCGGATTTGATCAGACTTAGAACGATCAGAACGATTGCCACAAGAGGCCAGTTGAGAATCAAGGATGACAATGGTGCGATTGAGGAGACCGTTTTCAGCTCGAAGAGCAGCCAATTCGGCTCTGCAACGTTTGTACAAAACGCTTTTAGTTTTCAAACGTGCAACATAACGTTTTAACTCTTCTCCTCTCGGTAAGGATTCTTCGGCGAAGCGTTTGGCTCGCTCACGTTTTTCCTCAAGTTTTGCAGTGAGCTGACTGAGCAAAGATTCAGCGGTTTCTAATTTTTCCAGAGTATTTCGCTTGACGCTGCTTATCGCAGCGGCTTGTTGCCTAAAAGGTGCCATTTTGTCAGCACCGCTCTCAGCGATCCTTGTCTCAGCGAGGGCTTGAACTTGTCGCGCAACCACGTCCAGTTTTTGACGAAGTTGGACAATCTCATCAGGAGCCATGTAAGAAGAATCAGCCACTGCCGAAAGTGCCTCCACCCTCAATTTCATGTTCGACAATTCCAACGGCAAACGTTCTTTCTTTATCGCCGACAATACCATCACCTCTTCGGACAAACGTTGGATCAATGATTCTGGCGTTAATTCAGCTCCACCTCCTGCCTTACGAACAAATTCCAGTTCCCTTTCTGCTCTTTGCAACGATCCTTCCAAATTCGATATCGCTTCCTTTTCGTTTATTTTTTCTAATGACAATTCACGCTCCCTCTCACGCTCCAAACGAAGCGCCTGAGCAGCTTTCAACAAATTGCGGTTCGACTCGGTACGAAGCTTGATTTTTTCAATTCTCGACACTATCACCTAATAATCGTCAATTATTTCGCTCAATTAATTAGTCAGCTTCTCTCTTTATTATTCATTTTATTCCTCCACTTTTTTTTATATACTTACTTCACGTTCTTTCTCCATCGCTTTCAAATCGGCCTTCAGTTCAGCCGCAGCCTCGCCTCCTTTTCTTCCGGCTTCGCGTTCCTTGTGAACCATTTTGAACTCTTCGACCAGACTCAAATATCTTTCGTACAGAGCCATCGTCTCCGGATCCACCAAATACTCTTGTGGTATCTCGACCTACAACGATTTTTTTTTTATTCTCCCATTTTTCGAAATTGCCAGTAAAACGCTTTTTTTTAATAGTTTTCTCCTTTCATTTCTTTGCCACAATGATAAAGTATTTTCAATATGTTTCTCGTATTCATAAGAATGTGAAAAAAAGCATTTTTCAAAAATGCAATACAATTACCTATTCAATGTTATCGAATTTTTATCGAAGTTTTGTCTTTTAAAAATATCACGAAAAATCTGGGGCGATTTACCTTGACGAGGAATCGAGCGAGGTAAGCTCTTTGCCGTACGACTTCGACTTTTGACAAAAGCCATTGTAGAATCGTATAAATCGTTTCGGAATCTCCATTCACGAGCCGCTGTCTGTGGAGCGCAAAATTATTCTGAACTATTTAATCATTTGCTATTTTTTTTTAATTCTCATCGACAAAGCGTTTTCGTATGAAATAATACATGGAAATAAGGAAATAGAATAAATCCTTCGGAATAATTTTAAACAAATAGCCGATCATTCACAATAAGTTGAAAAAGTGCTCAATACACTGGTGTTTTTTTCTCTACTTCCCTATGAAATATTGAAAGTAAGTTACTTAAAGTTAATTTATTTTATATTTAACTAAGTACATATTCCAATGTAAAAATAATTTAAATATACGACGTTAAAATAAATATAAATATAATTGCCTGAATAATGCAGGATCCTTGTTGGGTTGATAATTAAGAACTCTGAGCACTGATAACAAACGAATCGAAGTTTGCTCAAGACTCTCATCCCTGAGATCGACTTTTGGTCCATCTTGCGTTATTTCGGAGAGTACGTCGCTCAAAACCTTTTATGAATAATGTTTATTATTTATTTATGTTATTAATTTTTAATAGTTATTTTCGTACCTGCAGTAAATCGCCACTATTCAAAGCTTTGAATGACAGCAACGTATAATTTTTCTTCAAAATATTGTTCAGTTCCGTAACGATAAACTTCAAATCTTCACTCATGATTATTATGTTACATATAACGATATATATGTAAACTTTAAGTAGAAAAAAATGATTTTGATGTTGAATTGAAGAAACCGAGTGCACGAATACGTTTCACAACAGTAATATCAATGATTTGTTGGCGTTTTTCCGTTTCCATAGTAATCGGGGGGGATCGCGGGTACTGGCCAATAATGCGCGACGCAACGCATGTATTTTCAAAATGAAAGAAACATGGTCGAAGATCGTTTTCTTTAGATCACGCGACTTGAAACGTGTGAAGGTTCGACAAGTTTATTGGATGCTTGAGTTTTTATATTTTTGACTCGACTGTCAAACTCAAAAGCAAGAATTTTAATAATTTATTGACAAGGTTTTGATAAAAGTTTTGAAACTGAAATGATTTCTAAATCCAAAAAAGCGCGCTCTCTGTGCCACTGCTGCTGGCTGGTAACAATTTAATTGTTGACGCAGTAAAAACGTGGCTGTCATTTACGCTAATTCAATCAAGCTTCAAATCGCGTAGATTGCGATTTTTATGGTTGATACAACGTGGTTGCTGATGTGACGTTAAATAAATATAAATACAACAGTGTTTGGCCGGTTATTTTTTAATATTGATCCGGTTACTTGACCGGAAAGAGGCAAAACGGGATACTGGATAACCTACATCGTGCAAGGTCAGCGCTGTCTCTCGCGCGGACACGGAAAATCAGCTGATCTGCTGTTTGCTGTGCCGAAAACTGGGAAATATTGTTGGAAAGAGAAAAATACGCGTGCGTGGACTGTAGAGAATATTCTAAAAAAATGGGACGTACTATTTATGCGGAGGAGCGTTTACTCGATTATTTAAAATCTTTAACTCGAACGGATGGATACACGGTTGGACTGATATTAGGACAGGTACGCGCGATAAGTGTCACGACAAAAACTTTTTACGATCAAACATATGCACGATACAGGTGTTGAGGAATTGTTGTTTTAAGAGCAAGATTGTTGTTTTCTCAACAATGGAGAATGACGTTCTCACCTGTCATATGATTATTTCTCTCACAGAGTACCGAACAGAAAGATTATGTAGTACATTTAGCAAGAACTCCACCGCCCGCTACGAAAGATGTAATCGAAGAATCTCTCGTCGGAGCAAAAACCGACGCTCCCCATGCAGAAACTGATAGAAAATACATCAAAAGTCTCGAGGATATTCCCAACAATTGGGTCGCCGACCATGCCAAACACGTGAGTCAATCGAAATCCCAGTGTTTCTTGTTTTTTGCTTGTCTCTCTTTCTCTCCTAGTGACTCGCCTTCTTGTAAAACTGACAGGTGACCAAAATGCTACCAGGAGGTATGCAGGTGTTAGGAATATTTGTCGCAGGTCCAGGGGACAGTTTAAACGATCATGATTCTGTACACTTGCTCAAATCGGTGATTGCGGATATACACAGGAACCTTGGAAACAATGATTATTTGTGTGGAAACAACACATACGACAATCCTGTGCTGAGTTTTAATAGTCTTTCTCAAAAGTATAAATAAAAATAAATTCGATAGTAAATACAAAATGGAAATAATTTGGAACAAATTTAGTTCCAAAAATGATGTTACGTAAAGAAGGATAAAAATGAAATGAGAGTACAACGAATACTAATGCAAAAAATAATGTTATTTATCAGATGGGCCTGTAAATGTTTCGACGTGATAAAAGGTGGATCACCAAAGCCGGCGGAATGGAAGTTTCAATCCAAGATCACAAAATGGCACAGTTTGGATACCCAAATGGATCTTGACAAAACATTCACAATATCCAACGACGACGATTCCAGAACGTTAAAAAAACAATTGCAGGATATATTGAAACACACCGCAGCCTCGATTCATTCGGCGCTGGCTGTTATAGAGGGTGAAGTAAGGTCATTGGATGATCCGATCGAAATCGTTGGCAAAAAAAAAAAAGATGATAAAGAAGAATCAGCCAAAGGCAATCAAAAATCTTCCGACGGGAAATCCCTTCAAGTTGAACTCTACATTCCTTGCGTGAGTCTAAATTTTTTCTTCTTTTTTGGAGCATTACGGAAAAGTGACTCATGGGGCACACTGCTTTACTCTTTCATTAATTTACTCGATAATTAGTGAAATCTTTTTTTCACTTTTTTTTAGCTGTCCCTAGAGAAAACTAACAAACATTTTTGAACAAATTCTTCTTTAACTCCGCAGCTAGAAAAATCTGACGCAGATATGAAATTAATTAGCTGTAGTGGTTCGATAAGATTGATCGGGCAATTGGTTAGTCGAACATTTGTTCACGAAAAGGCGACCATTGCCGAGGCTACAAAGGCAGTGAAAGAGGACATAATGAGATCGTTAGCGACACGATTGGAAATGCATTGGGACAGTTTGATTGAAGAAGAGGATGGATCGCCCGAAGGTTTGTTCGACAATCGCTCCTATTTTAATGCGCATCTCTCACCTCAAATTTCAACTAACATTTTTACCGTCATTTTTCAACAGAGAATATAACGTTACACGAGCCTCCTCGACGGGTACTCGTTGAATTGCCTCAAAGCAAAATAACGTTGTCCGACTATTTATTTCCTGGAGAGGGACCTCAAGAAGCTCTTATTTCGTTACAAGAACTTTTGGATCTCCAAGTACAGGAAAGTAGCATTCAAAAAGAAATTGAACGTCAAGTTGGTGAGTGTTTAAAAGAAACTGATAATTTTGTTGCAATCGTGTATTTTTTATGCCAAAGCAAGCTCTCATTTTTTTTTCATCGTGAAGCCAACCATTCTTCCAAATGCACTTGAATTTTTACGTTTGATTTTGCAAAGACCTGAGAAATTGATAAAAATTTAAAAGTTTTTAAGACGTTTTTCTCAGTGGATTGAATTTTGTTTAATTTAAAGAGGCAATAAATGAAAAGAAAAGTCTGTTCACAAGATTCAAAGGTATTTGGAAAAATCTAAACATTGGATGGAGATGACCGACTCGTCAGATTTTTGTCGAAAGCACGTTCAATGTTTTCTCGTGCGTCGACTTTAACCGGTTACAGTAAATTATCATTTTTGTTTGCAGATCCTGCCGAATTTTATTGCCAAAATGAGAAAAAAGTAGAGACCAAGGACAAAGGACAATTCAGCAATATGCAAACGATGCTATACATCGTTGGTTTGGTCGTTGGATTTCTCATGGTTTTGGTTTCCATAATATTGGAATATTCATGATCATTGAAACGTATACATAAGCCCATTAATTTTGTACTTTAATACAATTTTTCAAAACTAAGCTGTAAAAAGGTGCGCGCAAAATAAGAGAAATCAGAATAACGATGAGTTCCGATGGAAATCGTGCAAATGAATGATTTTAATCGCTGTTATTGTTCGACATCTGTCATTATTCCAATGTACACATAATACGAATAAATACGACGAGAGGGAGGGAATTTTATGAATATTAATCGTCTCTTTTATTCACTATTGTCTTATATTTTTCAAAATCAAATGAAAAACATTGACTTTGATGATTTATTTTCAAAATCAATTTGCTTTCCAGCAATTCAATGATTTTCAACAAATTCAACATTTTTCGGAGAGCGTTATACGAAGATGGTAAATTATAAAACGGCAATCCCACCGGTAATCAAATAAACAACAAAAGTACACTTTTTTTCTCAACTTCCATTACATTATATAATTGTCTTCTAGTCATTAGAATTTATATATCTATATAATATATACAATACGGAGTCATAATTCACAGTTGATCCACAAGAAACGAAGAAAAATACAACATACCGTCTCATGTCGTAAAATCGGGTAGGCGCTTATGCGCACCGCAAATAACGTGTATTCGTTCCCAGTCGATTATCTCAATATTTGAATCGTACAAATGAGGTTTATACGGTTATTGCCTGATTTAAAAAGAGCGTGTGCAAACTGCGATACAAAAATCATAGTTTTATTGATCATCGATCCAGGCAGTGATAACTGTATTGCTTGAAATGCACTGTCAACTTTCTGCATTCATTCCTTTAGCCCAATTTCACCGCTTTCTCTCTCTCTCTCTCTCTCTTTCTTTCTCTTCCTATTTACATCGATCCCTTTACACTGTACATATAATCACAACATCAGGTTAACGATGCACCACTATTAACGAGAGTTATCATAATCTTTTTGCGTTATAAAACAAAGCATGAAACTCTCATTGTTTGGTCCTCCAATCTGGAATTATATTCTCTCTTTCATCCACCAAATTGTTCATTAATTCGAAACAATTTTCAAAAAATACTTTCCTTCGTTTTCGCACTGAAATTTCGTAGTATAATATTTCTCGCATCCAATACAACAACGTTTTTTTTTCATATTAATCCGTAATCGTTAATTGTTGGCTTCGTCAATTAGCCCGTATGGATTTCATCAAAATTTAACGTACACAGAACAATTGTGATTTGTACACTCTTTCCCAAATGCTTAAACAATATCACCGTCAAATATCCAATTCCTATCGTAGCCGTTAACGACCCGAGGACATGAAAATTTTAAATAGATATTTTTGAGTAACAATTTTTCCTTTTCACCAAAACGTACGAACGGGACTCGTCTCGTCACACGTGGGAAGCGCTTTACTTAAAACTCGGTAAATAGAACAATTTCAAAAACAACTTAGATTTGAACTTAAACACGGAAAATATATGTATATATATACACGGACTACATTTTTTCGTACCACCTGTGCGATCGACTTTGTCGATTATAATAAATTTGTTCTAATGGCTAAAATTTTGTGAAAAATACTACAATTTCGGGCGTTCACTAATTTTTGATTTTTTCAAAAATCAATATTATCTGGGTATGAACAATTTAAACAATTGTGAGCCCTTTAAAAAGCAATTTTTTTAAATATATACTCTTCGAATAATCTTTCTACCTTCAAT
Organism: Campoletis sonorensis; assembly: GCA_013761285.1. Taxonomy (NCBI): domain Eukaryota; kingdom Metazoa; phylum Arthropoda; class Insecta; order Hymenoptera; family Ichneumonidae; genus Campoletis; species Campoletis sonorensis. Next base: position 2,662,746 of record JACEOJ010000085.1, read on the forward strand.
AAACAGTCTTTACTGCATAACAAAAATGTTAAATAATGAAATATTGCGTGCATCCGAAATACAAGATTAATTTGAACGATTTCAATATCGCTGATATTCTGAATGAGGAATTAAATAAGTTTACTGGAATTTCTAGCACCGAACAAAACTCTCTGTCAAGTCGAAACTCCACAAACCATATGAAATTTTGCACAAGCGATATAAAAGAGCAAACGAAACAACGACAGAGTCTTATTATTATTTTTCTTCATATTTCAGCGATATTGAAATAAATGAATTTCTTTTCAGTCAAAAGTGCGGATTTTTCATTTCGTATACGCACAGAAATAATTCCTATTACATTTTGTTTTTAGCGTTTCGAGCAAAAATAAATGTATATCGTTAACGAAAATGTTCTATTATTATACAATGCCCATTTTAATGAGTCCCGATTGACTCCCACGTCCGACGCTTGAGTCATCCAGAGAATCGAGATCGAGGGCTGACTCGATCATAGTCGTGTCCTGTAATAATCTTAGTCTCGAGGCTGACAATGGCGTCGTGACAGCAACCGGTGCAATTGCATTGTCCAAGCTCGTCGATCCCAGAACATTTGGTCGCAATGGCAAAGGTGCAATATCGTCGATATCCATAGGCGGTATGTTGAGTGACGCGAGTGGAACTTCGTTCGATACAAGATGACTCACGCTATTCGTAGTACTGCCTGGAATAAAATATTAAATTAATGTATCAACTAATTTTGTGTGAAGATTTCATTGAACGAAGTTGTTGACAATTTTTAAATAATAAATAAACGTGTGCTTTCTTTTCCAAGTTTTAATAATCCTGCTAAAACTTGAATTTTCTTGTGACTCAAGTTATTTCATTTTTTTGTCTGACTCGTGTTGAAAAACATTGGAACAATTCGATTAAAATTGGATAATAAATGTCTATGGGTTTGAATGGTGCGTTTGAAGAACAAAATCAAAGTCGTTTAGTCAAACTGTGATTACTCGTTGTATAAAGAATCTGCAGATCTTTCAAAAAAATGTCATAACAATCTCGCAAAATTATGAGCAGAAAAAAAACTCACGGACTCGCGTTTACTCACAAACTAGAAGCCCTTTGTTATACATCAAGCGCTCGATGCAAAAAATATCAAAACGTTTGAAAAACCAAAAATATTATGTAACGAAAACAAAAATCGTTGAACCTTGTTTGTAGCGTTAGGATAAAAAATGGTAAATAACAATGAAAAGTAAAAAAATCAATTCAGCCATATTAGAGCATGAAAAACTTGGGATGCTTTAAGACGTAAGATATGAAAACTTACCAAATAGTATGGACCGAGCCCTCGATAACGAGTCGTAATTATAAACAAAGAAATATATGTATTTTTTTTAAATTCACTCAGACAGAATATTTTAAGTGTAGACTGATTAATGTTTTTCATGAAAAATAAGGCTATCAAGATTGTGAAGAAAATGGTTGCTATAAAATAGACTTTTCCATTCGAGCGATTATTGAGATTATGAGAAAAATCCATTCGACAGTGATACGAGACGGTACAACTCTTTCACGTGCCTAAAGATCGACTTTTTAATCATTCAAATGTAACTTGTTCGTATTTTTGGTGTTGTAGTGACGATATATTATATAATAATATTGATTTCACTAAGACAAAATAAAACTTGAAAGAAACAAAGCCTATAACGATAAAAAGAAGGACATTACAACGAACGTTAAATGTCATCATTGTCGCTGATCGAACCAATGATAAAACGTCTGTTAAGCATATCCTCCTCGGTTGCATCGTTTGGACACAACGAATTATCGGCAAATGCCATTTCATGATTCAAGGGTGCCGAGCCAAATCTATTTACGACAAGACTAATAGCCGTTTGTCCAATGATCGGTATGCCACCACCGTTTCCCAACAATCTAGCCGGTAATATATTTTTCGTAATTGGATATTTAGGTGTATGCTGGGCGCATCTTAAATTATTGTATTTCAAAGTATGCTGCGGATTAGAGAATCTGGTGTTAGGATCGTCGCGATAACGTTGTGGAAATTTTTGCAAGTCTATGTAAGGATCGTTGGTATTGTTGGCGTCGTCGTCATCGTCATCGTTTTCGTCTCGATATCCCCGGAGCATATCCTCGGAATATCTCGCTGGGTACTTTTGTAAATCAACTGCGAATTTACGCTCGATAGAGTACTGATCGTAAATCAAATTATTGTCGGAACAACGATGATACTCTTCTCGACAACGCTGCGGATACTTTTGGATATTCTCGTCGCAAGTGTAACTATACTTTTTCAAATCGGCATTGAGCTTGTCGGTCTCGCGAAACTGCTCATTCTTAAAACGATCCTGAGGCGCTAAGGCTGTTAATCTCGCTGGATATCTCGTGAAGTACGTCTCGTTACTGTACTGACGCGGATACTTTATTATTTCTTCGGGCGGACAACGAGCTGTCACTCGTAACTCACCGTTCAACGATTCTATACGAGGCGAACGTTGTCCCGACACCAGATTGTTCATCGAACCCGTCAGTTCATTCGCCGGTACTGTTTCGATGCTTATTCCATTTGCCTGTAAAAATTCACGATTTTTAAACTCATTTCCTAATCATTAGTTCAAACATTACGTAAAATAAATAATAAAAGTCCAGTTGAATTTATTAATTTCGAATTTGCTTTTTTATGCTCAAAATTAGAAAAGTTGATTTTGATGTGGCTAGTGTTTTTATTTTCTACACCAATTTTTAAATGAATTATTCCAAATTTGAACAAAATATCGATGAAAGATTTTTGATAAACGTTTTTCATGCGAACACTCACCTGTGGCTGCATTATTTTTACAGTTCCATAAGCTTTGTAAGCATTCGTTATGACGTAATCGTCTGGAATTTTTTCCTGTTCCGCCATGTAACCGGGTGTGACTATTCCACGACGATCTGAAGGTAATGTAATTTTTCGTTACGATGTGAAAAATATAAAAATACGAAGAATAAGAGTTGAAAGATAAAGGGCTTTGATTTACCGATCAAGCTTGGAGGAGCAGGACCGCAAAGTACGTAGAAACAATTTCTACATATATTTCCTTGACTGTAAGGATTGAAATTCTCCTGATCTCGTTTACTTGTGAACGATCCCTTAATCTGTAAAGAAGAGAGAATTAAACTGAATAGTTCAATTGAATATAAAAGAGAGTTTATCGTAAATTCCAATAGTAATGAAGTTGAAGAAGAAAAAAACATTGTCAATGGCTTCGAAACAATCAAAGTTCATTCTCACGTCTTCGTTGGTAGTCTGATTGCTCGTCGTCAAATAAGTGTGAAATCCAGCGAGCCCGAGGATACTCCAAACGGAGAAGAAACAAACGACACCAACGACGACGCTTCCGGGGGACAGTTTGACAGCTTCCAAAAAAGGCCTGTCGTCTCGTGTAACTGCAAAGAACGATCAACACAGAAATAAAAATTGAATAAACATGAAAAAACCAGTATCCCAGAGATGAAGAAAAAATCGAAAAAATTAAATATCAATACTCACGCATTATGAGATGCGTGATCGCACACGCAAATATAAATACGCAGAGAAATGCAAGTGAGACGATAAATGCATAAAAGTATCTATAATTTCGTCTACCCACGCAATTCCCAACCCAGGGACAATGGTGGTCAAATGCCTCTGCAAAATGTCAAAAGTGACGTTACTCAAACTACACAGTCAACATACACGAAAAAACGAATATCTCATGTTTCAATGTTTCAGATTGATCGATCGACATTTCAGAAATTCTAATGTTTTTCATTTGTCTCCATTTACTTACCCACACAATTATCACATAGACTACAATGAGAGGCTCTCGGTGGCCTAAATATTTTACAGGTGAAACAGTATTTGAGCTTAACCGGTTGGCCTCTAACTAGAATCTCTTTCGTTCGAGGCGGAGGCCTGTAAGTTACAGAATTGCTGGTGTTCGGTACTTCTGTAAACATTCAAAGTTTTTGATTAATATTTAAGCTTTTTTCTCATTGCAATGAATATTGACATTAACTGATTATGTTGTTACCTATTTGTCTGTCTACGTAAGCTGCTTCCTCCGATGTGGCTCTTGGAATAACTCCAGGGTCACTGAAACTCGTTCTAAACAGCGAGGACATTACAAAGAGAAACAACAAGCCTCCTATTACAGGAATAGCAGGAGTTATGTGAACCGCCAAATACGGACAGCTGAAAAATGGAGAAACAAAAAATGTACAATAAAAATATGATCAACATCAAACTTCCAATGCAAGAAAAATGATTTTTTCGATATTTTTCATATTCTGAGGACGATCAGTCAATTTGAAAAAAGATTATGCTTATTTTTAGGATTAAGAACAAGATAAACGATGAGTGAATGTTACAAGGACCGTATATTTGACATTGTTCCCGTTATCAACAATAAAAAACAATCTTTTTTCCTTGAAAAATCAAATATATTGTAAAATTGTTAGTTGCTTGTCCGCTATTTGAAAACAGTAATGAGCATACTGAGTCTGTACGCCTAAAATAATATTTAAGAAAAATACTTACTCGCACGCAAAGAAAAGAGCGCTAGTGCCCGTAATGAGACAGACGGTTAGGCCAAAAACACCTGTTCTAGGAGCCATCATAATTCTTCCATCGCAACAGAATCTGTTTCGTCCGGGAAATAATTCCCACTTTCTCAGGACGTGGGTCATTGTGTCACTGAGAATGAAATATTTTTCAGTTTTTATTGTGTTTGTAAACCAAGGAAAATCAAAGGAAAACTTACAGTGAGGCTTTCAAATGTTATTTTCGAACTCTTTAGTTTGACTAATCTTTCAATTGATCCGAAATTCAATGGATTGCATTGTTGTTTTTTTGTTTATTTCATTGATTCACTTGTACTATTTAGAAAGGGATTATTTCGTAAATAATTTACGATATAAATGGCACGTCTAATGATTTGACAATTGCACACGACGCGCGAAAAAACGGGTCTGAACAACGACGATTATTTAATACTCGAGAGATCGTAAAATAGATAGCGAATTGAATGTGAGGGAAAGAAAGAGAGATAAAGTTATGGAGAGATATGACGAATCAACGAATTAATGGACGAATGGATGGATAATCAAGTAAATATTTATCCAACAAGTAGAAGCAACTTACGGATTTTCGTGGTTCGGGTATCGTTGTTATTCGTGTGAACTCGTGTTACGAGATTGATATATGATTCGTTTGACAAGGGTACCTCTCGGGTGCCCTTGCATCAACTTAACCTGCTGCTACCACCGCTGCCACTGCTAATATCTCGTTGTTTGTGAAAATGCGCGAGTGAATTCCAAAAGACCCGAACGAATTGCGACATCGCAGATTCGCCCATCAGGTCTGAAAGAGCGCATAAACTTAGTGGTTCAAGTTAAGTTGATGTTTTCTACGGTGAGTGAATTCGATGATCAAATAAATCAACTCAAAACACTCCAAAAATTAAGGTGCCGTCGAAGAGTCACCGAAAAAAAACACACGCACTGATAGGCGCACGCACACGCACACGCACGTATCTCACGTACGCAAAGCAGAACGATTTCGCACCTTTGCTGGACTCGGATTTTTACTCCGAAACACCCAAAGATGCAAGTTCACCGCTCACATTTTCATATTTATATCGTAGAAGCAGAGTACCTGTCATTTATTTCCGAGTGATTTTGAGACACGAAAGAACGAATTTTTCCATACAACTAGGTCAAATTGAGCACGCTCTCGCATTTATCATTTATGCGATTCTCAAGAATTATCTACACATCTCGGAACCGCCGAAGAATGTCACATGTATCGCACACATTCCTGCACGCTGCTCCAACCCGAAGAAAAGCAGGAACACACACAATCTTGCCATCGTCCTCGTGCACATATACTACAACCATATTATGTACAAATGCGCTTTCCTACAAAGAGACTAAAGTCACCAAGCTCTCGTCTTCTGTAATACCTCAAATCATCCACTGATCCACTCGACGATCACAATTCATATACATATATATATATATATTCATATAACTCGTGCGCGAATTTGCCGAGCTCGCGATTGTTGGCTGCTGGAAATGAGAAATAAATATAAAAAAACGAAAATAAATAAATAACAGTACGGTGGCGTCCTCTAGCAGAACAACGCGTGAGCTCTGGCATGCGTGCTCGAACGAGAAACCATGTGATCTTGACAAACCCCAAATCCACGGAAACGGATAGCGATAGCAGGTGCCAAGTTCCTAGCGTGCCGATTTTACGCGAAGAAAATGTCCTGATGATGTTTTTCGTCTTAAATTATGAGTCTATGGAAACGTCGAGAAAATAAATAGAAAATTCTCGTTATGCGTATAAGAATATAAATGTCATGTTGTCCTGAAAAACAGTGGGCAGCAATTTTGGCAGAGTAAATATTATACGATGTATGCATTTTTCACATATGTCATTATTTTAATAGTACATCGATTACAGTCCATTAAACTTATTCAGATTATTCGGCTATATTTCATACATGTGCACGGTTACATATATAATAATTGATTGTTCAATTCAAATCTTCGAGACTAATGATTCCACGAGAGTGTCGCGATACCACGTTTTGACGAAAACTTTTCTGTTTACTTATTTCTCATTCAATATTCTTATATTTATATAGCGTCCGACGGTACGTTACAATAAATGAACTCAGCGGTATTTTGTCATGGTACATCGACGTATTATGACAGTTGATAACTTTCAATCGTAAATTTATTTCGATTGTGACATTTTTTGAGACTAGTAAAATTGTTTAATGTTCAGACATCGTGTCGTTAGCCAGTTCGACAGGCGGCAGGGCGTAGTCGCCTGGATTATACATAATTCTACCTTAAATAATGATTCTTTGACAGAACGGGATCTGAGTTGGACGTGAGAGCTAGAGAACGAGGAGTAGAAAACAGTTATGAGAGTTGAGAGCAGCAGAAAGATTAATAATTGCGCGTGCGGTTTATACTATCAATGGCCGCTGTGCCGTGATTTCTCGTCGAGGAGGATGGCGGAATTGATTATTTAATGAGTATGCACAGATGAGAAACGAGAGGTATATAAAGGGGGCAAAAACACGAACTGTGAAGTAAAAGAAATGAAGGGAAGAAGTAGTGGAAGCGGGAGAGAGAGAGAGAGGGAGGGGGGAGAGGAAAAAAAAGGTAAGGTGCATGCGGCTTGGCGGCCTCGTTGTAAAATATGTAGGTCGTCGACGCAATGCAGTATTACCGCATTCGGCTCAAATCCTCGAAATCACGATATCCACCAGTCTTTTGCAGGATAGAGCAGAGAGTTTCTTCTATTATTTTTAAATTTTTTCTCGAATTCAGTACTAAACCCATTCCGTAGATGCCCTAACCTGAACTACTGTAAAATTCTCAAATATGTCACATTTGTGGGCCAAGCGGAACTGCCAAAAACCTTGTCGGCACAGCCGGAATCTAACTAATCTCCTTGGTCGGCGCGAGCAGGGCGAACACGCTCAACAAGCACGGCCACCAGGGGCGCTTAGGAAAGAACTTCCTCAGCTGTTATGCCGAGCTGGGCGGCAGGACCGGGCAAAGGGGTCATCACCACCTCACCACCATCCGCACGATCAGAACCGTCTACGGGAGGCGCCCGGAGCCGTACGATTGATCAGGCATCAGGCTGTTTCGAGCGTGATTTGGATTCATAAAGGTCGAACCACCCCTAACTATATACAGGAGAAACACTTGAAAGAATTTTCAATTGATTATTGGTATTAGACGGTATTGGGATTCGAACGTGGACACACACACTTGCCACGTGCGAACGAAAGTCGCATCCACTCAAGCATTGAGCTTTGTAAATTGCTTTTTTTGAATTTTTGTCAAGCATCGATTTTCTCAAATAAATTACGAGTTAGAGTCTCAAAAAGTTCAATTTCCAAAATATACCTTCGCATAAATTTGCCCTTATACATACATTAATACGAATATAAAGAGCTCAAATATTAAGTGCTTTTTAATATATTATTGATTGATTATGATGCGAAGATATAAGAATATCGTCAATTATCGGCGAACGAAAGGACAAAAGAATAGAAAGATATTTCACTGATCGCGCGAAAAATAATGATGCGCTGTAGGTCTCGCCGTTAAACACACCCTCTGCGAGTCTCTGCGACAATTCCCGGATGCCCGGTATCGTCCGTATCGGTAAACACGCGCCTGCATGAGGAGAGTGTGGGGGTTGAAAAAATAAAATGAAGAGAGAAGGCAGGATCGACACACACCCTCCGCTGCGTAGAGCCATCTCTCGACCGAATCGCGATCTACTATAAAAGTATTCGCGCGAGCGAAAAGTGCAGCGAAAAGAGGGGGAATTTTGAGGGCAATAACATATATCTGTATATTATTATCCATAAAAGCACGAAACAGCGAGAAAAAGAACACGGCGTAAATCAAGATCCATAGAGGGAGTTTTTTTTCCCAATTTTGCTATAACTTCCAGTCGTCTTATTTGCCAGTTTTGTCCCTCTCTTTTTCTCCTTTCCATTGTTTTACGCATCTTTACACAGTGTGCTGTTGCGTCTAATCTTATTATTTTATGACATTGTTCGCGTGATGAATTCATTCATTGCATAATCGAATCGATACAAATCAAATATTTTTCTTGTCTAGCATTATTGTACAAGAGTCACGTTGAAAATTTATCATATTAGTATGTCTTGAGAGGAGCCCAAAGCGAGATAGAAAGCTTTTGGCGCGACGGCAGATTAGACGATATAGAAAGTAGAGATAGATAGAAAAGAAAGATGATATGAGGGTTGGAAGAAAAGCAACACGCGCGTCATATGATCGACGAAGGCGGGACAATTGAAGCGCGGCGCGTGACGGTGCGACGTTTTTGCGTCGACGGAGAAATGGCCGTAAAGAGATCGTACGCAAAAGGCGGTTAAATCAATCGTTTTCCCAATGGCCTTCGATTTGTAATAAATGCAAAAACGTAGCTTTACGTAAACGTTGTACACAAATGTTTTGATGAGCTCGAAGAAGCACGTCGACACGAGCAGCAGCTTTTAAAACTTTATTGATAGGCCATTTTGACTGGAAATTGTTGATATGATAAATACGTATTGTTACTGCACGGAGCAGCAGGGGAAAAAAATATGGTTAGGAACATCGGACGAATGTACTGTACAGAAAGGCGCCGAAGCGCATATACGCGGGGCGCGCTCTCGTCTATGAAATGAGAAGGATGGACAGACGGACGCAAACGCTGAAATCAGCTCGACCGATCGATGCGATAAATGGATGCGTGCGATTGGGTAGCCGAGGAAAATCGATATGCGATGAAACCCAGGGGGCACCCTATCTAGGCGAACTTGTACAACAACGTCTCTCTCTCTCTCTCTCTCTCTCTCTCTCTCTCTCTTTCTCTCTCCCCTTCTTTTGCCATCTCTCTTAAATACCCTTACCCTCGCTCGTGCTCGTACTCGCGCCTTCCCTCCCTCTTTCTGTCGACAGTGCTGCACACACACACGCTCTCACACACACATACCAGTCGCCAAACCGAGGATGGAGGAGCAAAGACCGAAATATCGATTTTTAGGCCCCTACGCGGCGGTTCGATGCTCATATCTGCCCCGTGCCCCGTTCGCGAAGCGCCTTTCAAAACACCGCGACGCGTGGTGCTGTTATAAAATCATTCTCGATATAATACTCCCATTATAAACCTTCTGAAATATATATTTTTTACTTAATTTTATTCATCACCTGTCATTTACCGCCCAAATAAAATCCTGCATCCAACGTCGCAGTTTTCGCTTCATCTCTCTTTCTCTCCCTTTTCCTCACTCACACACGCACGTTAATTTATCGTAATGTGACCGGTTGATATAACCAGTGACACGAGACGTAATTATAATGGTGGATACGCATCAGATACATTGTTGTTAACTAATCTCCAACAACAATTCTCGATCAAGCTACTATTTTACGCTATTCAGTACGTGGTTGTAATGACAAATGGAACGAGCAGTGTACACGGTGTAATTGTTCGTCACGAGTGCAAATAAAGACTTTACGGTTTTTCAAAAATTCGTGGTGATACAGTACAGCGAGTGGGGTGGAAATACACAAGTGGGAATAAGGAGCGGATACCGGAGAGCGGGAGAAATTGTGAAACATGTCGTCAGGTAATTTTTTATTTCCAAAGTATTCTTTGTTCTTTTTACTTTTTCTGCTTTGTTACATTGTTTGATTTGATGAGAACGCGCAGCTCGCAGGTTCGATGGTGATCCATGCTTTTTACTTTGTCACGTTTCCTTTTAATATAAATATTTCGACCGACCTATTAAACTACATAATGATGAAAATAATGACTGTTCAGAAAACACCAAAAAACTGCGACGATAATTCTCATCTTGGAAATCTTCATTGGAAGAAAAATCAACAAAGAAATGTCAACATATACTGACAGAAATTTGACAGTTAAATTTTATTCGATCAACAAATCATTCTAATTTCGCTCAACAAAGCATCGTGAAAAATTCAAGTGGGGAAACATGGGATAAATTTGCACAATATTATCGATTTTTCTCTATGAAAATAATGACGAGATACGAGAAAACGTTCGAACCGGCGTTAACGTCAAGGCACGAGACGAACCGTTGACAAGTCAATCTAATGATCCCACGATTTTATACTTCTTTTCCGCGGGTATTAGAATAACAAAATAGTAAAAAAGGAAAAGAAACTGGATACCTGCAGTAAACAAACATTTTAATAAGCAAATGAGATTTTTAAGTCGAGAGCAGAATTCACAAGGTCATAATAGCGTGTTTTTACCGGGGCTCGAGCGTCAATTCGATTACAAACCCTGAGAACTAAGCACACCTTCGTCTGTATATCGATATATGGATAGTACGTATAGATTTATGAGAACGTATGCAATCGCGCGAATAGCAGTGAAGCTGCGATTGTACTCCGAAGTTTTTCACAATAACAATAAATACGTGTATGGCGATTCGTCTTATCCTTGTAAAAAATAAACCGTTCTGTTACAAAAATTATAAACTTTATGTCCAAAATACATTTTTCGTGATAATCAGCCTCCTTTTTTTTCTTAATCCGCTATGAAATAGATTTTTTTATTGGCATCGCATTTTTTTTCCTGCAAGTAATCAATAATTAGGCTCGAGCTGGCGCAACTTCCAGCGGGAATTATGATCTCTCTGAATGGACAAACAAAAGCGGTGAATACATCTCGAAGGAATAAACAAATATAACGTTATAAAAAAGGAAGTTAGATGAAAAACCAGAATTATACATTTTTTTTATATTCCATCATTATTTCGGAGCCATATTCGTCTAAATTTATCAAATGCATTGATTCATTTTCGATAACATCGTTTTCAAAGAATTTAGCAGGATGCCTCGTTTAATTTTTTGCGGACTTTTGTAACGTTAATTCCGAATTAAAAACTCATTGTTTCAAAAGAAATATGAAAGGGATTCATTCCCTTGTAACTTCTGACTTTTAGTAACTATTGACAGGAAAGGGGAAAAAAAAGAAATCAAATTTGACATAAATCGAACAAGGACTCAATTGACTAATTCGTATTTTGCCTTATTTCAGAAAAAATGGCGATCGCAGCTTCTGAAAATTATCAGCTCAAGTGGCACAGCTACGGAGCACATCTTCACACTTCGGTGGCAACTTTATTACATTCGGAGTCATTCGCGGACGTTTTACTCGCGACGTCTTGTGGCAGGCACGTGGCGGCTCATCGCTTCGTACTCGCGGCATGTTCCTCCTATTTAAGTCACATCTTTCAAACGTGTCACTTTGGAGCCAACACGAATGCACCCATTATCGTGGTAAGTATCATTTTTTTAATAACTTCTTTCGAATAAAAAAAGATACTAAAATTTCAGCCTCCGATTCCCATTTGTACGTCGTAAAAGTTAGACAACGATTCAAACATAAAATGCTGGAACCGAAGTTCAAAACCCATTTTGATTTTCGTAATTTATGGACATCCAGAGTGAATTTTTTAAATGAGAAATATCTCGACGCTCTGCGCCACGAAGTGGTTGAAGTGAGAAGCTTAAACGCGGGTACTCGAACAAACGAAACCAAAGAGTATCATTTATTTGGTTCAAATACAGCTTCTTGATCGCATCATATTTTTCAAAGTCAAACTTTGTCACAGGGTTGTCTGCAATTGATTAAAAAAAAAAAAAAAGAAAAATCAATCGGAAAGTTACGAAGTTATTCCATAAAATGTGAATATATTTGCGATGAATTCCGTTGAAATTTTCCACGTAAAATTTGTTTACAAACCCTTTCGTAAGGTCACCACCTTGAATAGATATTTTTTTCGTATTCTGAGCAGTTTTATGTTTGAAAATAAAGTGAAACAAAATGAAATGATTAATAAAGAATATTTTTTAAACAAAAATTCAGGTGCTTCCAACGGAAATCGGTTATCGTACGCTCAAGATTTTGATTCAATACATGTACAGTGGAGAGGCAACGGTGACAAACGATCAACTGGAAGGTGTATTGAAAGCTGGTGACATATTACGCGTTCGTGGACTTTGGAGATCGAACGCGGGAGGAGGTGGTAGTAGCAGCAAAAAAGAAAATATACAATCGAACAATCAAAAAGTAGAGCGTGACAAGAGAGAGCAACAGCCGATACCGGGTCAATTGCAAAAAATCAAATTGATTCAACCGGCTGCTCAGCCAGAAAAAATAGTCGAAACGGTTGGGCCACCGCCGCCGCATCCGCAGCCCCAGCCGTCGGTGGAAACGAGCGTTGAAACGCCAGAACATTCGCCTCCAATTGTAACGAGCCCTGTAACAACGGTCACAGCACCGCTGCTCGTTGCAGCACCCGCGAGTAAAACTGTCATCGAAAAAAACACCGCAGACAAAAACGAAGAACAAATTTGTGAAACGAACGATATGAAGCAGCGAGTACTCGAGGAAAACAAGCTCATCGAACAGAGCAAGAACAAGGAAAATCTCGAGACGAACGGAAAGAAAAAAAGAAGCATCAACAGCGACGTTGAATCGACGAAATCCAGAAGCGAGGTTGGAGATAATGTAAAACATCCAAATGCATATTTTATACCTTTTCAAATCTCTTATTTCGTCACGAATTAATAATATTTTGCAATTCTCAATTCTCAACGATCATCCAATTCGTTGGTGAAATTTTTCTTTTTCTACGGTTGACGAATAATAGTTTTAAGCTGCAGATCGTTAAATCTGTAGAGACAATATTTTTCTCATCGTAAATTCTCATTTTGTAGACGGAGTTAAATCTGGAATTATTGGTAAAGGACGAGCCTATAGACTGGGAAGAATCGATGGATCCCTCGGAATCCTTAACGATAGATCACGAGATTGACATCAAACCTGTAAGCAATGTATTTTTTATTTTTTCAATTTTTATTTTTATTTCCAGAATAAATTCGATTTTTTTTTTTTTCAAATCCGAATAAATGACTTCAACGTCATTAAGTTAATTTAACATTTTATCATCATTCGAATAAAAAATAAAATAGTATTTGAAAAAAAAAGAGTAGATAATACTTTACTTTTATTGAATTTATCAGGAAATCGTACACAGCGCGGACGAAGATGGCGATATTGAAGAAGAGGAATATACACCGCTTACCTGCGACATGTGCAGTCAAACATTCAACAGACCTTCCGATTGGGTCAGACATATCGAATTCACCCACGCGGACATGACGGAAAATCGACGAAAGAAGCGGAAGGTTGATCATTTAAATGATGTGTTCCTTACTCCCGAAAACTCGAATTTATCATTTTTTGTTTTTGGTCTCATTTCCAGGGTGACACTGACGACGACAGTAAAGAATTTCCACCGTTAAAGTGCGATTTGTGCGGCAACATGTATCCAACGCCGCAGGAATGGGTGCGTCACATTCAAACGGAACACACGGAGGAACAATTGGCACTGATGAACAATTCGGCGCCACCGAAACCAAAGAGAGCTCACAGTCATCAAAAATTGTGCAACATATGCCAAAAAGTATTTCCAAGTCATGCATCAATGGTGATACATCAACGAACGCACACGGGAGAAAAACCATTTCTCTGTTCCTACTGTAAAAAAGGCTTCAACGTCAAGAGCAATCTTTTGAGGCATTTGCGAACGTTACATGACAAATTCGTCCATCCAAGCCTGTACGGCAGTAACGGTACCAAAAACTCTTAGGCCGCTTAGGATTTCAAATCGATTCATTTTTTTTCTATAAACAAACAACCAAAAAAAAGGTTTATTCAACCAAGATGGAAAAAAGCTCAATTGCAAGGCGTTCTTTGACTGCCAACCGCGGAGACACAGAGACAAAGAGAAAGTCCGCGTTGTAACTTTTGTCACTCTATCGGCATAACGAATGAGTTACCCGCGAAAGCTCACTCGTTAAATAATCCATGGAGTGACGTAGTGAAATATTTTGAGAATGCACTGGATGGTGAATTCCAACTTTCGACAGTTTGAACACTCTTACAAAAATTGTTTTACAACTTTTTCTCGAATGGCCCTTTTTATTTGATCTTTGCTTTGATTCGTAATATGAAAAACCTTCGGTTAGTCATTTTCCGATCAATCCAACAGCATCGATGATGCTTTTCCTTTTGAAAAACTATCAGACTTCTACATTCCAACGATTACATGTCCCATAAAAAATCTAGACCGTAAAATTAGTCACATAATATGCCCATTCTTCGTGTCATTTAAAGAGAAATATGACAAAAAAAAAACATTCTTTCTTTTTAAAGTAAAAATCTATATGTTCTAATTGTAGACTCGAGTCATTCCCTAAATCACTATTTTTCATTATCAGCAAATAATATGTCATGGACTATTGCAATATGAATTATTGGGACTTCCAAGTTTCAGGATACTTCAATCGTGCTAATGTAGTTGAAAAAAAATTTAGAAACACGGTTTGTTGGAATGTAAGAATTATTACCGAAGAATCGATCCCCGGTACATTCTCAATTTATTTACTATTGTGCAGAACAAATACGTCTTTTTCTTGTTTCTCCGTACGATAGGCATGTACACAGAAAATTTTTGACAGAGATTTTGTCAGAAGCGTCCTAGGCTAAGAACAGAGAGAGAGAGAGAGAGAGAGAGAGGGAACGAACGAAAAATGCGAGTGTGTATTTTGAGCAGAGACGATTTCTCGTTACATCGGTAAAAGTGTTTTTCATTCGGTTCGCATAATTTCATTATTGTAAATTATTTTTTTAAATATCCAATATTTCTAGCTGCGTATTCCGACTCTTTTAATTTTGATGTAAATAATTATTTTCCATTAGCATTTGAAAGAAAATTCTATGAAACTAACGCCCCACGAGTTGTAAGCAGCGAAAAAAATACCTGAGTAATTTTCTATTAAACAATTGCTGATCAAAGAAAACGAACGAAATAAATGAAGTGAAAGATAGATTTTTATCAATGACGAAGTCTCGTCTCTGGTTTCGTGTAAAATAAGCAGAATCAAAGTGCGTTTTTCTCATAGACTTATGCAAGGTATTAGAAACCGGCCGGTACCGTTCATTTTATACCCTCTCGCACGATTTCAAATTCATTTGAAATCAATAAAATAACAAAAAGCAAAAAAAAAAAAAAAAATTCACCGAGTCGCGAAGAGCACCTGATGCCATTCCAGTTATTAAACATAATTAAACCTATCGATACTTCTTCAATTTATTATTCATCTACAAACTGCTATTAAGATGGTAAAAAATAATGTACCATGAGAATTTTATGAGTTTTCTTTCGATATGGAGCAATAACCACGAATTTTGAATCCAAGAGGCTGAACGACAATTGCCAAAGTACCAATTGAGTTATCTATAATTTTGCAAAAAAAAGAAAAAAAGAAAAAAAATTAAAAAAAAAAAAGGAAGAATTCTTTCATATCTTTTTTCGTTTATCTCAAACGTACTTATACATAATGAAATACCAAAGATCTACTTAGCTTGAATAGGAGAGTACCTCGAGAGTATGCATGTTTTTAAGGGACAATGATGAGAAAATAAGAGGAATGCGGTAAAACGAAAACCACGAGTGTGATTGTAATACCGTGAAGATAATTTGAGTGAGAGATATAAAGATATATGATGTAATATAATTCCGCGTTTAAATCAACATCTCATAATTCGATAAATTAATGAATTTTAATTCATAAACGGAGAAACTGAAGAAAAAAAGGATGACGAAAGGGAGAGAAAGAGAGAGAGAGAGAAAGAGAAAAAAAGAGAATTGAAACGGATATAAAATTAAAACTATGTACTTCTAGGCTATTCCGATCACGATAGCCAACTTATTCCCCCAGTTCGTAAGCTAATTATGTATTTTTATATTAAACTAGCTAATACGTATACGTATGTATATACAGACCGGAGCAATAATTCTAGTCATTTGAAATATCATTGAACCTATGAGACACAAAGGTTAGAGCTTGAATAATTAACGATCATTCATTATTAAATTAATTATGATGTCGACAAAGTCGCTTTTTTTACGTCATGAGATCTTCTCGCTTTCGTTAGTTTATTTTCATTGAGCGGCGAGTACTTTTCTTCCATAGCCCACCAGAGGTACTCGAAAATATTTTCAAAAACTCACAACTCAAGACCATCGGACATTATAATAAGAAAAAATGGCTGTTTAACATTAGAACTCATGTGCCATTTTTGAAAATTCCTTTGCAAATGTCAACAGACTGTCCAGCAGTTGAATCTTTTCGTTTTCTAATAACGAATCGAACGACATGATGAAAATTTCATTTGTCTCATTTAGCCCATTAACTGTCACTAGATTAATTTTTGTAATTCATTTTTCATAGATTTTCATTAAACCTCCAATATGAAGATTTCTCAATATAGAAACAAATAATTTGCGGCACGAAACGACGACACAACTTTCGTTTGAAATTGTTCTCCCAAAATCTTATAGATTCAAAGATGTTCAAGGTCACTGGAGTTATTGCCTTACGCGGTATAAACACATACACACACACGAACACACACACACACCGTATATATATAAATATAGAAACGAGAATTAAGGAATATTCATAAAATTTTTTCGAACTCTGACTTAAAGTAGGATGCAAAAATAAGGTACATTCGAAAATTTATCAAAACATGTTATTTTTCATTTAATCTGAAAATCTATTACTTTTTCTTACACATTACAGAAGCAATTGCTCTTTTAAAAATACAAAAATGAAAGATGGAAAAACTGAGAACCACGCAGTCACGATCGATGACGGTGAATGTAAAATTAGATCGTCGATACGGCGATTAAAAAGAAAGCAGGAAAAAAAGATCGTTTCTTAATAATCGTAAACATGTCATCCTACGAATTTTAGTGTCAATTCTACGTTGCGCTAGAACTGTGACGAGCCAAATAACTTTTAAATGTAAAATTTGAATAATATATTATCTTCAAAGTATCAAGGAAAAAAAACAATCACGCCCGAGCGTGGATAATGATTTTCCTGTTCCCCAGAAATCGATGAGTGATGCGCGATTTTTTTTGTTATGGACTATTTATAAAACTACGCATGAAAATCGACGTTCATCTTATCGGAAATAATGTACATGTTATCGTTAGCCTTATAGTTACGGCACATAATGAGTTTCTTGTTGTTATTGTTGCTGGATCATCGAAACTATTACACGAATACTTAGGAGGTTATCAGTTGTCGTCTTCGTCGTCGATCTTGGGCGCTAGATAATATCTAATGTGACCGATTTCACCGATTTTGTACTCGCAAACGAGCGGTACATCGCTCGACATCGACAATTGAACCTGAGCACAGAGTGGCGTTGCTTTGACGAAACAATTAAGATACCGGCAGGAGAAGGTCAACTTGACAGCTTCCTGCATCTCTACTATAACAGCTTCTTCCTCCTTCTCCGATTCCGCGGTTTGTGCCAATTTAACGTTCGCTGTAATTCACATACAAATTCGACAATTAGATTCATTCTGAGGATTCAAGCATGTCAACATTTTTTTGTTTATTTATCTTTACGTCTAAGCACCATGGAGAAAATGTAAACACAGAGGGATAAGGAGAGGGTAAACATCAAGTTTATCTAAACGGTTATAAGTGCTTGACTCAAATTTCGAGAATAATCGTCTTTGGAAATGCCATTAGAGTGAAGCAATGTGGACCATGAAGATACCTGTCAAGTTTTACACAGTTGCGGTAAGTTGTTTATTCTCTACTGAAGTTCATTATCTACTGAATTTTTTTGTTCCACGATATTTTAAAAACAATTGTTAATTTAGTGCTTTTATCAAGTTTTGTACCCGAATCTTCGTTGCTAAACGATCTTGGATTTTCTCCATTTACATTTCTTGTCTCCCTCGATATATTTTTCTTCTTTAAAACGTGGCAAAGATGAAAATAAAAAACGGATAATAATGATAAAAATAACGACTGAAGCAATTTTAGAACAGAAACAAAAGAGTATCCATTCAAACATGAAAAAGCATTCTATGATCTTTCCCCTTGAACTCCTGATTTTTTCACGTTTCATTGCAACCAGATTTTTTATGTATAAGCGTATAAGTTTATGTACCGGATCCACTGTCTCCATTTGCTGTGAACTTGACTCCTTCCTTGCTGCAAGCAATGGTGATGGCTTCACCGAACTGACTGAGGTCTCTGCATATCCTGGCGAATTCCTGAGATGGCATTTTGACAACACACGCATATTCCGTTTCCTGAACATTTAACGATATTGTTTTCAACGACTAACTTAACTACACAGTAAAAAAAATGTCATTTCGTGTCATACTCCTTTTGTAATAATATCTAAAGTTGTGTCATTGAAGAAAATTCATGAGCATAGAATTTCGTCAAACAGAAAATTAACTCACGGGGATTCCAAGATGTTCTTGATCCATGTTAATGAGTTTCATCTCATATTCAGCCAGTTTTTCTTTGCTCGGCGATTCAAATATGAACGTTATATTGTCAGGATTGTCATTAGCTCTGAGAGTTACAGTATCTTCAGTGCCGGCGCATTTGAGGATTTTTGACATACTGCAAAATGAAAAAAAATAAAAATAAAAATCATACAAAATAATAAAAGTGAAATGGAGATTTCTGCCTCTCAATGTCAAAGTGTCAAGACTCGGATGAGCTAAGAGCATGTCAATACAATAAAAAAATCGTTCATAAACAGTGTTGTGTTTTTTAAACACTAAAATTTAATTTAAAGGTTTCAAGTAGACATCAAAGTATTTTGGATAATAATAAGTTGGTAAAGAATATCGACGAGGTTAAATAATCGATGAATCGACGTTAGGTAAAGGAGAGAGAGAGAGAGAAAGAGAGAGAGGCAGGAAAGAGCGTTGAGCGTCATAACCTCGACGCAAACAATGAAAAAAAAGGAAAAAATCTTACACTGGTATACCCATTCCCATCGATAAATTTCTGTCACATCTGTATTTATCGAATCCATCGCTTCTCAAGTTAAGAGAAACGAGGGAAACGTGAGCGTTATCCATGGCCTGTACTTGAATACCCGAATCCGAGCATTCGAAAGTAGCCTCAGTGAGTAAATCCTTGACGGCGTCCAAAACCTTCTTCAAGATCGAACTTTGTACCAATCGTGCCTCAAACATTTTTAGGGCGATAATTAAAATATATTTTAAACGAAAAAAAAACAACCAAAAAGGCAGCAAACACCGGACAAAAGGAAATAGAACGCGGATCTCGTGTACGACGAACGAAAATTGAAAATGTTCCGCGTAGAATACGAGCACAGCGAACAACGTTCCGTACCGCGAGCAACAAGTATTGTCCCATGAAAAGATTCGCTAACCGACCGATCACACAGTCACACACAGAGTACACATACACACGCGTTATGCACGCCGGTAAACGCGGGTATAAAAAATTTACGCGCGCTTTCTTGCCGCCCTATTAGGAAAATATTTTAACCGGATATAGATGGCTCCGAGTCTGTTTCCGTTAAGCGCGATTCATACAAAACGCATGAAATTTTTTCAGCTTCACGAAATCTTTTCAACCGAACGTGATATTTGCTTGAGTGAATGAGAAAAATAGAGATATTTTTTCACGAACTCTTCATTATATATTCTCTCTAAAAATTACCCTCGTTTAATAAATTCGTGAAATTTCACTGTCGAATTTCAAAACGAGACAAACTTGAACTCAACTTTTTCGTAATGTTTTTCTTTTTCGTAAAAAATGAAAATACTTTTGTACTTACTTAGCATTGTTTAACTAACGAAAATGACAATAAAAATTTTAAAAAACAAAAACATTTAAAAATATTTGTATTCATATTCGGTAATAATAGAATTTTGTTTTTTCTTCTATTATTAAATAGGATTGATGCTCGGAGTGTTAATTAAACGACAATAAATACACAAAATAAACATCTTTAATAGTGATCAATAAAGTTATACATGGTTCACGAGATCTCGGACTTACATCTGTTAGTAGCTGCTGTTGAATTTATTCCGATTAGCTACGAAAAACGTGCGAGCTCGCATTCTACATTTTTTAATTGAAATTTACACGAATTAAAGGAATCGCGGCGAAATATAAAAACATTGCTACATATACATATAAACATCATCATCGTCAAATATGCTCTGCTATCATAAATTATAGATACATCGTCAATTTCGTCATTATCATTATAATCATTATTACGTTTAAATTAATAGAAATGGCGGTCACAATTATACGTTTGGTACGATCACGATTCACAATTAAATTCATATGTACAAACTACGTGTTCAGGAAGTAGAATTAATGTTTGGTAATTAACAGTTTCGGCAATATCCGCTGGATCGACTTGATTCAAAGCTCGATGTCGCGGGGAATGGGTTTTTCGAGTTCGCCGAATATTGGATCAAGATCCTGTAGAAGAAAAAAAGAAAACAAATATTTCATCACTCCTTTCATGATGGTTTATAAGTTATTTTCAAAAATATTTTCAATTAATAACCATCATTATTATTAACTACTTGTTTACTTGTTTTTCAAATTTTTTTACGCTTATCCAGATTCAAATACTGCCGCTTCTTTCCCGTTCTGGCAGGGAAAGAAGTGTGGCAGATATAATTAATGACAAAAATCAAGATAAACTAGCAAAAAGCAAAATAAATATTGTCTTTTTTCAATTGTTGGTTAAACCAAAGTGAAACTTTCGTATTCCTCGAAGGAAAAATAGAAAAATAGGGTAAAAATAGGATAGAGTGAAATTTTCGACAGAGTTTTAATTACTTACCTAAGATGGTTTAGAATCTGTTGAATCGTTCTCTCTTCTTCGGAGGGAGGAGGAAGGAAGACGGGAGATATGTTGAATCATCGTTCAACATATCTTCTTCCTCGTCGTCGACGTCATCTTCGACATGATCGTTCTCGACATCCTCGATTTCTTCTTCTCTCAGCAAGTTCTCTTCTTCTCTTAGCAAATTGTCTTCTTCTCTCAGCAAGTTCTCTTCGTCATCGTCGTCGTCATCGTCGTCATCGTCATCGTCATCATCGTCGTCTTCCATATACGACATTTCCATATCGTCATAGTCCTCAGGTTCCTCTTTAATATCGGTTAGGATCACCGTTTCCGATACTGCTGACTGATTTTCCGTAACCGGGATCGTTGCTTCGCTCACCGATACCGGTATTTCCTCCGTTGTTAGTCGCTGATAAGTAATTGTTGATCATTAATTATTATCAATTTTATTCGCAATTCGTCAAGAATTTCGAGTGAAATCGTCAGTGAGAGAAACACGTGTGTGCCTTTTGAGCTTTCGTAATAAAAGTCGATTTTCATACTTTTTCATGCAAAAATGAATTTTCTACAAGACGCGAATAGACATTGGAATGGGTTTTTAGTCAGAAATTTTATACACTCCAAAGAATTGAACAGAATTTTTCTTACAACGTTCGTACGATATTTTTCCTGTGAAAAAATGAAAAACCAATTTATTTTGAATTTCAAAATGATTTCAAAAACCCCCAAGTGCCGAACTTCAAGGCAACTGCACGTAAAGAAAAATGTATGACTCAAGAGGTCAAGATATGCTTTTCCAATGAATGATTCATATACCGTACCCTAATATTTGGTGAAATCGGTTGCACGTTTTCCGTCGGATTTTCCACAGTCGTTGGTGACCCCAAGTTGGTATCCTGTACATCTTTGCTAGACTCTGTTTCGCCCTCTTTACTATCCGTCGACGGCCTGGAAATTTGCTTTCCTTTGGGACTATCGGTGCAATTAACAAGTTGTTCCTTCTCGACTGGCTCGCTGTTCACCGCTTCCTCTTTCATCTTTTTGCTGTTGTTCTTTGGTTCACCTGGCAAACACGTGTTCCCTCGTTGTCTTCTGAATCTTACTATAATACTTCTTGTGTCCCACATCAAATCGTGAGCTTGTTTGTAAGCTGCTATTGATTCCTCGACATTCGTATACCTTATGAAGGCGTAACTGTCAGGAAAAAGCAAAGGAAAGACATTGGAAGATGTTCGATAACATTTCTTAATGAAATTGATACGAAGCTCGTACAAATATTTATATTATAATACGTAGTACATAAAATATAAGTTATGTTAAAACGTAAAAAAGCTTACCGAGTATTTCGCATTTTTTGGGCATATCCAACATCGACCCGTGCGGCAGTAGGAAATTTGTTTTTAACTTCGTTTACGTTGACAGATTCAGGCAAATTACCCACGTAAAGCGTGTAAGGATCAATTTCTTCGGGCATCGGATTATCCTCGTCCCTCAGAGATTTTCTCTCGACTTTCAAATTACCCACGCCGAAAGGTATTTTCTCGAGTTCTCGAATCGCATTATCGATGTTTACGTTCTCTGCCATTTGTATGAAGCAATATCGTGGTCCACTCGGACTCTGGAAATGTATATTTTGTATACCAGGATGAAACTCCCGCACGATATCTTTGTTAAGATCGGGATCCGGAAATTTGATGATTAAACTTTGTGCTCTTATCGTTTTGTTGTATTCGTTCTCGATCTGTAAAGCGTTTTCCGCGTCGACACGATTCCATGGACGACTTGGATAATTTTGTGACATAGGTTTTCGTTGCTTGCTCTTCTTCAACGAAACTTCCTGCAATTTTCATTCATTTATTGTCGTACATCAAGGCAGTTTATTAAGGAAATATAACACAAATTTCTACTAGTTTTTTTTCATTGTCTCATAAATAACTTGAAACTAATTCAATTTCGAAAGAAATATTGTTTGACCTATAATCCGAACGAATGATATTTCATTGTAGAAATAAATTCTACCACAAACGGTCTTTGGTTGAAAAATCAAAAAAGTGCATGGTGATAAAAGTTTTTACTACAATCAAAGCATCTTTATTTCAATTTTTGGCCAAGAACGAGGCATACGTACGGAAATGATTTTAATGCCCGGATCACCAGGATCGTCGTCGGTTCGAGGAGTCGAAATTCTCGGATTGCCCGCAGTGATCTGATGGGCGGTAATGGAAGCCGTTGTGCGATTAATGATGGCTTCGTTTTGTGCTGCAGCTAAATTGGTTCTCTGCCATTCAAGGCCAATTCCACCATTGAGGGCTTGTCCAAAATAAGAGGGCGATTCGAATTGTCCTTGTTGCTGCGTCTGTTGTGGGTAGCGTTGCTGAGGTCTTCGGTTTTTGTTACGGTGAAATGTGTTTCTCGGCGCATAGACGTTGTTGCGATTCTGGTTAAACCTGTCGCGTCTGGCGTAATTGCCCCTTGCAACAGCTGTTCGCTGATAAGCGTTGTTAGTCATTTCTCTATGAGTCTGGGACTGTAAAGCGCTTGTTTGCGGAGTTATCCATTGCCAGGGCGGTGGGGGAGGATGTGTCCAGGTTTGGATGGATGCGACTTGAGAGCCTACAGGACCAAAGACATGAGGAAGGGGAGGTAAAGCTCCTGGCGGAGGTGGCATAGGAGGTAACGGGGGTTGCCCTGGCAATGGTTGATTTACGCTCGAAGGGGCAGATGTATTTGAAGAATACATAGCGTAGGAGCCTTCGTACGTGTAGCCCACACCGCTTTCCAGCTGCTGCTGAAAGCTGCTTTTCATTTCCCCGTTCTCTTGAGCCGTCCCCTGTTCACCGTTACATGGAAATAATTTTAAAAAATTTCCATTATTAATACATTACGATTATTACAGATTAAAGAAACTTATGGCTGTCAAAGTTATTGTTTATATTTTTAAGATAAAGTCATATGATTTTACATACATCGCTTGTCATCGAACATTTTCTACTTGTTTTACATAAAAAATGAAAATAATGAAAGAATCTTTCACTGTTATTCGCACTTTATGTCAAAATATTCATTTATTATGAATATACAGAAAAGAGTCAACAATTGAAAATGGTAACATTGAAACAAAACAATCACAAGTTGTAAGACGATATATGAATCTGTTTACAACAATCGGACGATAGTGTTGATTCATAATGAGTATGAAAACTTAATATCAACTCTTACTTAATGAACTTAATGTTGAAAATAATCAGCAACACAATCTAACCTAAAAGTGCAAATGATTAATCCACGCGATGTACTCACATTCAGAGAAAAAAAAAAATTACAAAACCCGAAAGATGCACGTGGAGAAAATTGCGATAGCGCGAGAGGTAAACAAATAATAACTAATTGTATTTACCGTTCTGTTCATCTTGAAAATTCGATCAACCCCTCGAGTTTATCTGTATTTGAACAATTATTGTTTTTGTTTATTCGTCGATAAAGCCATTAGCACACATACGGATATACCGCTCACACAAAACAAAGCCATATAGGGGTGGTTTATCATTACCAACGCGAACCAACCCGCTTGACCGCTACTTCACCGCTTCTACTGCCTGCCGCTTCTAGCTAGGCACAGGGAGGGCAGGGATGGCAGGGATGCCAACCCTGTATATCTACCGGCTTTGCGTCCTTGGAATAAAAAGTCTTCTCCGGCAATTTCCACTTTCCATACTCACTCTTGCCACCGTTCTGTTCACGGAGCTGGCCAGCGCGTAAATAATAAATATCACGCGTTTTTCTAATAGAATTTATACAAAAATGGTTTAATTTACGTACTTCTGTTACAAATCATAGTAATTCTGTGGTATCGTAGAATTCATATCAAAATGACTGCGTAAAGTATGGCAGTTCGTTTCGTTTCTGGTCGTGGGCTAAATACTGCTTTCGTCATTTTGAACAATAAAAAATAGCAATATATTGAAGTTACTGCAAGCAAAGTGGGATTTGAAATTTGTCCTGACAATCTCAAATAAATATATTTCCCATAAAGCTATAATATGGCAGCTGCATAAACAACGATACTTTTCGCCGTGGACACAGCTTTCGGAATAACAAGTCAGGACAAAGACGAACGATATCTATGAACAACAATAGAAAGATTGCGCGTGTCATAATATTTAGAATCTTTCGTCGGAATTGAAACCAGGAGTCTTAGTCGTGTTGGTGTTTTTTTTCCCTCATTATCGTTCTTAACCCGTAGCTAGCAGATATGATTTCGAATCACAATCATAATGCACTGAAGGCCCTGACCCTGATACGGTCGCTTTGTAAAAATCCTCAAATGAAATCGAATTTGAGGATTTTTACAATCCTTCACGGCAAAAAAAATTTATGATTCATACTGATATGACACGTTTTCACACATTTGTGCTTCGATATGCCGTTGGCAAATTGCTTTTTTGAATTTCCGGCATGTCGTTATCGTTTTCGTCTCAAAAGAGTGTATTAGCATTTTGCATACCTTGTACATTTTATCACATTAAAGCGAACTAACAGAGTATCGTGCGAGTGCGAAAGAGATAACTAAAAAGTAAATGCACGTTTTTTTCAGACATTTTGATATTTCGAAAACAATAAAAGTTACACCTTCCCTACGAAGGAGAACAACGGGTTCGAAAATGATCGCTATCAGTGCTTTTCACTGTAAAAAATGTTTCTCCGATTAATTGTTTTGGCAATAAGAGCGCGAGCTTTTTTTTCGCGAACATAAAAACTATCTGTACACGAGAACTAAAAGCAGTGGTTTCAAGCAATGCCCCTAACAGGAAAAGGCAAAGAACCAAAAATTACGACTATTTTTCATTTTTTTGGAATAGCATGAAAAATTCAAACAATAACAATCGTATACGAGACGAAAGTTGTAGAAATTTTTCTAATTGAAAATATCGCTGCAATCGCCGATAGATGTCCTTCTAGTTCGGCTATAAGCCGTAGAGGCTACATCTTCGAGCAGTGCGAGCACTGTGAGCTGCCCCCAGTCTGTCTCAGCTCAGCAGTTCAGTGTGAAAAAAAAAAAGGACAAAGTTGTGCTTGTTGTTCCTTACCACCTTACTGTGTGTGACATGGCTACAAATAACACGGACGAAATTGAGGTGCGACCTTGAATATCATTACTCCCATGAAACAAAACATATTATTATTTACATATTCGATTGCTTACTCTATGAAGGTTATTACAAACAGTTCCAATTGTAACCTCGGGAATAGCAGCATGGTCGTTTCTGATCCCAGCTCCCCTCTTCTCTCCCCCCTTTCCCTCGGTATTCCTTTAGTCGCTGTCTTTCTACATAAGGGCACATACTCCCAAGTTTTTCGCCTTTTCCGGCAGTGTCAAATTCACTGATTTTTTTTCGGCCATTGGCTCCAAAATTTCCTTGTTATTTAGAACGATTTTGTGAAACCGAAGCTATCCACTTTTTAGCATACCGGGGTCGCTATGCTAGCTGAAATTACCGCTATGAATTTTGTAGGTTATGGCCCCGTAAATCGGTCAAACCTTTCACGTATTACGATACCAATACCTTTCTTTTTTCTGTTTTCATTTTACTTGCACCTCTTATTAATTAATCCGGCCGGTCGTCCGGGAAGCTGAATATTTTTTCATCAAAATTTCGACATCAGTAAACTTATTATCGTCTTTGAAATGTCAATGTGTCGTCCGCAAATAATTGAAAAATTCACTTTCACCCAGATACATCCTCGCGAGGCTCATTATTATTCGCACTATAGTAAATTTATTTTCTTCCAATTATTATCCTCATCTAGTCAATCAATTTTATTTTTATTTATACTATGGTAGACCGTTGCGAATAGCAAATTAATTTTCAATTTTCCACATTAATTTCATTCCTTACAAATGTATTCAAGTTCAATTATTATTCAATGTGAATACGACAGGCCCCTCTTTTCATGGAATCATAATAAAATCAGAAAACACCATAATAACAATAACAATCATGATTTTAAGAATTCCAAAGTTGTACAAGGGATTTCATAAAATATATTTTGACCAGGAGGTAGAGAAGACTGAGCAGGAAGCTACTAGTCTGGAAGAATTTCCGCCGGAACTACTCATCAAGCATCCTCTCCAAAATACATGGACTCTGTGGTACTACGAGACGGATAGGAATAAAAGTTGGAAAGAGAGTCAACGTGAAATCATCAGTTTTGACACGGCAGAAGATTTTTGGAGGTAAGAGATAAACATTTATGTTAATTTACATTTTGAATATCATGGAAAAAAATTATTTTCTGACAATCTGCATAATAATTGAACTATTTTACTACGTTTGTAATTATCGCATTACGTTTTTTCCGTTTCTTTTTAATTTTATTTTAGTCACAAAGAACATTCGAGTAACCGACCAAACGATTTTTCTGCTTGTTTTTCAAATGTAGTTTATACAACCACATAAAACCCGCATCCGACCTGAAACACGGAAGCGACTACAGTTTGTTCAAGCAAGGAATCCAACCGATGTGGGAGGACGATGCGAACAAGCGTGGAGGTCGATGGCTACTGCAACTGGATAAGAAGCAAAGAGCTACCGACCTTGATCACTTTTGGCTCGAAATTTTATTGTGCATGATAGGCGAAGCGTTCAACGGTTACTCCGATGATATTTGCGGTGCGGTAGTCAATGTTAGAAACAAGGGTGATAAATTAGGTATCTGGACGGCAGATAGTAGTAGATCGCAAAGCGTTATGGAAATTGGGTAAGTTCTTACAAAGTTTTGAAGAATTGAATATATTCCGAAAGAAAACCAATTAGTTCAAATGAGACATTCACTAAATGAATTTTATCACGGAATTAGCTCCCTACCAGCAAAATTTTGAAAAGTGTAAAGTAACGAATGTGAGAAGATCGTTCTTAACTAGTAATTTCGAAGCATTGTCAACTAACTCCGTTCAATATGATGAAAATTCAAAAAATTGAATAATTTTTAATGTATCTGGGAATCAATTTTCATGAACAATTCGTTAATTCTTATAATTTTTTGTAAACGATAATTTCGGCTGTTTGTTTTTACTCGAAGGATCCTTATTAGCGGATTTTTAACGAATCTTTCGTGCGTTGAAATTTAATTTTTTTCTGACTACATAAAGAAAAGTCTTTTCTTCCTCTTATTAATAATTACAAATGAATCACCGTGTAACGTTCCTTCGCCTTCTTTTTTCAGACGCAAATTAAAGGAACGTTTGAGGATTGCGTCCAAAGTTCCAATAGGCTATCAGGCACACAATGATACTATGGTGAAATCGGGAAGTAGTACGAAAAACATGTACCAAGTTTAATTTGGTCGAATCTGATCATGTTTAATACTAATCTCCATCACCGAAGATCGATTTTTTTTTTGCTTTCGTTTCACATCTTTTCGTTCGACGACTGGGATCAACATAAAAAGCGTTTGCGGAGTCGTCGGGAAAGATAAAAAATTGACAAGTAACTGCTGGCAATTATGTGGCAAAGCGTTAAAACATAATATATATTGTATGCGAGACAACTTTTGGCGCGACGAAACTTGAAACAACAGAGAAAGAAAATTCTATTACTTATTTCTTTCAAACTTTTCGCCAACTCTGTATTCTTCTCCGAGTGTTGTGGTTGTTAGTTTACCAAGTTATTTGTCTTATTTTTCATCCAGATAGATCGACGTGCATTACGAGCGGAATTCATCATTAATTCATTATTATGTACGAATACTGAATGCAAAATGAGTGCGAGAAAGAAGGGCGAAAGAGAGAATTAAATGAAATTAAAATATACCAACGTGTATAAAATATAATACTTATAGTTTCACGGAAGATACGTGCAGGTTACTCTATTATTTTCGTTCTACAGATGTTGTTTCTACTGTACGAGCATACTTAAGTTCGTTGAATCATAATTTGTACGTTTTCTCGCATTTTCATAAATAAACGTATGCGATATATGAAATTGTTTGATACTTTTATTTCCATCGTGTACTAATTATTTACGTATTCATCTAGCACTTTGCTGATTTAAAAAAATAACAAATTCAACATTAATTTTATAGTAGTGTCAGTATTCAGTTGATGATTGTCAAAGCTACGATGATTGATATCTTCGTGACCATAATTCTTCGACCATTTCCTTAAGATCTCTTCTTCTCGCCTTTTCCAAAGCCTGTTGGAGTTTCGGTTTCCACTGTGCAGGATCGGAATTCGATTGGAATTTTGTGAGAGCCTGAAATTTTTTTATCATCCATTACGTTTAATGGGTAAATTGTGTTTGGGTGACATCAAGATACCCACCTTGAGAGCTTTTTCTTTCAACGGCAATTGGGGTTGACAATCAATCTCGTCAATGTCGTGTTCTGTCACGCCAAGAAAACGTGCCACGTCGCGCCAGTGTCGTCCAAGATTGTCGCTCACTTCGAGGAAGACTGTGAATCAATTTTTCGGTGGGAATTTTTTGAACTTCTTTTTTCTTATTCCATAAAAAATTATAAGGAAATTTCGAAGCACTTCTAAGCTTCGACCTGTCCTTAGCATCACTTTATTTACAAATTTTCCATTCCCTTTTGACCAGTCCGTCAAGGAAAGAGATTAAGGGAAAATGAGATGATGAATAATCTATCAATTTTTAACTTACTGATTTCATGTCACGACCAAAACCATGGTCAATCAGTATAAATTTGTTATACCATTAGTTATTATTCACCTTAACTTATTACAAAAACAAGTTGTGACAAAATAAAACTTCAAAAATGGATCCATGAGGAAACAAATGATTTTATTGATGAAATACGAAGCTGGATATTTTATCTTCACCCTGTCATTGCTGAGCTGCAATTACTTTCAATTCAATTAGTCCAACAAATCTAGATTTTCAAATATTCAAAAATTCTTGATAAGTTTTAAGTGAACGTTTTTTCTCAATCAATGATAAAAATACAATTGATTAATTCATTAACCAACAATGACACTAATAAATAAGAAAAAGGTCATTTGACTATAAAAAAAAAGCCAAACAAGTGGAAAGAAGATGGTGCTTACCTATCGTTGCAATTTGTGGATCCTCGTAATAAGAGACCTGTTGACCTGATATTTGAACCGGAGCTGATAATGTAAGATGAAACGACGATTGTGTCGGGGCAGAAAAAGTCATCGGAGGTTGTACAAGGGAGCGGAATGATTGCGCATTGCTTTGTGTGCCCAGTTGACTGTGATGGGAATGTTCTGACGACCGTGCGTCGAATATTGTTATTAATAAAGTAATGAATATTGTTGCTGCTATAAAAGTGAGTATAAGCACAATGGTTGCATATATTGTGATTTGTTGTTCTTTTTCAACGCGCAATATGTTTGTATCATTGAGACGACCGCAGTTGGGGCTCTGGATGTCAGATGTTGGTGAGTTATTGCATAAAAAAATGTGTATCTCGTTAAATAAAGTATCTTCTTCCGAAAATGTCTCTGTTCCAGGAACATTTGGAGCTTTTGCAACATCGTTTGAGTCTTGATTTTTAATGTCGTCACGATACGAGCGATTAATAAGTTGATTATTGTTCAACAGCGCAATCCCAATGTGTCCCGTGTTTTTTCGTATATTTCCATTATTTTCAATGTTGTACTTACCACTCAGTGCATCGTACACATTGAAAAGTGGCACAACAGGAGCATCGCGCATGTTTTCCTCATAATTGGTCAATAACGTCCGGAGTTCAGGACTCTTCACATAACGAGCTTCTATGTCCATCAGTGGCTTAATGTTATCGTACGAAAGTTCATTGCGCTTTTCTAAT
The DNA here is from genome assembly GCA_013761285.1 of Campoletis sonorensis. Classification (NCBI taxonomy): domain Eukaryota; kingdom Metazoa; phylum Arthropoda; class Insecta; order Hymenoptera; family Ichneumonidae; genus Campoletis; species Campoletis sonorensis. The sequence goes on from JACEOJ010000085.1 coordinate 2,693,920, forward strand.
ATTCTCAATAAACCCTCGAGATTTTTTATGTAACTAGCGTTGCGGACTGAGTTAATGACGCTTGAATAATGACTCTTCAAATCATCGAGCGCTTCAGGTCGACCGTCGACGTAAGGCTTCGATTTACACAAAAACTTATCTTTCAAAAGTGCATAATTCGATTTCAAACTTTCGAGTATTGTCACGGATTCCATTTCGACAATGGTCGCTCATTCTTTTCGATCGTATTCCGATAAACTATGATGGTGTGTGTGTGTGTGTGTGTGCTGCCGTCGTCACTTGCGAGAGATGAACGTAGAGTTTTTACATATTAACCATGATCTCTTATCACCTTGGACCTCTTTTATTTAACTGGGAATCCCGGCTGTATTTTATTTTACTAATACGCGATTCTTGTTGAGCATCTGGCATACCAACTGCTAAAGTTATCGAAATAATTACATAGCGGACATACATTTTTTCTCTCGAACATCCTTAAATCCTTGATATTCCGAAAAAAATGAAAGATATGCATTGTACTCCCGCAACAAGACAACATTTAACTTGTGTTTTTCTTGAAATATAAATATCAAGCCTCAATAAAAACCGTGCAGGATTTTTACCGACAGAACAACTGAAAGATTGGAGGCTATGGATCAGTTACCTACCGCCTCCGAATATTCAAAAGCCAAATTTTTCAACACCTTTCGTCCGATCGTGGTACATCGCACATTTTTGTAATCATTCTACGTAGGCTTTGAATTTTTTAAATTCCGATCGAACATACGATGTGGAAAAATTTTGTTTTAGAAATTTACAAGTATCGCTCTTGCACTAGCTCATGGCGGCTCAGTCGGTATGACCCTCGGCCTTAACCTTCAAACTTAACGCTAAAAACTGTTTTTTTTTTTTATCACACCGTTCTTTCTCAAATATGCACTTCTCATTATTACATTTTTCTAACTCAGACCTTGACTGTCTGCAATATCCATTCTTTGATTATTAATCAATCATTCTTTCGCTCGCGCTTGAGATATATTCAGTTGTCAATGTCCCTCACGCACGCCCCTGCTACTGCCATACACGCCATTTCCATCAGAGAGTTATTTATTTTTTCATCAGCAGAAAAATATCAGCGCGTGATGAGTTTGCGATTACCCGGGATTTTCAAACGTTGAAGATTTATTAAGATATTTGTTTCGACAACAAAATTACCAACGGACAATTATGAGTAGTCTTGTGACACTTTAATACTTGAAATCATGACCGCCTACCGATTCACCGGCTCGCGTATCACTCGCTGAGCGAGGGTCGGATTTCCTGAGCTGCTGAAGGTGCCACCCAGTGGAAACTAAGTAAAATTATAGTCACTTGTATCATATGGGTCCGGTTATCCACAGTTTCTTTTGTTGGCCCTCGTGCAAGTATGACATAACATTGATAAAAAGCTGATTGTGGGCAACACTGTGTTTGGTCTCGTAGGAACAGCAGAAGCGTTAAAACAAACGATAAAAAACTCAAATACCATAATAATCGAATTGAATCATACAGGTTAAGCAGTTAAAATTTGGAGTGAAAACAGCTAAACACCACCAGAACCGGCGACGTTTAAATTAACCTAAGATTCCATGGTCTCAAATGAAATGATTGTTCTTAAAATCTCAGTGAAATTGTAATTTCTTTAAGATTGCTGCTCTCAAATTCGACGCATTAAGTTTTCCAATTACCTTAGCATTCGACGTTGTAGTTTTAGGGGGGATAAGAAGTAAGGGAAGGAAAACATTTAGAAAAAAAACGACTAAATCGCTAAAATAGCCATTGGTTGCATGGGTTGCGGCAGTGCCGGTATGGCGACAGGAGCTCCGGAATGTTTGAAATTTTGTCACGTCGTTGTCCATTGGACATTGGGCGACGGCCATATTGCCGAGTGGCTGTCGCACGCACTCCATAGTACCTTTGGTACTATTTTCTCTTTCTCTCCTTCAATGAATATAATAATAACAATACCTGCTTCCAAACGGAGTGTATATAACACGTTTCTTTCCACTCATGCGTATGTAGATACGGTGGAACATGCACGCGCGAAATAGAAAGAATAGAGAGATTCTCCCACCAGAGGAGCAAGAGAGTTTCACGAAAGCGGGGTACACGTATATATAAAGCAAGGAAAAGTAGAAGGGTGTAGAGGAGGCTTTAACCTGGTTGTACGAGTAACGCTAGCGCTGAGTGAGCGCAGTTGTCGGTTCCCTGGAGGGAGACAGAAAGACATAGTGGAGTGTGTGGCACGGCAGTCCAGTAGCCAGTACTGCCAGTAGTCTCCGGCGTGCCGTCTCGTGGGTTTATGATCGAGATATACTATTACAATTAAAAAAACTGCACGCGAGCAGGGCGCGAATTGTGCTGTCATACACGCATTATCTAGGTGTGTGTCATACTCAGGAATATAACAAAAATTCTATCGAAAAAAACAAAAAAACAAGAACAGTGTGCGCGCGTGATTGTGTATGTGTGTGCGTAACGACCGCGCCGGAAGGTTCGATCGGCGTTTTTCCTCTCGGTTAATAAGTTGAAACTGCCGGCAGAATACAAACACAATAAAAAGTACGGAACAAAATGGCAAATCATAAATATATGTATAATCGGGAAACAAAAATTCCTCTCGTATCTAGAATTTAAAAAAATTGTGCTGGTCTTTCTTATACATTTTTTATGTACCGTTAGAGCCGGGAGGCGTCTTCTCGCCCGCTGTAAAGGCTTTGACGAAATAATATACCCAGGACCCGTTAGGCATACAGAGGAAGAGAGAGAGAAAGAGGAGGATAAGAAAAAAATTGAAGTCGTTTTTAGGAACCGGGTCTCAAGAACGTCGAACAACAGTAATAGTTTTTATTCATCGATTTGTCAGAGTTTTCTGTGGAGACTGCTTGCGTGTGTGGATTATAATCGATATATAGATATATATCTACATTTTTAAAGAATATTAGACATTTTCGCGAAAAGTGGGAGGTGATATCCGCGAATTTCGCGCACATCGAACAGGTCGAACGCGTGTTTTGCCCCATTTTTTTATTTCTACCGTGTGGCTCGTATACGAGAGTCGACCCAGTGTTGAGAGAAAAAAAAAAGAAAAAAAACAAACGAGGAGACGAGCAGTGATCCCCGCCCTCGGCTCGGTAGCACTCGGTAGTAACCGGCGCGCGTGTCACGAGCACGAGCAACCAAATTCTTCTCTCGTCTCGCTTCTGCACCTTCAGTTCCTGGCTGGGCTGGAAATTATCTAAGCGCCCGTTTCTCCCACAATCTCATCTCTATGTCTGTGCTCTCCTTCATCTTCGATATTCTCTCTCGAAGACAGAGCCAATGAGACGTTCTCGTTTTTTCTACAGTATACTAATCAACCTGTGACTTATTCACACGAATTTATGGATAGAATACTGAAAAATTCGATTACGAAGTGATCTTTTTGAGGTTTGGTTCCCAAAATCGGGCAAGGATTTTTTATTTTTTCGACATCGCCATCGCGTTCGGGCAAAGCTGAAAATTATTTGCTTTTTCACGGGGAGTCGGAACGATTAACGGAAAAGAAGAAAGTTCACCACTCGGCACACCGAGACGGAGAATTTCGCGAACGCGCGCGCACGCTCTAACCAATATTTTTCACGTCTCGCAAAAAACCCTCGACATATTCTCAAACGCTGTTTAGCCCACACGACGTTTAAGCCGGTGGGTAAAATCAAAGCCTCGTTCTTCATGTTTAATTTGTTAAAAAAAACATCGTCACGCGTCTATTTTGTTGCAATACGTTTTTATTGGGAGCATAAAAATTGTTTTCTTTCATCGGCTCGCAAGATCGTACAAATATATACGGCTCTCTGGGTCACTCAATTCAAGCGTGTGAATGGAATTTTTATTCGTATACGATCAGCGGGACTTTCGATGATGATGAATTATTCAATCGTTCGATCGAATAAATCAATTTTTCCATTAATTCTTTCGACTTTTCGCATTCGTCGGTTCTATTGTCGTCCGAAGTATTTTTTCATCTGTCTCAAGCTTGGAAGAAAGAAATATTTAATAGTATCTGAAAACGTAACAAAATCCCCCCCTAAAACAATTCCATAATTCATCGAATTTAAACAATTCCGTTTCCACATTAGAACATCCTCTTCTCTAAATTTATAAGTAAATTAATATTTGCCTAAAAATTCTTCGATTATTGGGACAAAAACAGAGTTAAAATTGTCGACTGAAATTCAAGCGGAAATTTGAAAAGGAAAAAAAGCAGAAAACGTAAACCTTTAAAATACGAACAATTGATTAGCAATAACCCTTTGTACTTTCTTAAAAGCAACAGCAAACAAAACAAAAAACATATTTACACAATTTTTATTCGATTTGCGTTTATAAAACTACAACAAAACTATTTTTGTCTTTAGATTAGAAACTTGCAGACTTTTAATGATGCATTCTCTGAATTTTTAAGTTATCACTCTTCCGTTTCGAATGGTGTCACGTGAGACAAGCCTTTCACTTTTTATTCTCACCTGTCATTTCACTACGGATCTTAGCTATCGAACTATGAGTGATACTTACATTTCTTTCTATCAACATTGGAATTATAGCGATTTCAAGCCTCGGTAAACGTTTCGATATTACATAAAACGTCATTTAAATTGCACTTAATAGATCGTTCACTGTTTTATGTACTTCGAAGTTTCATAATAAATCGCGGATAACACCGGTCGAGGAAATCGTGTCGAGAGTTAACGTAGACAAATTTAAGAACTGTAATTGATAAACAATAATAAACCAGGCATTACGTCACCTGGTAGCAATAAAAAAAATAGACAAACGCACGAGTTTCTGAAAATAGTTTTTCCTTTCTTTAAATATCCCTATGACAATAAGCTTTCCATTTGCACTTTTCAAAATTCTTATATCTCTACAGTCAAATACATAAACATGTACACAATTTTTTTGTTCTTTACATATTTATATATATTTTTTGTATTAATTATGAATCTGGAATGAAAAACGCCATGAGTCAGTCTATCCTGCATGTTTAATCGTACTTAAAAAACTTGCAGAATATTAATCCTCCTGCCTCTGCCGTTTGAACACGATCTTTTCAATACTTCGTGTCGAGACGCTGCCCAGCGTCTCTAGATATCGGTTCCGAAATAGAAAGTTCATAATTCTCATTACGATTTCCTCTGAAACCATTTTTGTTGTGTCATTATCACGGTGATCCGTTGAAAAAAATAAACATATTTTGGTAAATTCTCTAAATAAACATTTATTACGTCACTTTAAAATTCGACCCTTCTGGACCCAATTTTCGAAAAGTTGAAATAATAATTCAACTCAATATGATCGATTAATATTTTAATAGAGACAAACATTTTGACAAATTTTGGAATACGATGGTCGATTTATTTTATATCGAATTTTCGATCGAAATTGATTGATTTTAAACTGCAAGTGCAACAGTTTATTTAATTACGTGAATGGGTTCATGCATTCCGTAATGAAACCCTGGCGAACCTGAGGGCTCAGCAACTATCTACATATATGTTGATAGAGCTGTGAATTTCCGGGTACAATGTACCAGCGTGTAACCCTATAGTCTGACGGAACACCTGCTTTTTCTCACCTTGAACTTGGTACGTGAGAAAAAATTCGATATTCGACGATCTTTCCTGTTTATATTTCGACAGGCTTTCTCCCATAAACTTTGCCTTCTCTTTTATCGTCGTCCTTGTTATTAGGCTCATTTAAAAGCGTTGAGATGACGTTACACGAGAAGGATCGTTGACCTCGTCAGGGTCGTTCAGTTTATTGAATCGTTGACTACTATGTCAATGTCAGGTACACAAAAAATCATGTTGAAGTTTGTATCGTGGGCAGACAATGAATTTTAATTAACTTTTTCTTCAAAACAGCTCAACACGTAGGCAGTGTATGAATAATCTTTTTTTTTTGACATTTCAGGTGAAATACGTGTTTCACGCTAAGCAAATCAGAGATAAATTTTTACAATACTTTTACGCAAAGTTTATTACAATATTTAAATAATTTTTCGGTTCATTCGTTTTACATCATGTTGGAATAACCTGGAACAATATAAATTTGGAAGATTTTTAGAACCATCAACTGTCAAATGCATTATTTCATTGTGTCATATTTTTTTATCGATATTTTTAGGAGAATATTTTTAAAAAATTTCAAAACCTTCGTTGTTCCAATGTTACAGCCGATTGTTCAATTGGTAAAAAAATAAATTCCATTAAGAAACAGCTGTTTTTTTAGAGTTAGAGAAAAAAAAATGAAGCAGCCAATTTCTTGAGAATTCTTTGACGAACAAAATAAGCGGTGGTACCACAAAATCGTTTCAAAATTAGGGATTAAAATTCTAGAAATGTCGATAAAAATATGTTATCGTGGAATTTTCCATTTATCAGTTGATCGCTCTGCAAATTTATCGTCGTTGATAATTCTCGACTCTAGTAAGACATTTTATCTGCAAATGAATTTAACAATTATTCGACTAGTGTAAAGCAACTATTTTGTACCCAAATTACTAAATCCCAAACAAATGAATAAAAGATAATTGATCTTCATGAATATTATATCATTGACGGGTCATTCTGTGGAGTCCTACAATGAATAAATCACGCTCGAGGCAGTTGGAAATATTTTCCTTATTCAACATCAGCACTGGCTGTATCGAAATTTGTATTTATCGATTACTGAGCAAAACTCTACGAAAAATATTGAATCATAACCAAAATAGTCCGCAGGCCACAATTTTTTATACCTCGATAAATTCAGAATAAAAATAGTGCCTCGAAGGTTGAAACGTAAATTTAAATTTCATCTTCGGATTGAACCGGGTTGAACCATCTACGGGTTGAAAAGTATTCACACGAACGTTTTGTTTTTCCGATCAAATATTCATCCACAATTTGTTCCTGTAATTTGTTGCTTAATTTTAATAATTCTGCGAAAAGACTCGATCAAAGTTAAAGACAAAACATTATTTTAATCTCTCGTTCCGAATTTACAATTTCAAGCAATTCTACACTCTGAATATTTATACTTACCTCGGGGTGAATATATGTTCCGACGAATGTCGACACACACATGGGCCATCCATCAAAAATGTTGAGGGAACAGGAACTTGTGTATCTATTTCGATGTTTTATCTGCTGCTACAAGTGTGCTTGCAATCTTTTGAACATTGTAGTACGTTCACGAAATAGGTACCAGTATGAATTTAAGAAACTTTCAAATTCAATTTTTTCATAATTTAAGTATATTCGAGCAAAAAAATGAATGTTGGAAGAAGTTACGACTGATTAAAACGATTTTTGTCACCGGGTAGAAACTCAAACAACGCTTTTATTTGCATAAATTAGTAAGGAGCCGCTTTGTTTTTCTGGACTGTCATTAATGGTCTCATTAATATACTGGCGATTACGATTACAAATGTTTTTCATTTTCGTTGAATACGATAAATAACATTATCGCTGTGCGATGAAAAATAAAAAACAAAAAAACAAAGCTACTTATTTTCGTTGACAATTTTTCACACAATGGTCACAATGAGTCGAGCAAAATTACATCAAGTTTTTATTGTTACGTGCTAACCATATCGCCAGATGCGTGCGAGACTTTCGTTAGCATGATATTATAACGATAAAGAATCATAAATAAGTTTCAAATCGCATTAAAAATTTGACTGTTTTTTTCTTTCATTTTCAACTATTTCTTCCTCACCACTCTAGACGTTTGCCCAGACATATTTATTCTACGTCAACCTTTCGAAATCGTCTTAACAAAATTATCCATGATATCTGTTTCATAAAATTCTTCAATACAAACATGATCGTTCCTTTTTTTCTTCCTTAATTTTTGTCGTAAAAAAATACAAAAATGATCCGCAAATGAATAAATAAAAATCGAATTGAAAGAAAACCATTTGTTTGTCAACATTCCTTGGTTTTTTTTGGTTTAAGCATATTCCGTAAGTTTGAGAAAAAAAAGAACTTATTTCCGGCTCAATGAGGTCATAGCACGAGTGGTTACCATAAATTTATGATGAGATGTCATTTAAAATAATTACGTACAACTGTTGTCATACCGACGACTCCTACTGTAATAATTTATCATGATTATTCGTGTTGCAACAAAAAAAAAACACTTTTTTCATTTATTATTCCTTCAAGTTTTAATATCATCGTAAATTCATCGTTATTAAGATTATTGTTAAGATATTTAATACTTCCGTGTCGGGATTATAAAAATTCGATTATCAATCAAGTGAATTAGAATAAAATGAGTAAGTCTTTTTCGTGATGTTATCTTCATCGAGACCACTGATGAAAATCTTGGTGTCAATATTGACGGTTCCTCGAATAGATTTGAGAAGAACGATAAAAATTTCGTCCATTATCGTTGTATGTACTTTTTGCTGGTCATCGTAAAAGATTCTTGTTTGGTTTAGACCTAGTCATTGAAATAACTTGGTGGACGTGCGTTGGTATCGTTGATACGAAAATTGCTCGTGTCTCTTGATTTCCGGATTTCTCTTGACGAGCAGGGACAACAGTGACAAGCTTCCCTAGGTGTTTGCAAGTTTCAACAATTTACCATTTCTTCATGCGAACCTTTATTTTTCCAAGAATAATAAATCTCCCATCGATTGTGTTCGTTCAGCGAGCACTATTTTTATTTTTCATTCTTATTTTTCTCAACGTTAAACGAGATAAGAAAAGCCTCTCTCGAAATATTATCAATGACAACGAAAATACCTGTATGAAGATTTTTTTTTTACAAATTTGATAATACCAGCCACAATGATAGTTTTTCTTTTTTTCTGCGTTTAAATTCCTCATTATTGCCCACGAACTAATAAATTAACTTACTTTATGTTTTTTTTTTGGTTGCAGAAATATCGGAGGATCAAATAACACAAAAAAATAGTGGAGAAAATGAATAAGATGGATTATCTCGATGTTACCCAACCGAACTACTCGTACGTCTTCAATTTTGAAGAAAAATTCATTCATCAGGACACCAGGGATTGGATGACGAACAATTGGACAAATGGATTTTACGCTTGTGGTATATACATGATACTGATTTTCAGTGGTCAATGGTGGATGGCCAGTAGACCGAGATACGAGTTGAGAGGTGTTTTGAGTATTTGGAACACGATGCTTGCTACCTTCTCAATTATTGGATTCACCAGAACAGCACCAGAGCTCATTCACGTTCTCAGAAATTATGGACTTTATCACAGCGTTTGCGTGCCCAGGTGAATATGATTCTTATTTATCTTTTCATTTGTTTTTTTTATTAATTTTTTTTGGTAATTTTGCACTTTGATTACTTTTCCGAAAAAAGGTTTTTTTTTTTCATGAAGTTGTTGATTCCACTGTTACATCCATAATTCCACTGTAAAAATCCATAAGTCATGGGGTTTTGAAGTTTCCGGAAATAAATGATAAAGGCATTTTCAAATATTTCGATGTTGATGTTTTTTTTTTTTTTTTTTTTTTTTTTTTTCAAATTTTATATTTATCATTTTTGTAGACATAGAAGTGGACATTTGAAGATCAATTGTTTATAGATAGCGGAATCCCGCCAAATTGTAAACCGTCGAATTTCCGGGTCGTCGATTTACTGATAAAATATGGCGAGACGAGATAACAAGAGGATTTGTTTTGTATTTATTTTTGCCGGCTCGCGTATTTCCGTACGATAGATTACATCATTAGCGGTCATCGCAGTCAAAGAGATTCCATTTCTCGGATGGCATATGGCCACACAATCTTGCTAAAGCGATTATTACGTCAATCGTTTATTTCACTGTTGTGTAAACTGTGATTTGTCGGTTATTTTTCTATCGTTGTTTTTGTCCAGCGCGTATTGAACTTCGCATCTTCTGAAGTAAACGATTTTTTTTTTTTTTATTTTTCACATGTCATATCTTCCGTGCAACAAAGTTATAAAACGTTCTGTGAATATTTCTGAAAATTTCCTCTTCTAATCCATCGCCAATTTGTATTATTTATTTTTCGCGAATTTATCCTCCTCGGCATTTTTCGAATAATTGAGTCATGAAAAAAATGATTTTGTTGGTTAATTGTCGTTCCATCGAACAGTTCGTTGTGTTTCATTTTAAACTACAAATTTGACTTTCGTTACGTAGCAAAAAAAAACAAATTCCACAAAAATATCCTCTAAAAATTCCATATTCACGAGAAATTGGGACGAAAAAAAAACAAGGACTGATCCCTCTTATGAAAAGTAGCAGCAATCAGTTGCGTAAGCGCCACAACAGCCATCTGAAAAGTTGAAACACGTTTTTCCCGGACATATTTTAAGAGAAAAAAAAAACAAAAATATCATCGCATTATCTAACGGAACGATAACCACGTGTAACTTTGCTTTTTCTTCCCACAACTGACAGATGTCCGCTACTAGAATTTTCATGGTAATTTGTTATCAAATAAATAATATTTGTGTTTCTCGTATGTTGCAGTTTCATCCTTCACGACCGAGTATGCGGTTTCTGGACGTGGATGTTCGTACTGTCAAAATTACCTGAGCTTGGTGACACACTGTTTATCGTATTGAGAAAGCAACCGTTGATATTTTTACACTGGTATCATCACATAACGGTGTTATTGTACTCGTGGTTTTCGTACACCGAATATACGGCATCAGCGAGATGGTTCGTCGTAATGAACTATTGCGTGCACTCGATAATGTACACTTATTATGCTCTTAGAGCGATGCGTTATTCGCCACCAAAGAGTATATCTATGGTAATAACGTCGCTACAATTATCGCAAATGATAGTAGGTTGTGCGATAAACATATGGGCATATCAGTATCTCGCCCAGGGACAGAAGGAGTGTGGAATATCGCGGGTCAACATTAAATTCAGTCTCGCTATGTATTTCAGCTATTTCGTATTATTCGCGAGATTCTTTTACAACGCTTATCTCTCTGATTCTCCAGGTAAAATGGCTAAAAAATCGTTGTACGAAGAGAACGGTAACGGTCATATTGGTGCTGCTGAATATACCAATGGAAAGCTCAAAGCCAATTAGAGCTGAATATGTTAATGAGCGATGGAAAAAACGATGATAAATGAGGCCGAAAGTGGCCGGTGAAGGGGAGAGAGGAGAGGGAGGGCGGAAGCGATAAAATTTTGGCAGAGAATCGAGACATTAATCCGATTGGAGAGCAAAACATTTGTATCTCGAGTGTACGCTGCGCGTCTTGCCTTGGCGATTTGAAATCTTTTTAATACTTGGCGTCAAGACGCTGCCCGGCGTCTCTAGATTTAAACTGAAGATGGAACGATTCTAGATCGCAAATACATCGATACGGAAATGGCTCCTGTATGAATCGCTTCTACTCCTCGAAGGAACTCCAACGAACCCGGACAAACGTGAATTATGAAATACTAAAAAACGATAAAACGAATGGAGAATTTAAACGCACCTAAAAGTACGCACCAGAACGACTAATTGTAGGCGGAACGGAAAAGGTCTTCGCCGTGCGCGACCCAACCAAACTGCGAATCGATTATAACGTGAAATATTGAAACCTTGGAGAAATTTTAAGAGAATAGAATGTGAAGAGAATTGTGAATAGAATGGTTGCGGAATTAATAAGTTTGTAAGGGGTTTCAAATGTATGGATGATTCGTGAGTGTCTCTAGGTATCTATTTTCACACGTATTAATGATTTTCTCGTATCTCTCATATGATATATATATCTCTCTCTTGCTCTTCCATTCTCACGGACTTCGGAAAAGGAAACGCGCGGGCGCAAGCGAGTCTTCCAATACGATGTTCTCTGTGTTGGGTCCATGTTGAATTTTCCAAACGAGAGACAGGGACCAACCGAGAAAATAGGAGAAAGAGAGAAAGAGAGAGAGAGAGAGAGAGAGAGCGAAAAAGAGAGAGATAGAGAGAAAGAGATGTTTCGTTGACCTACTTCGTCATAGACGTCTCGTAGTTTAAAAACCAACGAAAAAATATCATCGCTCGAGACACAACGATTTTCATGACGAAGTGACTGACGACTGTCTTATTTTTTCCTATGCACAAACAGAAGTTTCTGGCGATTAAAATATTATTCAAGGTTATGGATGACGAATATTTATAGATGAGAGGAAAAAAAAATTGCAAACAAGAAGACAAAAAAAAAACACTCTTATTGATGTATGCCAAGTATATTCGCGTGTCATTTTTATCGAGCTTTGTCCGTGTACAAGAGGTTACGAGTGACCGTCCATTACCGAGAATTCTATTAATTTCGAGCTCCTCACCGAACCGCACATATGTACGCTGCCAATATCTTAGCGTCACTTTGTAAATATTGGACTTTCATCTTGCTCGCTCCGGCGTCATGATTTTCATTGTGTATAAAGTGTTCGATTAAACAAAAAAAAAAAGAAATCATCGTTCACGACTTGCGTGAATGCAAATTATGCAAAGAACTCTCTTAGATTCTGAGACACGCGGAAAAATACAAATCCTGCATGAATTCAAGGATTAAAAAACAAATGCAGGTACGAAAGTAGTCGAATTATCGAACAAGCTCGATATCATTATTATGAACGAATTTTGGAACGATGCGAGGAAACTAAACACCATGAATTTTTCATCTTTCGACCACACTCCCATTGTCATTAATAAACAAATATTAAAGAGGATCGAACATTGAAAGCTTATTGTCATTGGAACAATAAAATATCGTAAAAAATATATTCGAGGGGATTCAAAATCTCGAAATGGTTAAAATATTTAGAGGGAGAGAGATCAGATCGTCCGTACGTCAGTAGAAATCAAGTTTTTTCTTTTTCTACGAAATCTGTGAATGCGTAATGAGAGAAACCTTCATTCGGCTTGAGGCAGGGAGAAATTTCAGAAATTTTATTGACAAAATTTTATAACGAACGGCGTTAGCAGAGCTTGGAATTGGTCGGATCTAAAAAATAAATATTGTAAATGGGCGCGAGTGTGTTTGTGGGTGATTGTGTGCGTGTACGAGTGCGCACGTTGCCACTTTACTTTGGGATTAACGATCTTAGAGAGCTCGGATGGGAATCGGTCGAATTTAAACAAATTCAGATACTTTTCTAATAAAATCATTGATTATTTTTAGGCATCAAATTTTTTATTACAAATTTATAATTTAATGTACAGCAATTAATATTTATTGTAAAAAAAAACACACATATATATATATATATAAAATAATAATAACGATAAACCAAAAGATTTTTCATGAATCATCTCTTTTTTTCGAGCGATGCCCATCCCTGATCCAACGTTACTTCGTATACATTGAAAGAATCGAAAAAAAAAACCATTGATAGACATAAATATACATGAACAGTAAATTATGCTTCTTTTCTGTATATTTTAGAATCGAATTAACGGAGCAGTGTTAATTAAATTATCGTACCGTTTGTTGGTGAAAAATATTTATTATTTTGCATCTTCAAACATCGAGGTGTTTCGTCACTTTTATTCAGTAGTCACATCGTTATTTTTTGTCGATTCCAGTGCAATTGACTGTGAAGCATTTTTTTTTAAATTGAAATTTCAATATCACGAACGTATAAAAATAATAGTCGTCTGTTTTGATTGCGAATTTTATTCCCATTTGATTAAAAAATAAAAATAAAAATAATAATTCGATACGAAGATCAATAAAAAGCGAGGAATAATGGAATGTTCTTCCATAACAAAAGATATAGAAGAATATTTGCTGCTATATTAAAATAGAGATTAAAGTTGAAGAGATATTATCGTTAAATTGATTTGGTCGGTGCGGTACAAATGTCGAACAAGCGACAGGAAGCGACGAGCGATGATATTACGATCGAGGAAGTGGGGTCACTTGCAAGAGAAACGTACACGGCATCGGTTCATATGACATCTTTTGAATTGAATTCAATGACGTTAAATAATACACGCGCGATTCAACTGGACACGCACACTCGATAGAAAGAAAAAAAACATCTCGTGAACATGAAGAATAAATAACGAACGAAAAAACGAGGACGAAACTTAACGTACAAAATACGATTGTATGAAAATCGAATTAAACACGCAACACGACGAACCCATTATTCCAACTTTATTTATTTGATTACAAACATTTTTTTATACTTTACGAGACAGATGAAAAGTTGACCGTCAATGAGATCGTGTTGTTTGGACTCTTGCAAATAATTGAAGGAGCGAATTCGTTCTGTGAGTCTTTGCAGAATAAATTCGAAGAAATGTTTTATTTGCATTTTTTTTAATTTTTATTGGAGAATGTGCGCGAATGACGTCAGCTGTCTGTCAAAATCCGGAAAGGTCATAATCGAGGTAAAAGCTCACGCTTTAAATAGATTAAAGCGATTTAATGGATGAGGCATCTGCGTTGATGCGGATGATTAAAAAGTCATAATTTTACGAGGGCTGTGTATGTCATCGGCATTTACATATAATTATATGAGACACGAGCTCATAATGAGTCGTGTCATATTATAATTATTTTTTAATATTAAAATCGATGTTATAAATACGTCACTATAACCACTTGATTTACTAATGAGCTTATTGCAATGATTTTCGTGAATTCAGCGACAACTCGAGAACAATGCTCGCTTCCGTTAACAACAAATTTTCGTTACTACGCGCCAGGATTTATTGCAAACTCATTGCTGATCCGATGAGATTCGAAAAAGCACAGGAAATTGATCGCTCGAGATAAATGAAAATCAGCTTGAGAGTGTCGTTAGCGAACTTGTTGAAAAGTTATTTCAGGAAAATTCGATAATGTATCTAGGAACGTCTCTAGAAAACGAATCTAGACATTGAATAATGAATTTTTTGAGGCCGAAGGTAATCTGGTAATTTTTTTCTTAATCCTAAGGTCTCAAGTGTAAACAATAATTGAAAAAAAAAAATTGTTATGAATTTCGAAGTAGAAAACGAAAATAGTTGGAATCTTTTTTCAAAATGCAAACAACGGAATGCAAAAAAGCACTAACCATAGCGTTTCAAATAATTGATCCGGCTGTCCTTTGTACGAAGAAAATAAGGAAAAAAAAAAAAAAAACATTCGATCGAACTCCGGCCCTGGACACGGCCGTCACTTGTGTCGAAATTTCTAACGATCGAAGATACAAAACGAGGCAAATGTTTGCTGAGATGTACAAATGCTGTCTTTTACCTGTTGGACAACTGGAATTTGTATTGAACGGGCACCGAAGAAAAAAAACAAAGCCAATTTATTTGGCACTCACGAGGGGTTTCATACCGAAAAACATGTTTTTCAGTCAAAGTGATTTTACCGAGTGCACACTTTTTATGAGTAGATGTTAGTAGATTCGGGAGAGGGATGTGTACATAATACTGTGTACATAAATTTTAAATGCTGAAAATTGTCAGCATAAATATTGCATAACAATTAGTACATTTAAACAAAGAATTACATTTTTTTTTGTATATTTGGTGGGAGCGTGTGTGAAAAAGTGATACGCATGCGTCAATGGATGGTCTTGCTTGTAAATCTGTAAACTAATGCTCAAATCCGCAAAAAATGTGCACAATACGATTTGAGACAAAAATAATCAAATAAAAAACAAATGATTTTGGAAAAAGACAACATCGTACATGCCTTCCTGTCAATTCTTTGGATTAACGAGTTGAGCGAAAATAAATATAGGCCAAACAAGCAGAAAATTCATGCTTAACAAAAAAAGAAAGAAAAACAGGGCAAATGTACAAGGAATTGATTGAAGTAACGATCAATAGTTACACGATGAATTATTGGATGAAAACCATTAATAAATAGTCGTTCATTTTGACTTAACAGAGAAGACGGGTGAGAGCCAAAGGGAGAGGGATCGAGAAGTGAGAAAAACATGTGAGAGTCAGTGGAGGAAGCATTTTGCACACATTTTTTCTTTGCGTTATCGTCTTTGAGCGAAAATAAACGCACGTCGTAGGTTAACATAACACACTCGTGAGAAACGCAAAGAAGAAAATCTTTAGTCCCATGGCAGCAATAATGTGTAACTTACAGTAGTTTATAATTAATATACATATGTATATATACATATATTTTTTCAAATTTAAAGAAATCGTGTGTGTAAAATAATTGAGTGAGAATAAAATAAAAAGAGTGAAAAAAAAATGGAATTTTTTAAAATAAACTGGTTCATCGATCGCTGGGCATGAATCGTTTGGTTATTTCGTAGCCCATCAATGGTTACATTATTGTAATATTTGAAGATCAATTACTACGTACATGTTTATTAATGAAAATTTCATATTAACATAAATACACATTTAGGAAAATAGGCCAGTGAAATTTTCACTTAGCACTGACCAAGCAAAAGTAAGGCAAGGTCGTTATTACAATTTGTGTCAAACTCTTATTAACGATCGAAGTAATAATAGTTCACCGCACAATTTGTGGTTGTATATTTTTTAATTTTCGACTTTGCCATGGATTTTCGGCGGTGACAACTCTTGTCCGGATGACCATTTGGAAGAGAATATCACAGAGGGTCGTATTTAATGATTCCGAGTTATTAAGTTGCCAAAGAACAAAGTCATCTGAACGAGCATTCAAATTTCTTACGATCTCTCTTTCTCTCTCTTTCTTTTTCTCGCTATGATTTTTCGTGGCTTGTTATTTTAGATAAACTATCGATTGTAGTTGTTTGTTCAGATCGAAACGATTACGAACGAACATTGTTAATTATTCGTCGTGAATAACGCATTTTGCGAATGCAATTTGTACCAATGTCTCGCACACGAGATCAATCGCATTTCTTCAGTGCTCAAGGAAGAAGATCAATTAAGGAGTTTCAATTTCATTGAAGAAATAGCCCGAAGAGGATTCACACATTGTGAACCAGTCGCGACGACTCGTATAATTCCGATTACGGAATTTTATGTATATCGATACACTCGAGTGTGTCATTAATGAGAATGCGTGTGCACACGAATTCATTAAGTTTTTCTTCTGCGTACATTGATGATTTTGTAAGTACGGTTAGAACGCGATTCTTGTTGTACACAGATCGCGCGTTTGCGATGACACGTGTGTGCAGTTTTTTTTTTTCGAAGGAAAATGTACTTGTCTTAATTCGCTACCGCGAATCTTAATTATTATTAAATTCGTGAATTTGCGTATCTGTGAATACGATTATGTATTGTGTGCCCACGATATTGTTGATGCCGATTTGTTTTTTAAACGGCACTTGTCTCCGCCAAAAAATGGCCGCCAGATCCCGGTAATGACGTCGTATCCGAGATGGTGGCTCTGTAGCTGAATTTGAGAAAAAATTAAAATAAAACATGAAATTAATAAGCACAACAGTCAAATTTAATCTCCGATCCAGACCTTCGGTCTGTGATGTATTGTGAACGTTATGATTGGAAGAAAAAGTGGAAAGTGATTCTTCTTCGCTCTTTCGGTGAAGTAATCAATTCGAAAAACGGCTAGAAATTCAGGAACCTTTAGTCAAGGGGACTGAAAAGAAGAACAGAAAAAAGGGATTAGAAAAAACAAATTATAGGATACGAAGAAGAAATCGAAAGAAATTAAGAATGAAAAGGGAAAAGTGACAGAAAAATATGACAAGTCGAAAGCGAGACTTAGAAGAACCTTCGGTCAAATAAAGTTGTAAACAGTAAAAAAAAAAAACAGTAAACACTCGCTGATCGCTGCAGATAAAAGAACGAAACATTACTTAATAAAAATAACAGGATGAGTTAAAGACTCTTGTCACATTTTCACATGATCACACCCAAGATTTCACTGTTAAGACCATGCTATTGTTTATAATTGTTTATTGAGAATTTTGGTGCCATTGATCGATGAATAAAAGTGAAAATAATAAAAACAACATCATAATTGCGTTCAAGATTCAATTTTTATTTACAACGTTCAGAGCGAAAATCTCATCACTCTAATTGCATATGCGAATGCACGAAAGAGCGATGAGTTTTTGCTCTGTTTCCGCAATCATTTTACTTTTTTCCTCCGTAAAAACAAAACGCATTTGAACGACACTTTTGAGTCGATGTCAATCGCAGATAATCGTAGTCTGATTTGATAAAAATTGATAAGGAAAATGACAAATGTAGACACGGAAATATTAAATGCTAACTATCGACTAGGTTTTTTTTTTGTAAGATGCATTATGCAGTTGACCCATATCCATGGAAGTTCATAGCTCCCTCGAAAACAATCGAATGCATTCGATTCACCTTTTGGTACGACACCTCCGGACTTTTTCCTTTGCATGAACTTTGCTACCGAGTTATTATTATTTTTTTCCGGTAGCACACGAGGCTTTGTTTCCTGTACGATATATGCAGACCAATTTTCATATTTGTCTAAGCGACTGTTGAACTTCTTTAATGTAGCTCTATCGTCACATTCATATGGAAAAATGGTTTTTCAGTTTTTCTCACATGCAAAATGGTTTGCGGGCGTAAGTTAATAAAGAAAACTTGTTGTAAATTGACCAAAGAACAACATACTCCAAATTCAAGGTCATCCAAGGTAATACGTATTTGCTGTATAATTACAAAAATTGCGAACATCTTTTTCTTTAAATTATTTCGAAAAACTAAATGTAGCTTCTTTGATGTTGCATTAAAATGTATGCAAAGTTTTAGAAGGCTTCACCATGTAGAAGGCAAAATATTTATTGATGAAAATGTAACTTTTAACACGAGCTCTTATGAGAAACTACCGAAAATTGTGATTTGTACCAATAAATGTCTGAACTTCCGCTTGGTGAAACCTTATAAAATTTATTGCACACGTGCATATGACATCAAAGAAGATTTATCCAAATTTTCAACAAAATCTTAAGAAGACGATATAACGATAGAACTACCTTAAGAAATGCAACATGTTTTGTTAACTGATGGACGAAATGTGTGATGGAGCAAAGTGCAAGTTGATGAATAATTTTTTTTTTTGAGCTTGCGTGGGAGCCTTGAATTATTAAAATTAGCGGGTGCATTAGTGCAAAAGTGTAGGATAGGCTCGCTAGTACTCTTCGCAACACGTCGAGTCAGCAAGTGTTTTATTTTTTTTTTTTTTCGATGTAGGCCATGTAAGTGTCAGCTGTTTTTAGTCGTTTGGAGATTCATGAATATATGCATACGTTGAAAACGGCACGTTGAAGTAGCCTTCAAATTTGTATTATTTTTAAAAGATCTCAATTGGATACAATGTGGTGAGGAACTTTGAGTGTAACAAAATCTTAAGAGCACGAGTAGTGTTTCGCGGGAAGATGAAGAGTTAGTAAGAGTCGCAATAGCGGTGCCTCTTTTCGCTTTTCATTAATGAGGTCAACCGGACACGTTTGGAAAGGACACGAGGCAAGGTGAGGAGAAGTGTGAAGCAGTTTTTTATTTAGCAGCTCGAGAGTCGATAACCTCTTGATCTCTATAAATAGTGAAATCAAAAACAACTATATTCAACCGTGAAAAAAACAACGAAGCAGTAGGCTTGTTTGAATTTTTTGTTATCGCAAGGCTTGTAATAGACTATAAAAATTTTGGATATTGTAGATTTGGGTAGAGCTGTTAAAAAAAAGAGACATTTTTTACGCTTTGGGAATGACGTTGCTATTTTTTGACACTGTTATTTTTTTAAATCTCCATGTCTCCAACTAATGTGAAAAAATATATATATATTTTATGAAAAATGATAAAAATATGGAAGGAAAAACATTCAGAGTCAGAAAATGGACAGCACAACCGAAACTTCAATTTTAAAAATTACGTCAAAAAGAGGAGATTCAAGCTCGTTTCTCTTTCTTCAAAAACTACTCGATTATTTATCGAACACTTTCGTCGATACTGTGAAACTTAATTTTATTAAAGACTAGCTGACCCGGCGGGCTTCGTCCCGCTAAACAGTCAAAATAACTAAATGAACGGCTAGATTATTGTTTTGATCGATATTTTCATTTATTAATAAATATTATATTTTAATTCTTACCATCGTCTTCTGGACCAAGAGAAATCGAAAAATTCAAATATCATAAAAATTGGTCCAGCCGTTCTTGAGTTACAAATGGTTTGACTAACACGACTTTGTTTTATATTTGTAGATTAATTAATCACGTAAAAATATGACATTGTAGAAATTTGCATTGAATATGCAATCTTGAATATCTGTCTAATTGACGTAATAAATTTTGCATAAATAACGTAAATGTATACAGAGAAAAACACTTCTCACAATCAAACTTTGTTTCAACATTTCTCAGATAAAAAAGAAAACAGGTTTTCACTAATTTATGAGACAGTTTTTGCTTGTTTTTCCTGTATCGCACTAACGCCTGTGTTGCCTCCAATGAATATTCAATTTCATACGAAAAAAACCACAAAAGTTCTATAATCACAAGTTTTGTTGTTTTTCTCGCCTCTTCAGGGTTTTTTTTCATCAGTTCGATCGACAAGAATTCCGGTATTGAATTTATACGCATGTCATTTATCAACTCTGACGTAGTTTTCATGATACAATTATGTACGTCGGCTCTTGACGATCGACTGAAAGTAAAAAAAATCGAAAGAATACGTTCAATGCGAATTGAGGGTTTTTTTCAATATATACATGATTCCATTGTGGAAAAATCGAGAATAACAAATTCGCTACCGCGTTATCCGTGTGTATTGGGATGGAGCGGTGCTTACGCTGGAATGATATGTTTCATTGGTAATCGATAAAGTGGTATTTGTGATGAATGAAAAAATTCAGATCACACTACAATCGTCTTAAGGTAGTTCTATCGTTATATCGTTTTCTCAAGATTTTGTTGAAAATTCGGATAAATCTTCTTTAATGTCATATGCACGTGTGTATTAAATTTTAGAATTTTTCACCAAGTCGAAGTACAGATATTTATTGATAAAAATCACAATCTTCGGTAGTTTCTCATAAGACCTCGTGTTAAAAGTTACACTTTCATCAATAAATATTTTGCCTTCTACATGGTGAAGCCTTCTAAAACTTTGCATACATTTTGATGCAACATCGAAGAAGGTACATTTAGTTTTTCGAAAAAGATCTAAAGAAAAAAATATTCGCAATTTTTGTAATTATACAGCGAGTACATATTGCCTTGGATGACCTTAAATTTGGAGTATGTTGTTCTTTAGTCAATTTACGACAACTTTTATTCATTAACTTATGCCCGCAAACCATTTTGTATGTCAGAAAAATTGAAAAACTATTTTCCGATATGAATTTCACGATGGAGCTACCTTAACAGTGTCGATATTTTTTGTATAGGTAAAATAGAGCATGGCTGTGCAATAATCGATTATCGTATAGTGGCAGTAGTACAATAGGAGAGAGAGAAAGGAATTAAAGTTTTGAATTGTCAAGTACGAGGGTGAGCTTTGATGTTTATATAGGCGTGCAATGTTTCTGAGCTTTCTAATGCGCTTAAGGGTTAATCGCACTGACGGCGACGGCTCGATGCAACACACAGAAGCCGTATGCTTATTGACACATGGAGATTTCTCACCTCCCCTGAGTTTGCCCCCTCAAGTCAAAAAAATTGATTTTTTTTTTTGAATAAATCTCTTGATGGTCGTACAATGGTTCGTGGTGGTACAATTAGATCGATCAGTGATCAACCATAATTGAAAAAAAAAAAAAAAAATTCAAATTTATCCCCTGAGTAATTAGCCGAGTAATTATTACTTTTTAATGGATCAGAGATACTTCTTCTAACTCGTCAAACTTTTAAGGAAACGAATTTTCCTTACTCCCTGAATTACATTTTAATGGGTCAATTCGTTTTAGAAAAACCTAGAGCATTTACACTGTACTTCATTCTGATTTAAGGATATTTGGAAAACGTTTAAAAAAAATGTCCAGTTGCAGACATTTTCACAGATTTTTTCGAATAATTATGAAAAATAAAATTTTGTGTGTTCACAATTGAATACACTGCAATTTCATCACGAAAATATTTTATGTTACAATTCATGAAACTCAAAAAATTTCATAAAGAATACTAAGAAATGAAAAAACGATGAATGTTTCATAACAATTGAACAGTGAAACTGGACAACGCATTATTTTTTTACCAGAAGCACGTTAAATGTTGTAATATCAGTGAAATAAGAATTCTCGACACCTTTTCTACGATTGTCCCTTCTAATCATCCTTAAAAATGAAAGATCAGAAATGAACGTTTGCCTTCTATCCAAATTTGCTTCAGTACCAATTTGTATAAATCGTAAAATCGAACCTTAACAATTTTTCAATTCATATAAATTGAAAAATCGTTAAGGTACTGAAAGAAGATTTTCATTTATCCAAAAAGAAAGAAGATTCACTTATCTTGGGTACGATAAATTACAATGAATTTAAAAAATATAAAATGACAAAGAGTTGTGGTGAAGATGTGAATGAAAAAAGTAATCTAAAGGTTAAAATTTCATTGTCAAAGTTAGATGAGATAAAATTTGTTCAGAAATTTTATTTAAACTGTACAACATTGGGAAGGAAAGTGTCTAAAAATAGGTGATGAGAAGTATTGTTCTATTTGTTGCTTGTTGGGCTGGTTTTGTTCCAGTCCTCGGACACGTACGTTAACAAATCTGTGAGTCCGTCAAATTCTGTACGGCTTTGAGGTGGATTGTTTCTTGGTATTGTTGGTAAAATGGAACCCATTTTTAATCGAAAGTCTTGAAAGTTTTCAGCACCGGAGAGTTTCCAAATGCCATAGAAAATCATTCCACATCCTCCTATCGCATAAACGCTACCCCAACCAAGAGCTCTGAGAGCTAGCGAAGCGCCACTTTCCGTAACTGCAGCTGCACTACCTTTTATTCCAATGACTCCTTCCTCGAAGAACTTGGGATCCTGTTTTCGAGCTGCCGCGAGACTCGTTCCGAATCCTATCACCGCGGAAATTCCGGTAACAGCGCTCAGAAATATCGCACCTATGGGTAACGACCTATTTCAAATTCTCACTTTTTTTAGGTTAACATGTGGAAAAAGGTTTAAAGACTTTTGTTATATTCCGAGCGGATAAACTGACCGTAAATTTTTTCTTTACTGCTATCGTCGACCTGCGACTTTGGTATTGACAACTTATTTATTCCTATTTTATCACTACTATTTGTATCGGTTAACTGCACCAAAACATCGCTGTTAGTCTCCATCTTTGTATATAGCGATATCGACATTTTAAAAAAGCATATATTGGTCACTAGGTTATGTCGATTCCTCGATAGTCTGACACTCGTTCGATAGTTCATCACGTGGGGGAATTTTAAAGAAAAAAAATATACTTGTGGATTGTTGATTTTCCACTCATCGGAATATTTTTTATACACTGATGATTACGATGATAAAATATTGCTTCTCTTCTCATCTTTTACGAAATTGGGTTGAATTATTTTCATTTGTTATTTGTCCGGTAACATAACCGCGATCGAGTCCTCGAAGTAATTAAAAATTCCTTATATTTCGAAGATGAAGGAATGTTTGTCATCATTCTTCAATGCATGCATCGTACTGTTGATAATAATTACACATATATCGAGGAATACTTATATTTACCTAGAAAAACAATCGTAAACTTTTGTTTCTTACCTCTCATTTGAATTTGGAGCCCCGGCAATCCAAACTGCACTACCGCTGCTGGTACTACTTCTGCTCCTGCCCCTGCTGAGAAGGACAGGGAGGGTGACAAGTTCTGGACCGTTGTTGTCTGTTGGTGGGATTGGTGGAAGATAAAAAAAGGAAAACAGAGGATTTGACGTAAAACTAACACGCGATAGATGCATGTGTTTATTTACTCTGTCAGAATTAGTGTCCGTGATACAGTCCGCCGTCTACGGTGAAAAAATACGAAACTATCAAGATTCATTCAACTTTGGGTGAAAATTTCATTCGTGGGAATGGAAGGTACAGTATACCGAACGATGGAGGATAATACCTGTTCAATATTTCATGCAGTGCGACGAGATGAAATATATGACGATTTATACTGCATCCCGTAATACTAACGAAAAAAACGTGTACGGCAATGAATTCCGAAGCAGCGTGTAGAACACACGCTTCATTTGATCGAGTGTCAAATTCTCGTTCTTTCCCATGAAAATATTGTTCCGGCAATCTCCTTTATATTGCATCTTCGCATTCATTATTATTTTCTCCCGTTATCGAATATAAATATTTTCGTTGACAATAAAAACTTCGAAAACGATTATTCTCAACATGAATTTTCATTGTTTACAATACTTGAGCTACTTCTAAATGAAAATATTCAATTGTTTATATATTCGAGCCCATGTGGTTGTTGAAAAACAATAAAGGAAAGCATTTTTCGAAAAAGCAAGATTAAAAATAAATTTCAAGTCATAATTCAAGGTGAAACGAGAGAAAATATCGACGATCTGATCGAACGGTTGCGTCAAGTAAAGCTCAAGCATGTTGAAAAGAGCGACGGAGACCTGGACATCATTAAAATCCTGGACACTTTTGGGAGTATCGATAATATTTCTATCAAAGGTAATGTCTCGATTGTTCACGACAAATTTTCTTCATGTCAGCAGCTTCGTGAATCATAATTTTTGTTTGTATTTGGCAGATGATTCTGACTTTGCAGTTCAAGATATTTTTCTGAAGCTTTTGAACGACGAATCAAGCACAATTGTCGCTAAAACGGCAAAAGCAATAGCGGAGATAGCAAAGACAGATAAAGGAAGGGAGAAGTGTACGGATACCAAACTGACTGAGAAGTTAATGGAACTGCTGAAGAGAGACGACATAGAAGTCGTCACTCAGACCACGAGAGCATTGACCAATATATGCTACGGAAATGGTAATCTATTCGGTATTTTTCATGATTTCATCAGAAAATAGACAATGCATTCTTTTGGGTTGGCAAAATAAACTCGTTCACATATTCCACAGTCTCGATAGAAGAATTGAGAAGAAATATTTTGTCAGTTTTCCAAAATCTATAAGTTATCAACGTGATTATTCGATTTCATCATTTCGATTACATTTTATTTGCTACACTATTTCTATGAACGTGAAATACTCTAAATCCATCACCGAAACAAACGATGATTGATATAGATTAAAATAATATTTTCAGAAAAAGGTAACAAAATGGTGCAAGACAAAAATGGCCTGCCACAGATATTGACGATTCTGGAAAAGGGTGTGAATCTTAATGGAACGGAGGGAGCAGCTTTATTGAGAACCACCGCCACTGGATTTTTATTAAATTTTTTAGTCGATCAGAGTTCCTTGCAAGAAAAGGTGAGTTGTTGATCATTGAACTATAACAAACTTGAGTTGAAATTTTATAAAATTCCATGGAAAACCATGAGACAAAAAATTTAGTACTGATATCCCATTATTTGTTACTCTAAAATATTTAAATGGCCGATTTTCACTTCTATACATTTGCAGGCTTTGGAGGCGAATGTTGTACCGTTAATCTGCAGCGTTCTAGAAGTAGATGGTACGAACGAGGATGGCAAAGCAGCAATGCACGCTCTTCTGACTCTAGGTCTCTTTAATGATTCGGGAAATCAATTTCTCGACGAGAGATTGTGCAAAATAATCGTTGATATATTGGCCAAGCCTGTCCTATCCGAACTTTCCGAAATGTGTCTTGAGTTGGTGCATGGACAAGCTGAGAATGGTGATTAATTCATAGTAACAATACGATTTCAAAAAAAGGCACATTGATCACGTTTTTGTATTTAATTTCGTACCATTTGGATCAGGATGTTGTCTCTTTCGTCTATTATTGCCGCAAAATGTATTCGATATCGTTGAAATTTTATCATTATTTCACAGAAAACGCCAAACTTCTATTCGCAAAGACTGGTATTTGCGAATTGCTTTTGCAATTAATTGAGAAGTACGGACCACGATGTACGGATGAGGAAACACGATCCATACTCAAAGTGGCTTGTAATTTAATTGTACTCATACTGACTGGAGGTAATATACGCGAATAAGTTCAATTATTTGTTATTTCGGACGAATTACTTCAATGTACAAATGTGCTTCGTTTTTTTTTGTTCTGTCATTGCGCGTAGATGAAAGTATGAATTTGCTGTACGACGGTAGCAACGGAAAAGTTTACAAGAAACTTGTCGAGTGGCTCGACAGTGCGGACGAGGATTTACAAGTAACTGCTATATTGGCAATGGGAAATTTTGCCAGCACCGATGTCCACTGTCAATTAATGGTTGAACAAGGAATACATCGTAAATTATTACAATTACTTGGCAATGACGTTGGTAAAACCGGTGGAATTAGATTTCAGCACGCTTTACTCAGCGCACTACGAAACTTAGTTATTCCAGCGAGCAACAAACCGCTCGTGCTCGCCGACGGTCTCGTTGATGTTATTTATCCAATGTTAGAGATTCCAACATTCCCCGTTGTTTTTAAATTACTAGGAACTCTCAGGATAGTAATTCAGGGACAGCGTAAGTTTATACAACCCTTCAAATTTTTTTGGATATTTAATTAAGATTTTTCTGAATCTTTCTTTACTCTTTAGAAGAGGCTGCGATATCTTTAGGGAGACGTGACGATCTAGTGAAAAAAGCTGTAGCGTGGTGCGCTACGGAAGATGATGCCGGAGTTCAGGGAGAAGCTAATCGTTTGATTGCTTGGCTCGTTATTCACAGCAGGTACGATCGAAAAATAATGAAAAATTTGATTTTGTACATAATTAACTTTCCATTAAGCAGTTTCACTGACTCGTTTTTCTACAAAATTTCGATCCGGGGAAAAAACTTTAAAGTCCATGTTATGTTATTTGATTATTCTGCAAGTTATATCCAAGTTTTGAACGTGATTGCGGCAAGACTCCTACTTCAATTGTATAATGATTATTTTTCAGGGATAAAGAAGTCATTTCGAAGATAATTAAATACGGAGGTGTCGAACATCTTGTGAAAATGATAACCGCACAACATGCACTAATGCAAAACGAGGCACTAATGAGTCTATCAATTTTGTCGGCGATATCACTAATCGAATCGGAAGAATCCCTTATTCAGGCTCAAATCGGACAAGCACTCGTGAAATTTTTCGAACAAAAAGATCCGCAACCCGATCCAGCTTTGACGAGCAATGCACTTACGCTAACGTCCAATTTACTCAAGTCCAAATCAGGTAATTACAGTTATTTCCAATAAATATGATATTGATGCTGAAATAAAGCAGCACCACCAGATTTATCCTTCAATTTGGAGTTATCACTTGAAGCGTGATCCAAACTTGATGGAATCCTTAAATGATGTTTTTTGAAACAATCCTCAATGAAACGAGGCGATGGATAGTAAATCGCGGATAAATTATTGTTTTAAAATTATTTTTCGTCAAAATAGAGTAAACGGTCATTGTTTTTTTTGCAGAAATATTAATAGAACAACTACAGAAATCGGTAGGCCGTGTTTGTGAAAAAGGCTCGATCGTCATTGCCACCGAATCAGCGAAAGCTTGAAGCATCTTCCCTTGTACCTCATCTGTACAGAAGAACATCAGAATTTAGAAAAAAGATAAAAAAAGATCAAATCGATGAGCTGTTCGCTGCCATATTAACGCCGCAATGTGAATGACACAATTGATATAGAAACCGACGAACGGGATTTTCGCCTCGAACGTTTATCCAGAGACTGATATACCGACCTCAACCAATTAATGAAGAAAAAAAATAAACCCCACAGAATCATCAAGTCAGATAATGACTATTATTTATTTTACTACAATGTTTACGTATAAGTAATTTGGATGCGTGACGAGCGAGAATCAAATGTCTACACCATTGCAAACAGCAAAAACGTATGGTAGATTTTTGAAGGTGTGTTATATTTTCATGAGGCCCGATGACGTTTATATTTTATAGTATAAAACTGCACAAATATGGACAGGGGGCGATTGAATCCAGCGATATTATTGTCATGTCGATTTTCCCGAATAAAAATCTGTGGCCGTAGCGTTAATACTGTTCATTTACCCCATTTCTTTCTCACCCACCACCTCTTTTGACGTTTCATTTTGAGCCCGACTAAATAAAAGCTTTTATTCAACTGCAATTTACTTTATTCTACAGTATTTAATAAAATTAACAAAAATTAGAAAAAAAAGGGTCGTCACAACGAGATCGTGCTCCATTTCTTGTAGTGCTGATTTTTAATTCTATTTGACGTTTCTTCGTGTTGTGGGGTTTCGATCGGCCTCATATTTGATAGATCTGATATTTAAATAAATAATCAATTTATATTTATATGGTTCTGTATGATTTAATCGAGAGGAGTTTTCGAATTGAGACGGAACATGTCATCAGTGACATCTGTTGGGCATAACGTGCAGTTCGTTTCGTACGTACAGCCGGTGAAATAAACAAGGATACATGTATATATAGGTATGATAAGAATAAGAGAAGGAGACAGACGACGTGGCCGGTAGAAGGAAGAGAAGAATATGGTTGCTTCGGGATTGAACAAACGTCAATTTCCGCCGCATATTTATAAGACTAAAACCTGTCATTTCGTTTATTGGTCAAGATTTATAATAAGATTTAAGTAATATCATCAAAATAGAGTAAAATAGTGTAGGATAAAAATAAAAGAGAGACTAATTTTGGTCTCGAAACTCAGTGTGTGTATCTCGGGGGAGAAGTTGGGTTTTAACATTAAAAATGGGTTTGTGCAAGTGTCCCAAAAGAAAGGTTACGAATCAATTTTGTTTCGAGCATCGCGTCAATGTTTGCGAACATTGCATGGTCACGAATCATCCAAAGGTATAGATGAATTAATTTACAGCTTTTCTGACCAACGTTAGTAAATATTCACGCCTCTCGAGGTTAATCTCGCTTTACTTTTGAACGTCAAAAACACAAATACAAAGCAGCTGATCAACGGAGGTGTCGATATTTTTATACATTTTTATGCAGAATCGATAAATTGGCGTGTTGCTAATCGTTTATCGAATATAAATCAACATTTCCAAGATAAATAATATATTCTATAAAATTCCTAGTGGCAAAATAAAAAAAATTGTTTAATTACACGCATTCTCGTTCGTATTTCATGAAATACATGTTTTTCATCAAAAAGCAATTGATTCCTGTTTGTTTTTTGTCCAGTGTGTCGTCCAATCGTATCTACAATGGTTAAGGGACAGTGACTGTAATCCAATATGTATTCTGTGCTCCGAAGCGCTGAAAAATGTCGACTGTGTTCGACTTACGTGTTATCACGTCTTTCATTGGTCGTGCATAGATGACTATGCACGAAACTTGCCTGCTACAACTGCGCCCGCCGGTTACACATGTCCAACATGTCAAACTGGCATTTTTCCTGACACCAATTTGGTTTCCCCGGTAGCTGATGTTTTGAAAGAAAAACTGGCTGGTGTCAATTGGGCCAGGGCAGGATTGGGTTTACCATTGGTAAGAAATGACTTTTTCTGTTCTTCTGTTTCATGCAACAGAACCGTCGCTCCGCCAGTTACTCCAAACCATGTGAAAAATATTACCAAATTTTTCTACATGAACATTGTGGCGCCTGTTATTGTTCGTTAATCAGAATGAAAAGAAACAAAATTTGGAATATTAAGAATTCATTTAAGAAGGCAAGAAAATAAAATTGCTTACTTTACGGACATTTCTTTTTTCAACCATTGGATAATGATGTTTTGGTATTATTGCTAAAAAATGTTGTCAATGATATTGTCAAAGTGCTGGTAGATAAAAATTACATTAAGTCTCATTTTCATTCATTAAAAAGATTTCAAAATCCTGAAAATTGTAGTTTAGATAATAGAAAAAAAGTATATTAACGTTGCATCTATTTTTAATATTTATAAAATAGAATATTTGTCAGTAAAGTTTGTAAAAAATGTACAAAAAGGTGTAAATTTAATGCTATTGATTATTTTTCGATGGTGACAGTTGAGCGATGACAGAGAGCAGAAACCGACTCCGAAGGACTCGAAAATGACGCCCATCGCGAGCGATACATCTTATCAGAATCACATGAACTCGACGACGACAACAACGTCAGTGGCAACGTCTCGTACTAGCAGCAACGTGAATTCCCAAATGACTGGTTCGAGCAATTCCAGCAGTGGTTTAAGCGGTGCCAACAGTCAAAAACTCGGTCCACCTTATTCCGTAGTGAATATGGAAACAAATATGGGAGCGAGTAATTCAATGGCAAGAAAAGTGTTTGAGGCTTACGACGATCCAAAAGACATAACGGCCTTCGATCACGACGAAAACAAATATCAAAGAAAATCGGCAGTAGAATGGTTCATGAGGTGGTGGAAACTGATAACGAGACCTCCGCCACGGCGTCGAAACAGTTCAGGCTCGTTGTACAAACGTTACGCTATTCTCGGTGCAATTGGTATCGTTCTTTTCATACTGACCATCATTTTGTTCTCATGGCTCGGTAGAATGGCTACGGACGGTGATCCGTCGTACAATATATTATCAAATCCTAATATAAACGTGGAACAAGAAGCTCCCGTATGAACCGATCATTTACGAACGAGTCGATCCCCCTTTCGCCTGACTATTGATTTTCTCCATTGAGAGACTAATTTTCACACTGTAAATCTTGCAGATAACGCTCTTTTTCAATTCGCCACATTTTCGCATGCTATCGAAAATCCGAATCGAGTTGATAGTCATCCAGTGGCCGTATTAATGAGTCTTCGGCTCCAACATCTGACAGACGTTCCATGTATTTTTTTTTTCAAAATGAAATACACGTTGATAAACATTATTTACTTTTCCATGAATCGATTTGAGAATCTTTTTTCACCTCAACACGGTTGATCTCGCTTCGTATCTTCGATAGTACATTCCTTTACAAATACGAATAAAACCATTGTGTATATTTTTTCATATTTCAATTTGAGCCTGTACAGTTTCAAAGTTAACGGTAGTTTTTTGTTCTTTTTTGGTTCCTGAATCTCGTACAGAGGTTTGTTATCTAAAGATCAGTCTCGTTGTAGCGGTTATTCACTGCTTTCGACATTCTTTTCGATCCCGTTCATCATTTTTGATACTTTTTACTACAAAGACTGTCGGGCAAATTGAGACTTGACTGAGACAACGAAAATATAAAATATGAAATTCTCTGGTTTTATCGTTCAATTTGCATGAAAAGGTTGTTCCTGAAAATTGCGGCAATCTCGATTTAAAGCGTTATTTATAACACAAAATACTGAAGTGCTCATGTAACTTTTGAACAAAGTCCATAGGGGGGCGGGGCAGTGCTTTATACTGAGGCATATCGTTTTTTCCAGTCACCTCCGAAATAATGTGCTGCGAAAAAATACTATATACTTGACTATAAAAATTATTCACTTAATTGATTAAGGTCCTTAAATATCAGGAAAATAACGCGTTCCAATTTTGTCATAATTTAACTCCGAGTAGACGTTTAAGCTGTACATTATTTTCTCCACTTGTAAAGATCTACGAATTTGTAGTATATAAAATATCGACATTTTATATGCAAAACCTTTGAAAAAAAAAAAGAAGTACAACAGTGAACAAAGCTTTTTCTTGTGATCAGAAAACTCCCGACGAATGACAAATGATTTCGTTTTTGATCGACGTAGTTGTTGGTCTAAAAAAATACCGAGAAATTGATGCATTGACGAGATTTTACTCACACTCTCGTAAATAGTCATTTTTTTTAAACGTATATCGTTACTTTATATTTTTCAATGTTCATGGAATCACGAAATTAAGTTGGAAATAATTCGTTTATTTTGCATGGTCAAAGACTTTGATGAGTAAGATCAGTTTTGTTTCAAAATACTTTCTCGTGATTAATCGATCGTAAATTTTTTTTTTTTTAATAATACGAATTTTTGAATGTTTTTTTTTATTAAATCTGACAATTAATACCGTAAATACATCATATCAGCTTCCATTTGAAAGGATATAACGTTTGAAATATGAGAAAGGAAACGAAGGGACGAGTTGGCTATGGCTTTCGCCATATTGATATTTTGATGGTCAAAAGGAGGTTAAATGAGGGTTTAAGAGTATCTGTAGAGCCATCTAACCTTGATTGATGGAAATATGCAGTTAGAACCCTGACCTTGGTGATCGATGTAGTTTTATGGGACCGGGAAGTGCGTGTTGCGTAGAAGCAGCATGCGGTCGAGAGGGTTAAAAATATTGGTATGTTGGGCTCAAAGCTTGCCAACCGATCGGGAACAAATCGTAATCTAAAATCGCCGGAATTTGAATTCCAAATTCGTTCGATCCTTCGGTCCGTTGAATCGGACTTGTCATGAAAATTTATTCTCTCTCTTGTACAGGGAATCGTGAAATTCTAATGTTAACTTCGAGAGAAATAACGCATGCTGTATTTTTCCCGAAAATAGATGATTTATTGAAATTTATGTGTGTCGCCAAATCGGAAGAAAGAATCTTTGTCACCGGCGTCATCGGTTTAAAGTTCCTATCTTTTTTTCCACATTTTCAACGAGACAGAATAAAAAATGATGAAGAATTTAGTCCAGTGACGACAGATCATTTATCAGACTGTAAAATGACAAAAATCAGCCCCCAAAACATTCATCTCGGCTCGATTGAAAAACGCTTTTATTTTGCCCCCATATTTTCATTCTTGTTCGTCTTGTTTTTGCTGAATTGAACTCGTAGGATGTTCTGGTTTCTATCACGTGGAAACGTTATATAAACACGAAGTCAAAAGAACGAAGAAAGTATAGAAAGGGACCGACAGGGGAGAGAATGAAAATGACAATTAAAAAACGCGGAAAAGGAGTTTAGCTGTCGTTAAACTTCGTGTATCGGAATGTTAAGAGAAGTATCGTAACAGAAATGAACACGGAAGGGTTGTTTGACACGGAGAATTTGCGACGTAGACGTATAAAGACCCCCTCCAGACAACGAGTGTCAAAAATGGTCACGTGACGCGCTGTTAAAGCTTGACGGTGGCTTCAAGCATCCAAACCCTCGATTCGAGCATCAAAACAGTCACGTGACTAAATTTGACACTCGGTCGCCAGAGGGGGTAGGGTTTTTGAAAATTCGAATTTTGAATTATGGGCGTCTATCACTGGTGCACCGATCAAAGTGCCGATAAAAAGGGACGCTCCAGCGTCAAGCGTAAAAGCTCAACCGGTTTAGCTTTTGCGCTCGACGCGGTCACGTGACTGTTTTTGACGCTCGTTTTCTGGAGGGGAAGTCATGTGACACGATTTAACGCTTGAAGCGAGCGTTCAGCGTCAGCATGAAAAGGCGGCTAAAAGACACACGAGGCATTCCAAGCAAGCTCGATGGGGTCCAAAACCTCGTGGAGCACTTGCCATTGAGACAGTTGAGACAGAGGAGCGAGCACTCGACTTTCCGATCTGTCGTTTTTCAAACTAGAATCATTAGGAATTAAAATCTTCGGATAATCCAAACCCTAACCCTCGTCGCTCATGGATTAATTCGTTTGAAGTTTTTATATTTTAAACCGTTTTTAAATTGTTTCTTTGGGTTTCGTGATCGCAATTTGTATATAATTTTAAAAACATGATTACTTGGCAAAATTTTAAGCAAAAATGTACCGATTGGCACACAGAGTTGTCATTTTGTGCTTTTTCCTGTATTTATGGTCTTCTCTATATGTGGTCTTTTGGCTATAGCTGGTCACTCGCTGTCAAATGTTTCTTCATCGTTCTTGGTAAGTGAAAACAAAATATTTACAAAATTACTTTGTTTCGATACAAAGCGTCACAATGAAAATAATACTTTCAACTTTCTACATGTGAAATATGTTATTAGAATCGAATCGTATTTGTAATTGATTGTGTTGATCAAACGAAATGTATTTTTATTTACATGGAACATCAAGTGTATATTAAGAGTTATCGAGCTCACGTGACCAACTCAAAATAGAGGGTGGCGCCTCTCGTTGTGATTGTTGTGAAATCGTGAATTAGTTGCCAATCGTTACTACCGCACTTGGCGGTGAATCTTTCAACTAAATTACAACGCCAGCGTTGGTATGGCCGACTCTTCATTTTGACAGCTGATTCTTTTCCTATGTCATATTTCTGTTGAAAGCACGATCCCGATCGTCGTTGTATTCTGATAGATTTTTTCTAAGGGACTTTTTTTCGTCGTTACACGTTCACAAAACTCGATGGAGAATCGAATAAAACGTGTTTCTATTAAAATAATCGTGAAAAGAGACTTTTTATTCGTTTTTTTTTTCAATAATTGTCAAGCCCGCGCCTCGATTATTTTTCTAAGTATCGCGTCTTTATTTGAATGAGACTTTTTTCGGCCATTTTACGTTTACACCATACGATAGAAAATCGAATAAAATTCAAGGCTCTTTCCACGATCGATCTCTTTTTCAAAAAAGGGGGCCATGCCCTCTGAAGTTCGTTGGTTTAAAACTACTGTGAGATTTAGTCAAATCTTGAAAAATACTTTTATCATTTACTAAGATTTTTTGAACTCATATTTCAAGTCGTAAAAAAGTACAAAAAGTACAAAAATCACTCATATATCAAATCGAACAAAAGCACGATATGAAATGTAAGAGATTTTTGTGATTTACACGTGTGATGGCTTTACGAATGACAAATTTATTTGTTTTTCTGATTCCGAGTGTCCCAAAGACTCAAATTCGATCTTGTTGTGAGTTCGCATTTCGCCTTGCGAGTCAGCAAGTTTGTAAATATAACTGAGTAAACATAGTTTTTTTTGTCGTATGAATTTGATCTAATCATTCGAATCGGCAACTGTTACGGAACATCGGACGAGATAAGAAACGCCGCAATATTTTTCGCTTACATTCTCTACGATGTAAGTGGATTATTGTCAAATATGTAAAATAGATAAAAATCGTCGAAAAAATTGATCAGATAAAGACTAGAAAGCCCAGAAGAGCAGAAAAACGTCAAATATTAATTCCAACGATAGCAAGTAAATGATTTTTCGTACTTATTCAAACGAAAAATCATTGTTGAAATAATGCGAATTATTCGTTTATTTGTTTGAGAATAAACGAATATTTTCGAGAGTTCTGCACAAAATTCCGGTTTTA
The DNA here is from genome assembly GCA_013761285.1 of Campoletis sonorensis. NCBI lineage: Eukaryota > Metazoa > Arthropoda > Insecta > Hymenoptera > Ichneumonidae > Campoletis > Campoletis sonorensis. Next base: position 2,729,067 of record JACEOJ010000085.1, read on the forward strand.
AAACTCTTGGCTCCCCATAATTAGCGATTTAAGGAGTAATTTTAATCGCACTTTAATCGCATCGCAATTTTGATGGAAATTAGGAGGCTGTGGTATAACACGTTGGTACACGGCACAACGAGAAGAACCAGGAAGGAAGGACGTTGTTCTGGTGACCGGATGTGACACCGGTCTTGGTTACAGTTTGGCACTTCATTTGAATGCAATGGGATTTAACGTTGTCGCGTCGGTTCACAAGTCCGATAGTCTGGGAGCGATTGAATTATCGAAATATCCTGATATTTTTGTACATCAATTGGACTTGACGATTATCGAGAGTGTTAAAAATTTTGGCACCGCGGTACGCACTTATCTCGATGACAATAAATACGGTAAGTGAATTATTTATTTTTAGAAAAACAAGTCAAAACACTCGAAGTATAGATACGCATAATAAACATTTTGAAAAAGTATAAAAAGAGAATTTAAAAAACACACGAGAGCGAAATATCGATAATTTTATCGATCCCATCGAATTATAATACGAATAAAAACCGTTCGAAAACTTTTGGGTTTCTCTTCATTTAATTTTCGTATTCAATAGTTTTACGAGGTTTCGTCAACAATGCTGGAGCAATGATATTCGGCGAATTCGAATGGCAAACCGAAGAACAAACTAGATATCAAATTGAAGTTAATCTCATAGGAACGATGAGAGTTACTCGAGAATTTTTGCCACTTATGAGAAAACATCATACGAGATTAATAATCGTAACGAGTCATTGCGCTGGTGAACCTTTGCCCGGTGTTGCTACTTACGGGGCTACAAAAGCGGCTCTTCACGCATGGGCGACTGCCTTGAGGGTCGAACTCAAAAAATTCAACATTGACGTTGTGACCTTCGTACCTGGTAGGAAAAAAAAGATTTTTTTTTCTTTTAATAATAATCTTCTGCAAAAAAAAAAAGGTTTTATTTAATGAAGGTCTCATGAACAATAAACAAATTCTCTTCAACTCTGAAATTGCTTCGCATTCGTCAAATGAGCTTGAAATTTTCACAATTGTTGAATACCAAGTTTGATGCATTAAGTAAATAAATTTAAGGTGAATTCTTATTGAAGTTTTTCTTATTGACTCACAAAAATTTTAAATACGAATAATTTGATGAAAATTCAAAAAATTCTTATTTTTTTGAGCCATGTTGACGTAGCATCAAATCAAATATTAACAATAAATCGCTATTTCAAACAAATATAAAATACAATCATTTTAAAAGTTTTGTTGACGTTTTCAAGGTCAATAAAATACTTTGGAAGACAAATGGGCTTTCGATTCTTTTAATTATTGCATTTAACTTTGCTTTAATCTGTTGGGAACACAATTTTACAGTCAATTGACGAGCTGAGACCGTCAATTTATCTTCGAATCAAATATTTAACAATAAATTGCTGTTTCGGACAAATATTAAAAATGATAATCATTAAAAACGTACTGTTGAGGTTTTCTATCCGATATAAATACCTGAAAAGTTCAACGAAGAGGAGTCATTAGACGTTAAAACGAGATTACATTTCCTCGCAGGTTCCTTCATCCGGGAAAGTAATTTATTAAACCAGCAAAAAAGTCATTTCGAAAGGATGTCTTCAGAGATGAATGAAGAAGCGAAGGCTTTTTACGGCGATTACTTCAAAAGATACGTCGATTATCTCTCTGCAATTCCGACGATGGACTCACCTCAAAGATTGATGGATCAGTCAATTTATAACGCTTTTGAAGGTGCAATACTTGATCGCAAGCCCAATGCTCTCTACAGGTATAAATTAGAATTATTATTCAAAATAATCTTCAGCTCATTGTATTAAATGACTGAGAACCCAATTTTGTTAAAAAAAAAATTAATTTTAATGTTACATTCTAAATATTTCCAAACAATAAAAAGAAAAAGTACTTCAATGCAGTTAAAATGACAATAATTTTGTTTCCGTCAAAAAATACATAGCAATTGACAGAATAATATAAATTTTTCAACAAAATTGGCTTCCCAGTGTTTCATAAAATTCTTTTTAATGCGTCAATACTTCATAACGCCCAATGCTCTTGATCCAAAATTTTTATTTCTAAATCGATGTGTCACTATGAACGTTATTTTGTATTTTTATTTCAATTCTTTGATTTTTATGATAAAATTTCTTCAGTTTATAATTTTATTTACACAGTCACGTTGAAAACAGTGGACATATTTTTTCGACTGCTCCGAGAATTTGACCGATGAGTAATTTTTAAGGCATGGAGTCTCTTTTGAAGACTGAAAAAATTCGTCAATTCTCTGCGAATTATTTGAAACAGTTAAAAAACTGATTTTTCTTTCATTTAATTTGGAAATTGCTGGATTACGATGAAAGTTTTTTCAAACTTTGATTACAATCCAACGATAATAACATGGACTGAATCTGAATGTGTATCAATCTGATGTTTTTTCGAGATCGTTGCACTGGAGTAATGGACGTTTATTATGATTTGGGATTTAGGTCCGAGCCATGGCGATATAAATATTATCGTATACTGTTCACGATATCACCAATAAAATTGCGTGATTATTTGGTCGAGATGTTCGTAAGTTTGCCACACTACAAGGTTAAAAATGAGTGATCAGCGAGGAAGGTGAAGGAGACGTAGTAGTATTCGTATCGTTCTCAGAAGTTCGACAACCTCGATCAAGGTGAACGATGCTCCGAGGATACGAGAGCCTTGTCTTGCCAGGATTTTTCATGAATTATAAAAATTGCGTCACGATGTCATTCAAGATACGTCGTTTGAGCTTTCAATGATCCAAAAGTGGCACAAAAAAAATATCACAACATTGGGAACCTCACGAATCTACGAGACAATTGAATCTCAGAAAAAAAGAGTTTTTTTTTTTTTTAATTTTCTTATTTTATGTATTCCTCGAATGGATAATAAATTTTTACAATATTTCCATTGTTTTATTTTTTCATAAATAACTCAGTTAAACACAAATTACAAATATTGAATGCGGGTTAATGTTTTTCTTTTGCTCTGGTCCTGGCGATTGAATTTTATCATTTTTATCTTCAGGATTATTCAATTCACCATTTTCTTGATTGAAATTCGAATGTTATGCATCGGATGGTGGAAAAAAGAAAAAACAACGCAACGTCGGAATGTGACGAACAGTTTGGAACAGCGAGATGATATTTATTTTGGTTCTTATTTTATTTATTGAATTCATAAGAATCGCTAATTAATGTCGCTTTATAGACAAGCTTCGTCATATGTTCCTCTGTAAAAAAAAAAATGAAATGTAGAAAAGTTTCGTAATTATTGCGTGAAATGTCAATTTTTTAGCTACTATCCAATAAAAACGCGTGTAAAATTGTGTATTCTCCGATTGCCAACTCTCAAGTATTTTCGAAATTGTGAATGCTTCAAAAATATGGCATAAAATATAAATTTTGAATAAATTCGTCGAGTTTTTCTTTATACAATTTTTTTAATTTCCGCAACGTACGATTCAGATAATAAAATGATTAATTATATGATATAATTTCTGCATTGTACTTTTTTTTCATATTCCAATGGAATTACAGAATGAAATGCCGAAAAGTAATTGAAAAAAAAAAAAAAAAAAAAAAAAACAGCTACAACTGTTTCAAACGTTGGACAATAGATTGCGATGTTATTGATAACAAAAAACATTTGTTGCAGTCAAATGAGTAAATAGAATCTAGAGATCATAGTATATTTATTGAACTTTAACCGAAGATTGTAATCGGCAAAGGCGAAATATCGATTTTCGTAATCTTGGAGTGTCACGAAATAATAAGAAATACAAGGTGGACGATTAAAAAGATTAAATCAATATTAAGGCTGCGTAAGAATAGAGAAGTCGCAGGTGCGTGTATATTTATATTTGAGTGACTGTTGGCTACGTCGAGCAAACACAGGTGCAAAATCTCGAGCGATAAGAGACAACACACCTGACAAACTCAAGAAATATCTATAACAATTATTTATCGAAAAAAGAGAAATCTCTTAGATTTAATACTTTGTTGTATCATACATAGTGGCTAGAAATGCAGATATCCAAATCACCTCTTTATTTCTATGATTTTTATCAAAGAGAGAGAAAGAGAGAGAGAGAGAGAGAGAGAGAGAGAGAGAGAGAGATTACGAGACACGTCTGATTAGATATTGATCAACGGGGTGTATATAAACGTATTTGTTACATCGACAATTATCCAGTCTTATTCATTCTGTCATAACAGACGAATTCAAACGATTAGTCTTTGTACAAAATTTGGACTGTCCGAGTTCAAAATAATGATTGCTAGCAAAGGTGAGTATTTTTTCAAAATTTATCATTTTTCAAACATTTTTGACATTTGGAAGAAATCGTGGATGCTCTTAATTGTCATTTTAACCCACACTTATCATCAGAATTAACGATTTTTTCTTTTAATCAATTCATTCGTTCAAATAAAAATCTTTTTCTGAAATTTCGTGAATTATGGCTAATCATGAACTATGAATTATCATGTAATTTTTAACCTTGGATTATAGAAACTTCCTTAATGAGTATTGAAAGCACAATTGCTCCGCTTTTTTTGTAAATTACAATGTGAAATGTATTGAGGATAATATTGGACTCAATAGAAATGTCAATAAAACAAAAATGTTGCAATGGACCGGTTGCTTTGAGAAAACTTTTTTTTTGCAGCATTTCTCTTAGCAGTTCTCTGCATCGCTTCTGCTGCAGCAACTCATTTCACACCTTGTGAAGAGGGTAAGCAGCCAAAGGCATTGAGAGTCAAGGGTTGCGATGAAGAACCTTGCAACTTCTACCGTGGTGAATCGGTTGTTGCCGAATGGGACTTTTCAGTCGGTAAATAAACATCATTATTTCGTTGATTACTACTTGCATCGATTGATATTGGAATCTTTCTTTTTTTGTTAAATTAATTACGATTGTATATATTTTGCAAATTTTTTTATTCCAAAAACAACAAATCTTTTTGTTCGTATTCTTCAAACAAAATTACTTTTGTAATTTTATAACTTTTTATTGCATCAATTTTAATTATAAACATATTTAAACTTATTAATGTGCTTTACAGTGCACAAATGCCTTAATTATAAAAAAACTTGCAAATAAAAAAATAAAACAGATTTAACGAGCACGAAGTTGAGTGACAAATAATATTCATGATTCTATTAATACCGTTTTGATAAATATTATTATTTAATGACACATCGATGTGGTTGACGAGCCTCATGGGTATAAAAATTCACGTCTGACTTTTTACTCAATTGAACGTGAAGCTCGAACAGCGTTAATAATTTGATTCGGATAGAGCTTTTCATAGGAGTATATAAAAATTTTATAAAAAAGTTGTCAATTCAAATGAAAAAAAAAAAACATTGAATGGACGATCCTCGTAGATTTGATCCTTTTTTTCGGCTGAACACCAAACGAAAGCACACCCTCGGGAAAAGATATCGATAAATTGATCATTTTAATGACCGTCTGATAAAACAGCTCGATTTTTGCTCCATGCTACGAAATTACTGTTCGAAATATTTATGGGATGGGGAACGTTAATAAAAATCGATAAAAATGAAAATAATAATAAATTTGTTGTTTATAATAGTCAAGAACACTGACAACTTGAAGCCAAAGGTTTTGGTAACTGTTGCTGGATTCACTGTGCCATACGATTTGCCGGAACAAAATGCATGCAGATCTTTAGTTAATGGTTACTGTCCATTGGATGAGGGTGAAGATGTGACTTATGGACTTCAGATGCCCGTTGAGCAGAGCTATCCAAAACTTGGTCTTCTTCTTCAATTCTCTCTTGTCGACAGTTCCGACAACGTACACGTGTGCTTCAAGCTTCAGGCTCAAGTAGTTGACAGATAAATCTCATTGCTACGACCACGTGCTAAATAATATTGACGATTAGAGTGTTGATGTGAAAAATGATTAAAATCAATTCATTCCAAGTCGGTGATAAAGGAACAACATTATATCGACCAATGTAAAGGCCATGGATGTCATTATGATAATATTTTGTTTATCTTTTTTTCTAATTTAACAAATAAACTCAAAACGTATAACACGTGTGTTCTTTTATTATCTTCACATCCAAATAAAACTCCATGACCCAAAAAGCATGGAATGCTTCTAATAAAACTGGTATTTTTTTGCAAAGTATTCGAAATTTTTGAATTTAAATCCTAATTAATCGAATCCGAACGTTCAGTTTAACGATACTGGACCCACTGTGCGTTGGACGTCATTCGAAAGTAGGCCATCGTCGTACATTTAACAAAAACCCAAACAAAACCGTTTACATCGTTTAAATGGACAGTGCAAAGAAACAAAAACAAACATTTTTTCATAATAAAATGTATATACGAGTAGAATTTTTACCACCAATTCAAAAGCTACGGTAACGACAGATTTTTTTGTTATCTCTTCAATAAATCGTGCCAGTGGTATATCTTCATTTTTGATGGTTCCTCTAGTTCGTGTCCGTCGTTGGTTGTTGTCTAAAAATGTGTGGTTCTCGAACACAGAATTCTATATCGGGATATTTTGATAAGTGTAAAAAGGGTCATGACCCGGTGATGGAGTCTCGAAAAAAATGGAATCTTATGAAAAAGTTGAAGATTCAATTGGTTTGTATTGATTTGTGGAGTGGAAATATTGAGGAGAACATATCGGGTAAGTGCTGAGAGAATATTTGGCCGATGATTCATTCGTGTTGGATGCACAGAGTAAAAAGGGAAAATTTTATGGTGAAATCGAGGGGTATAGAATTTTCCCTAATTGGGAGAAAGAGGGGAAGAGAGAGAGAGAGAGAGAGAGAGAGAAGTTCGATCCTTTATAAAGATAATGGCATCGCTGTGTATGTATATACACTCGTTGAATAGGGTTGGCCGGGAGTAAAATCCTGTAGGGGTGGTTCTCGGGCGTATGCCTGACCCACATCCCTGCTCATCGATCGGACTTGGCCTGGCTTACAGGGAAAGCAGCAAATTGTTGGAGCGATGGTACGAGACACTCTCTATCTCTACGACCAAATCCCATTGATAAAATGAAGGATTTTATAAAATCCTTTATAGAACATTTTAGTTGATTGGTCCGTGAGTATCATAAAAAATACGGTTTTATAAAATAATTAGAATTCTTGTAATAAAGTTTTTTTTGGAGTAATTAGAGTGGATTTTTTGACGAAATTTAAGAATCATGGCGAAAAATAATGAAAATATTGACCACACGATTGATTTCTCACAACATTAAGATCGTGCGAAATCAAAATGCTCTTTCAATGCAAATAACATTCGATTCGATAATCGGATACAGAATTCTATTTTCAAGGCTTAGAATCGATGATAAAATCTTTTTGAATTATCAAACTTAATGTTACTGTTACGATGAAACGAAGGAGGTGAATATTTTGTGACATTTCTGCCCAACTCACGCCTTGAGGTTGAAACGAGTTTTCTTGAAAATTGCGTTAAATAAGCCGCTTTAATTTCTTCACAATTGTTTTGTCACGTATTAATGATGACTTGGAAATAATCAGGGGGTACAATCGTAGGCAGAATTGCCTTGAAGTCTTTTTTCACTGAATGATTTTAAAAGTATTTTATTTTTATTATTTTATTTTCCTGATTGTTCGGAATAAGAATTGAGTCATCGACTCAAATTCTATCATCATTTTTGTAAGAAAAAAAAGTTCCCTCATTCGACTACGTAAAAATTTGTTAAAAATTCAAACAGTTGTAACTCTTATTGACATTTTTGACTCCTGAAATTTTTTTACCAACTTCTGAACAATTGTACGAACAATTTTGTCAAAAATTCATCAACTCGGTAGTATTTTTGATATAAATATCAAAATTTCTTAAACGTTAGTAAAAATTTCATTGAAAATGGGTACCAAATAAACTTAATACATAAATATGTTCATATTTTGATATTTTTTCAAAATCAATTCTCGTTGAAGAGCATTCGTGTCATGATTGCTATGGAGGTTTTTTGTGCCGGAGACTCGTTCGTCTGTAGATTCGTTTTCAATGATACTATTCAATAAAATATCGTTTAGAATTCTACTTGGCCTTGCTCACGTCGTGTAATACATAGTCGTGCCATTAGATTTGTTAATCAAATTATCGTGGAAACGCCAACCGCACAGCCAATCAAATAGGTTTGCAATCTTTCGGTGTGCGTTTCCACTCGAATTCATCATCGATCCAATTTCATCGTCCACCATACTCTCTTTTATATCCGTAGGTTCGTCTGCAAACTGTTCGACTTTTTTTCTTCTCTCTTTCTCATCATGAGATTTCATGATAAAAAATAAAACTATTGCTCAAATTATCCGCTGCGAATTAATCGATGAAAACTATTCTGTGCCGAAATAATCGTTAGAATATAATTATTGGAAAAAAATCGAACTAACGACGCGATTCTTTTTTCCGATGAATTTTGAAGCCAAACCATTTTTTGCGTATTTTATTGGTTGAATGGATTTCCTTCGAACAAGAACCAATCGAAAGATAAAAAATCCTAAAAAATTATAATATAATTTGAGATTTTTTGCTCAACCCGTTTGTCCGTGAGAACGGTTCAAAATGTTTGTGACGTCGTAAAATCGTTTAAAGCAAAGAAAAAGGGTTATTTTGACAAGAAACAAAATATTATAAAAATCTCGGATCCTAAACTGTTCTGATGTGACCACCATCATTTTTTTTATTGATCAGTATGCCAAAATACCTTTTGATAGTTAATTATTAACGTAATCCAATAAAGAACACTCCACAGAATTTCAATTCCATGGTCTCTTGTGGCCTAACCCCTTAATCCTAATCACTCACGCCCTTGAATCACCTCTTTAACCTAATCCCTCTTACAGGGTCTTTCAGACCCTCGAGTAAGTTGTTAGGGTTATGAGTCTGATTCAATGGTTTATCGATTAGTTATTACGATCATTTTAATCCCAATAAATATTGTCAATAAACAATAAATATCATAAGTGATTAAGAGTCCTGAACAACTGGTGCAAAGATAATTACAATAATCTTCATGGTTCATTCATTAAAACATCCAAATGGCAATTTATCGTAATAATTTAATTAATTATAATGGGATATTGAGAAATGAAAAAAAAATAAAGGAAATGAAAATTATGCGATTATTATTCATCCCATTATCGAGGAGATTCATTGTTTGAATTATAGGTTGAGTTACATTGGCATTACGCGGCACGATATACAGTCACGTCATTGGAATTTTTACGTTTTACGACGCCCAACAGATACATCATGTAGTTTTGTCATTACTGAGCGAGTAAAAACTGTCGTGAGCGTTGAGCATTACAGTAAAAAATGAATTTAGATGAACTACTCAATTAACGAATTTTATTAAATTTGCCCACATTTAAAAAAGTTTTTAAAGCAACAAGAAAAAATAAAATTGTTATTATTATTATTTTCTAACCATAAATGCGAACGTTTTAAATGAATACAAATAAATGAACATGATAAATTGCTACGAAAATATCTTAGTTTTGTGTATTAAACTGTAAGAACTGGTGAGAAAAATGTCTGAGATAACAGATAAATGTGGTAATTTTAGTAAACTGATTAAATGTATGTAGGAACGACAAACATCAGACGTTCGGGAATCACGTATTGCCATTCACAGGAAGTAAGGCAAACAGAATTCTCGTGGTGGTCGTTAATCGAGACGTCGAATTTCACTGGATATATAAATATATATTTTGTACAGAGAGACAGAGGAAAAAGATTTGGAGACTGTGTTGCGAGGATACTGTGCTTCCACCAGGGGTTAATTCGTTCTGAATTAGTCAAGACCCTTTGGACCTTTGGGGTCGAGCTTGGTGAGCAGAGCTCACTTTTACACACACAATAACAGAGGAGAACACAGACGAGGACACACTGACGCATATCTATGCCTTTATGGCTTTAATAACACGATTGTATACGTATATCGAATTTTTTCATGATATTAAATAATAATGAATGTACTGTCTAGTATTTGGCACTTTTATATTTTTGTAGGAAGCATTTTATAACGTGTTTATGTTGAAATAAAGAAGGAAAGATATTTTTAAATTTGTATCATTTGTAAACGAATTTTTATTGAAGCTTAAGTATAATAGCATTACAACGTGACGTTCAACTTTGTATAAATGGAATTGATTTTACTCGGTAGTTAGAGACGTAAATTCTCGTGTGATATGTTTTTGGGGTTACGATAATATCGGACAATAGTTTTTGGGGACGTGAAAATTTAATATGCGAGAAAAATAATTCAAAATAATGAATAATTACGAACATTCGCAGTTTTGGCTTTTTCATACACTGGCTGCTGAGGCGTCCCCTGGGCCCGTTGGTGTGATTTTGAGAATAATGCATTTTTCATCTATTTAGACAACGTCGAAAAGTAACGGCAACGTCGTCTCTCGGCAGTATTTTCATGACTGTTCACGAATTTCGTAGTAGATCGAAATGAATTTCTAAAACACTATGTTTTTAGTACGTTGACATCTCAACAAAGATGGCTACAACGTTTTTCTCACTTCGTGCTGTTCTGGCCACTCGAACTGAATTGTTGCTGATACTTCGAGCCCTCGAAATAATGTCGAATTGTCATTATACATCGAAAAACTTTTGAGGGTTATCTTTATGCCCGAAATATTTGTATCACGAACTAAAAAACACTATATTTGTTTCTTCAGTATCAAAAAACGAAGAGATTTGTATGTGAGAAATATTTTTGGCTAAAACGAAGATTGGGGTCGTTTTCGACATCGCGTCGTAGAGTTTTCGTTCGAGAGAGTCAGAATTTCACGCCGTTGTACAGCAATTTCACCGTCCACTTCTATTTTTTAAAAGAAATATTTCAAAATACAGATTTTCCAGTACACGCGTTGCTATTTATTCAACAGCGCAGAATAAAGTTTCACTTCTATCGACAGAATGTAAATCTAATCATATCCTCTCATTGTTGTGTAATAATTATCTGGGCTCTACAGATAAATAAATTCACAAAAATTGAGAACACAATTCTCCCGCCTACAGAGTGCGCTGCGAGTGCTGATTAAAAATTTTCTATTTTCAATAAAATCGAAATTCATTTTCTTGTAGTGCTTTGACGTGTACATTTATAGTAATTTTCGTAAACATACCAAGGAATATATTAGTATATTTTTCTATGAAGTTTGTGGTCGATGAAAATATAAAAATAATCAATATAAAATGTGGGAGAGCGCCCCACTTTGTTCGTAATAACAGAAGAGTGGGGCGATGGAGGGTCTTGTTGGGTCGTGTGTGCAGATACGTCGAACGAAATAGTCCCCCACTCGCGTTAGTTGATCATAACAACACCACCAATAACTCAATCTCCATATATATAAATACATGGCAATATGTATAACCGAGTGCGTGTGTGAATAGTATTTAGCGTAAAAGTACGTTAAGTGTGACGTCATTTGCGTCACGCACAGTTCTCCTTCCGAGCGGTTTCCGAGTGTTGCACTGTTGGCCAGTAGCGTGTAGTGCTAGCTGTGTCGGGAGTGGGGAGAGAGGGCGCTGAGCGTACGTTGCGTGGAAGGGAGAGGGGAGCGGGAAAGCAACGTGCAACGTTACAGTGAGTGTAGTATCGTCACACATCGTGTGTCAGATTGTGGTGAGACTCTCGTTCGCGAGTATATACACAACGAAAAAGAAACAAAAAAAAAATCAACGATAAGTTTGGCAAAAATATTCCATAGTAGTGTTTGATATTTCGGTCAATTGCGGGATCTTTCATTCCCTGGCAGCGGTGACGATGTATAAAATTTGAACTTGCTTGTACAAACAACGATACAGCGAAATAAAAAAATAAAAGTTTAAATCCCCTCGGAGCGACGCACCGTCCCCGGTGTGACGCTGTTTCTCCTTTGTTTTTGTTTTCATTGCGGCTACAGTACGATACGGATCTGTATTGTTGAATAACAACATTTACAGTACGCGAAGTGTGTATACACGTTGGGTGTTGTCGCCGATTGATCTTTCTTATCGACCGTACGACAACGGGCCCCGAATACGTCCCGTGGAACGAAAGACGAACAGGTAGTACGCGGTTTTACCCAGTGGGGAGCGGGCGGCCATCATTGTTGTTGACAAGATGGCGTCCAAAGGAGATCTCGACTCGGAGGTAAGAAAACTTTTGCATTTTTTTTCACTTTTTAATTTTTTTCCATAACGATCATTGACACATTGCGATCCAAGATATTTTGATATTGAAAAACTTCGATTTTTATCGTTTTCGAGCTTCCATTCTCTTGTTTCTTGTTTTTTTTTCTCCGTACACTACGGTATAGATACTTTTATCACATACCGGACTTGTCAATTAATTCGATATCATTCGCTTCGTGAATTTAGTGAATCTTACCATTTACCGTTCGTCTTTTTGACTACGATTGTACTTGTTAACAAGCGCGTAACAATCGTTCTTGAATTCTCGATTCGAATCGTTCAGAAAGCTGTCGGAAATTTGTAGAATAATATGAAAAATATATTGACATCGCGTGTCATGTTAACACCACCGGCAAACCACGCCCTGACTATTCGACGTTTTTATTACTTCGGTGTGTTCATCATTCGTTCCCTCGCACTCCACAGTGCGCTGCCATACGAATGAGAGGCTATCGAGGCAAGTTCACGGTGTCTCATTCGCGCTTCACACTTTCTAGCAACCACGAAAATACGACGTTCGTCTCTGTTTTTTTTCTCGATCTTTTTTCCAACGATTCCGTAACCTCTCTCCTCCTACAAGTGTATGGAAAAGAACTCTATTACTTTGTCAATACGTTCGTTATGGAGAACCGTGAATGAATTACTCGAGATCACGGACACTCACAAAAAAATATCTACATATATATTTTTTTACTTTAAAATGAACGAACGTTTCTTGAAAAAAACTGACGACGAACTTTCAGTGATTACTTTCCATTAATCCTTAGCCCCTATCGACGACTTTCAAAACTTGCAATTGTTTCGTTTTATTATCAGAATTGAAAATTCTGTATCGTCTGAATGTTTCTAAAAAGGAAGTTAACCAGAAAATTTATTATCATACAAATTTGCGTTAAAATGTTAGGTAACTGAATGAGAAAACAAAAAACATCAATTTGGTTGCTTTCGAAGTCGTATTTTGAGTGGAAATCATGAATACATTAAGTTTACTTACGTAACTGTTGAGCCCGAGACCTTGAAACTCTGTAGAAAAATAAATACAACACGAACCTCTAAGATGGATCATTGAATTCATTTCGTTTGGATCGAAAAGATTTGAATTGCTATCAAATGTTCTAAGTTGATATTTTTCGAGGATTTTGCGATAACGTTGACTCTTGGGAACGATAAAGAACGTTGTTCAGAATACATGTTTTAAAACCTCAAAATTAATTCGAGTTAATAACCTCGAAATAAATTTTTTTTTTGTGGATTTTTTTTCAAAAAGAAATAAAAGTCGTCTGAACGCTGTTTCTTAAGAATTCCAAAAAGACTTTCTCTCATACTGCCAGGAAACAATTTCTTGATAATTTTACTGTTTCGTATTAAGGATTTGTTTTTTTTTTTTATATTTCAAAAGGGCGAGTATTTGATATTCGTATGGAATATAAATTTATTAGCACAAAAATGTGTATAACTCATTCTCCCAATTTACGATCTTTCGTTTTGACACTTTCTGTTTGTTTACGAGCAACGAGTTCTTTCGGATGCTGTATATATTAAACCAGAAAATTTGAAAAGTTTATCGAAAGTTCGAAAAAATATCAACTCGATCCATCGGTGGATGGGCGAGGACGGTTTCTGTTTATTATAAAATGCCACAGCAATCAGAAATGAAGGAACGTTTTATTAGGGGCCTGTCACTTCGGGCCCTTCGAGTGAGGTGCCCCGAGAGTGGCTATTTTTTTAGTACGGGCCTGTATCAGCGGTGTTACAGTTTCTTCGCGTAATCCGGTAGATGGCGTTACGTTGTTCGTGGAACCGAAGAAAACAACAAGGAGCTCGAGTCACGCCTCGAAAGAGGCGATACGTATATACAATTCGAAAAAAAATACTCCCTTGGTGCGAAGTCAATAGAAAAAAAAATTGAGAAAAATCCAAACATATAGATGCGAAAATAAAAAAATTGGTCACCTGCTTAAAACCAATAATTGCTTGTCAATAAAAACATCATTTCCAAGTAAAAAAACGTTCAAGTCTGCAAATAAAATTTGATTTTCTATTCAATTAAACAAGCGAAAGTAACAAATAAATATCTACTCAGACAAGCATTGAATTTACAGTCAGTAACAATAAGAATTAGGGAAAAATTGCGTAGTAAATTTAGATCGAAATAAAAACACGAAAAATTCAGGGAAGTTTGTCACATTTCATCATTCGTTTGTTTTTGTTAATCTGTAAGTGTCAAAAAAATTGAGCGAAGCATCACAATCCAAGCCCGGGGTTGCCCGAATCTCTCTTGAATGGAAATCTTCAGAAAGGTTTACATTAAATTAAATTTTTGACTTTGAAATATCATTGAAAACTCGTACACATGAATTTTAAGAAAATCATCGCGTTACATTCTGTGTGGCGTTCATAATGTTTCAGAAGCAACTTTGATTTATGTTTTATATGAATATATATATACATTGGGTGCATATTATCGTAGGAAAATGTGACCATTTGTTTGATGAGCGCGTAGGCAAAGTTATAGGAAGGAGAGGGAGCGAGAGATTGGTCTCGGTGTGTTGGTCCAGCAAGTGTACGAACTCGACGACTCGGCGTTCGTCTCACCTTCGAAGTTAATTTGAACGATACGGTTCGCGCTTATTATCGCTAAATTAGCCATTATGTCGTTATATTAACAAGTCAATGTGTGTCAGGGGGCCACAGTGCCGGTGCAAGCGTACTCTCTACTAGTTTAACCCTCTTCCCCTCTTTGCCTCTGTACTCCGCCCTTTCGTACATCTCCCCACCATATATAACTTGATTCTCTATCGCGCGGCGGTCATTCTCGCTACTTTGGATCGCTATCGGGCTCGGCTTGTCTTTCCTAACGCACTCAAATGTTTCATGCCCTCCCTTCTATCCCCCCCCCCCTTCCTCTGTACCCTCACACTCTCTTTCTCTTTTCATCTCTGATGCACGTTATGCTCGAACCCTCCGTGACCTCATATCGAACAACTAAGCAACCCTATTGTTTGACCTACTCTCTCTCTCTCTCTCTCTTTTTCTCTTGCTCTCTCTCTCTGAGTAAAATGAATTCGGGACCTGTTATTGTCGGCTACGTGATTGCGCTATTGTTCGAACATATTCGTAAATACTTTTTTTTTATCTTTATGTGCCCCAAAATATAGCGAGAGCATAATTACACTGAGAAAAAAATTTCATTGAACCAACAAAATTCATTTTGTTGGACGAAAATATGGTCAATTCAACGAAATTTTTTTCGCAGTGTACAATAATCCATCGTTCAATCAATCTCTCGATCTTTCTCATTCTATCTTTCGGTTGGTTTCCTTTAGGCTTGTCTTTTATTCAGTCGATTCAGTTTAGTTACGAAAACAAATATAATTTATGCGAGCTTGAATAAGAGACTTGAAACTTCATTTCTACTGGTTTTCTCGACTATTAACGAATGTACTATTCACTTTCGAATACGATAACTTTTAATTGCATTCGTTTCCTTCCTTCTAATCCGAGCTTTTCGAGTGTGAAGAATCTTGGAATTCAGATCCTTGTAGTGATGTATCGGCGAGTGCGAGAGATACAGACTTTTCTTGGACTTTCTGTATATAATAATAACAATAATAATAATGATAATAAACTCGAGGCGAGCTTCGGGCCAGCAGACGACAGAGCTGTCAAACGTACTTGTCCTAAGACTCCACCGAGTCTCTTGATTTCTATAAAAACAAAAGTTACAACTTCTTTTACGACGAACAGAGGAGAATTTGTTATTTTTATTCTTCTAGAAAAATTGAGCCTCCTCGGAAAAAAAAACACGTGCAGTAAAATTTTTATCGACCGATGGACTGAGAGATCGTCTCTTAAAAATATATGGCAAACTTGGTTTGGCTCCCTCTCAAGAATGTGCCGAATTTTTTATCGTAATACTTTACCTTGATTGGAAATATTTCGAAGTACCAAGTTTCGAGTCGATTGCACCTGAGAAAAAATCTGTGGAGCGTAGGGTTCACGGAATTAGGTCAAATGGAATGTACAAAAAAAAAGAAATCAAAAGTTTCCATGGTTCACCTATTAACGCGCTATTAAGTGCATTTCTTATCATATCGTTCATGAAAATAATTTGGAAATCGCTTTCTTTTTTAATTGAAAGGAAAATGCTGATGTACCTATCGATCGTGTAGCTTGGTACTGCATTTTTTTGCTTTTTCTTCACTTTTTTTTTTTAACGATCCCACCAACACGCAGTGACGAACACTCGATCTTGTTTGTACATCGAGTTGATCTTCGTCAGTCATTTATTCCCGTATTATTCATGATTTTCGGATCGTTTACACTTCACTTGGCCATTCTCGTCTCTCTCCTACCCTCGCGTCCATGTTTCGGTTGTTAACTGACGAACATTAAACCAAATTTGGCTGGAATGCGATGTTGCAAAATAGTCTCACACTGTATAGCACATACAGATCAATCAATTCAACGAAACGGAATTTATTGCCTCGATTATTATCGATGATATCGTTTGTGTTATTTCCATTGGGATTCCCAACCCAATTATGACCATTTTTACGACTTTTGACACATTTTTGATAACATTATTCTCATTAATTACAGAAAAAATTCCAAATTAGATATCAATTTTTAAAATTAAATAATACAAGTGATTTAGTCTTCATTTCTTTTTCTTTCTTCTCTCAATTATTTGTATAATAAAACGTTTTATTCGACTTAACAAAATGCCAAGTGATGGCAAATAAAAAAAATATCCTCGTTTATATCTCACCATGAAATAGTTCATCCGTTCGTTCTATCGGACAGCTTTTTAATGGCAGACTTCCTCGAGAGAATCGTGTGTGGAGCTCACGAAACGCGAGGGTCATCCCACACACGACACAAAACACCGTCAACACCAAAGGAAAATCCGCCCTAAACCGCAATGGTCCTACTCGAAAGTTCAGTTACATCGAACCGTTCACATCAGATTCCACGTTGACAACGTGTTTCCATGCAATTATCATTCACACCTCCGTCCAGTCAAGCAATTAAAATTATTTGAATTGAGGAAACGGAGTCGACTTGATATTTTCTTTACTTTTAGTGCTGGGCTCGATAAATCGAGTCAAATTAGCATCGAGGTTGAAAAAAAGCCAAAAAAAATCTCAAGTCCGCTTGAATGGTTAGAAAAAATATATATTTAACGGTCGGACATTCGATCCGCACGAAGAAACACTATTTTCAATGAAATCAAGTTTAGTCTTTACCCTAAACATTTTATATATTCTCGTTTATTATACGAAAATATGGAAAATACGCGATCATCGATTTTACCAATTGCAATTATTTCGAGCATTGCTGCGCACGGGTGATCGGTCGACAGTCCAATTATGGTGATTGAAGAGTTCTCTGGTTTGGCTTATTTTTGTCAAATTTTATCGATATGGAACGTGAAAAAATAGGAATTGATTCGTCACAATTCGAATAATTTCTATTTTTTATTTATATGGACTGTAGAAATCGAAGATCGTATCTGAATTGAATTAATTTAATGGCTCAATTGATTGAATTATTTCGAAATATTTTAGAAACAAAATATAGAAAATAGATTTTTAATATTTCGACTATATTTTCATCGCGAAACAAAGTCATCTTCAACATTTATCAATGAATTATTATTTTTATGTGAAAAACTTCACATTTTTTCACTTCTTACAAACAATTGTTTTCTTTTCACGTTATTTGACTTTTTCCGGAATGGCCATCAATCATTTTGGCGACACTTATTATTACGTGTGACTGTAATGTTTCGGATTTTTTGTTGTTGTTGTTGATCCATCGGTTACGCAAGAGAAATAGCTGAGATAATGTACAGAAATGAGAAACGAGTGAGTCATACTCACTGTAGAAAATCGTATAGGGACAGATTTTGTTACCCCATGAAAGGCTCCATGGATTCGAGGGTTGGGGGTGCGTACGAACCTCAATACAGGTCGTATACGTACGAGAACATTTATCTTTTCGGGATCTTCTCATTTTCCAGCCCTGAGAGAGGGTGGGGGCCTATACCCAGCGATTCTCGTTGCCTTCGTTCTCCATCCTCGTCTCTTCACTCGTTCTCACCAACGTCTAATGGGAATTTGCCAACCAATTATTCTCGGCTTTATTAACAGTATAGACGAACCCTCAAAAACTATTTTTCTCTCTGTATTTATTCAATTGCGTTCTCACCCAACAAGTTTACGGTATTTTAACAGAGCTCATTCTTTTTTACATCTTATTCGAAATAGATATTTTTTCTTTTGTTAACCGCGTCTATCCTCGTTCAACTCACACTAATTATTAGGCGATTTTCATTCTTAAAAGTGACAAGTATAAATGGTTTTCTTATATTTTCAACAAAATTCGGTTTTCTCCGATCGAAACTCCAAATGGATCGCCGAAAAAAAAAGATTTTCGACGATTTTTTTAATACTTTGGTTTTCAAATGAGTTTTTCGTCAATTAAACTTTCATGAAATGACACTTATCATTTTATCTCGCAATAAATGACGAAGAAATTCAAAGATGTCAAATGATTTTGTTTGCTGTTGGAATGATTTCTAGATTATATGACATTATAATGCCTTGAAATCTGTTGATGAATGAAAATGACTCCAAGTTGAAATACTCCTTTGAAATATATGTCAATTCTCGTCCCTCAAGACGACCTATATATATACTTATATACGGACATATAAATTTAGTTCGATCTGGCTGGAGTTGACGTGTGAAGGTCAAAGGTCTCGAATTGTAGCCCCACCATTTTATTTGATACCTTTCTTAGCACGGCTCACGTTCGGGCAACGTCGTATAAAGTGTGCCGAGTAAGGAACGATTTATCGCAACCCCGTACACAACTTTGTTATTTCCCAAGAGGTCAAAGTTAATGTTACGACGCCCATACAAGACACCAACAATATTACAAACTATAATTATGGAAAAACTTCAGTGATTTAACTTGAAAAATATTATATTTATGACAAATAATCTCTTATCGATTCGTAATTAATCATTTATTCTTACAAAATACGAGCAAAGATTTACATTTCACTGATTTATACGAACAAATGATCATTCGATTTTTTATTTGTTCGTCGAGACGTTTAGCATCTCTGATGTGACGTGTTATTATTTCACGATAAACATCTTCGACTAAAGATTTATTAAATAAATCTAGTTTTTTCCCCGGAGAGAGAGAGAAGGAGAGAGAGGGGGACAGAAAACTATTTGAGGAAGAATGAGAAAAATGCATAACAAACATGAAAACGTTAATAAGGTTGATAATTTACGATGAGATATTCTGATAAGATGTTAAAAGAAATATAATAATAGGAGAGAGAGAGAGAGAGAGAGAGAGGATACAAAATAAAGTCGTAAAAAATTAAGTGATTCATGGAATTTTCGTTTACACTTAAAGCTTAAAAATCATTTATTAATAAAGAACATACAAATTTATCCAATTCTTAACGGTGCATGAATCATAGAAATATTATACCAGCATTTAATCGTGAAAGAATAATGAAAAAAAAAAAAAAAAACAAAATTGACGATTTGCAAAAACAACCTGAACCAAAATACCATCAAAAATAATAATAGAAAAAAATCTTGAAGATCAAACTCCAAGGTATTCTGACCTAAAATGAAATTTCGTAACGCTTGACAAATGATATTTTCATCACTGACCATTTATCCTTGACGCCTCATCACATAAAACTCGATGCCATCGATCCATCTGATTTTTAATTCTCAAAGAAGACAAAATAAAAACAATAAAAGAATAATAATAATGATAGAAAATAAAAAGGGTAAAGATTGTGATAGAAAAGCGTGGCTTTTAGTTCGGGAGAGATTTTTGGTGGATCGATCGGGCGTGTCCCCGATTGTCGGCGAATAACCACGAAGCTCCCAGTGCCGCACGCTTTCAACCTGACGATTCACGCTCGTGGAAAAAAACCGCTGCTTGGTGGATATCTCTCGCTGAGAGATGAACACGTATATAAATTTCTCGTATATACGTGGATATACATACTTTTTATATACAAACATATGTACTAAGTGTTGGAGAGAAAAATAGCGTTCAAGTTTAATTGGGTAAATGGATGACGCACTTTTATGGAGAGCAGTCGTTATTCATTCTGGTCTCTGATGAGCTCTTTATAAAATATATTTATTATCAATTAAGAGAATGCAGCGGATCCTAGATTTGAGGAAAATAATGGCCCGAAGTTTGACAAACGTGCGCTACTTCCATTCAAAGACAGTCCGAGTACAGAAAAAAAAATCCAAGCCTAATTCTTATTCTACTATCTTCCATTTTCATTAATTTATGTCCCCCGTCAAAGCAGGTGCATCCGAGAGAAAAACTGGATAAGGACCATTGTCTTGGGATTTTGTTTAATCTCCTTTTTCTCTCGTCCACAGCTTAAATGATACTCTTTAGACATTTATTTATATACAGATATAAAAACACTCTTGTCTAGCACAATGTTGGCTGAAAATCGATCGGATGGTAACTATAGTGGCGAGTAGTCAGGAAGAACTACGAGGAGTACCTACCTCGGCCAACGGTGAGTCGACACACCGTTTCCAATTCCCCTCCTTGCTATAAGATCTCACGTCCGATCGATCAGCCACCCTGGCACCGATTGCCGCCGCCGGCTCTCTTTTTCTACCTTTTATATAAATATATATATATATATATAGGCACATAAAATATCTATATCGGGTTATTACATGTCAAACTTTTTATTTATTCCCTTGCCATTCAAGAGTATATACTTACACGTCAAATGTGCATGTATTTTTTTTTTTTTTTTTTTTTTTTTTTTCGATGTACTAGATCAAAGAAACAAATTATTTGACCACTGTCTTGATAAAATAGGTTGTTTTCGGAAATAAGTCGCGAGACTCCCGGATCCGGTAACTCCCAAACTCAATTGTTACAAATCCATTATTTTTGGGGCTGCTTTACCCAGACTTCGTATTTTTCTACTCAGAGAAGTGCCAACCCAAAAATATGACCTAGGAAAAGTCTTTTCAAATGTGCTTCGTTTGTAGGCATCAATCTAGACATTTTTTTAAATATTATTTTCACTATCGATCCAATATTTCTTTGGCAAATTTGAATCCCAAGCTCCAGCCGAAGCTGTCGTGACATTTTCGATGAATTTCGTTGCATCAAAACCATGGAAATTTGGACGTCGTAGAAATTGTTTTTAAAACATAAGATCATCCTGTTTTGTAATATTTTTTAATAAACAGCATAACGTTCAACGTTGTGATCGATTTAATTAGGATTTGTTTAGAAAACATCGTCAAAGTATACAAAAAAACATGTCCTTATCGTTTTTTCCATTAATTTGTAAAATTACGAGTGTCGTATAACGACAATTGAGAATAATTTTTCATCAGAAGCCAAAGTAGCCAAGTGGACATGTTACTCGAGATCGGTCGAAGGCTTTCACGGGATTTCCGGTATCGTAATAATGCACACCGCAAAAATTGAGTGAAAATAGGATGAGAGGAGCAGGTCGTGAGCAGAGAAGAGATTCATTCGATTGAGGGGGTTGATTGACCGAGTGTCGGAAGTGGTATCGCGGAGTGAAGAAAAAATAAAATGGAAGGTTTGGGGCTGAAATATAAAGGTGAGCGACGATAAAAATTTTCAGGTAAAATCACGCGACATATATTTCAGGGTGAAGGGAAGGGACGGAAGGGGGGGGGGGAGAGAAAAGAGGGACGAAATGGTTGACGCGGCAAACGCGCCCCCACGTATCATGCACGATCGTACTCGAGAGTCAGCGAAAAAAAAAGAAGATTCACAATGTAACCTTTTTTATCAGTACGAAAAATCGAGCAAGTTAATAAACGTGAAATAAAAATTAGTTAGCAATATTAATCATGTTCAATAATTCTATGGAAAAAAAAAAGAGCCAACAACGCAGCTCTACAAAGACTTTGTTATAATTCTCATTATTTTGCCAACAATTTGACAGAATTTTGACAGAACTTGAACACCAAATATTAAAAGTGTATCGTTACGTAAAGAAGGTCCAAAAAAGAATCTAGCCCCGAACTTTACTTTTTTAGCTGTTGAAATATATTTTTTTAAAAACCAAGAGGATAAGTTACTGCGGAAGCAGCCATGGTTTGGTGTTATTGTACGAGGACTAAAAAGACTCCAATTAAGCTTAAAGGTGTATAGAAACTATGAGCAGCTGGTGCTAATTAAGAGCTTTCGGTGGAGGGGAAAAAAAAAACAAAACAAAAAAAACGAAACACAATGGAACGTAAGGCCTACGTATGAAAATTCTATGAGACAGGAATAGATAAGGTCGGAAAAGATTGGATCTTTGGATTGCCTTAACTATGGGGATGATAAAGAAAACAAAAAAAAAAAGAATCAACGTAAAGAGTGCATGGCAAAATAAGATATAGCCTGTTTTTATTATTACATTGTGGCTTGAGTGTGGGTGTGTGTGTGTGTGTGTTTTTAAATGTGTATTCGTCGAGTAGAAAAGGGCGATGTGGTTAAATCGAAGCTCGAAACTATCGAGGGGCGAAAAAGGAGTAGGGGGTAAAAGGGAAAAAAAACATAGAGAGACAGAGACGGAGAAAGAAGAAGGAGGGAATGACGTTAAGAGCGCGTGAGGGGCACACAAAGGGTTGTACGCGAAACTGGATGTAGAGCGCAATCTCGTACCCTATGCATTAACTGGCGGCATTAGATGGCGCTGCTAGCGGGAAAAACGAATAGTGGGGATAAAGCCCCGCAGTGCGGCGCGGTCGATACAACCCCCACTAATATCACGCCTGCGGCACCTTTTTCCTATTTTTTCATCCTACCATACCCTATCCTGCAACGTTCACCCTTCCGGGAGTCTTGCACACACACACACAAACATACAGACACACATACGCTTTTACTCCGCTGTAAATCTCTATGTTTCTAAATATACACATATAAATATAATTTTATAAATGAGAACACACATTTATCGCTTGTTCTATGCAATTCTGTCACTTTTTATACACGACGAAACTTCATCTCGCTATCCCCAGTTTTTTGGCTCCATTTTCTCTGCCGATGAAGGAAATCTTTCGGATCCTCTTTCAAATTGAAGGTCCAAAGTAGTTTTTTTGTTGTTGTTATGTTGTTTTATGGCTGAGGTCGATGGGAATTTCCATTTGGTCAAGTGTTTCTTTAGTTTCGATGTTTTCTCTAAACAGCTGATTGCATGGGGACGATGAATATTTTTATGGGGGTTCGAGATTCCTGGAATTCAGCGGGGAAAGTCGATTTATAGACGAAGAACTGAATTTTTATGGAACTGCACATTTTTTTGCACATACGTTCAACAACATTATTTATTAATATCCGTTTGTTTTTACGTCCTAACAGTACACGTTTGGTTAAATAACAAATGTGCTGTTAAAATGTCGCGATCATTTGGTTCAGCTCAGCAAATAATTTTGGTGAACGTTCACCACAAAATATTTGCAGTTCCAATAAAATCCGATCTTTCGTGTACTTAAGGAAATGGAGCAACCGACCAATTGGGTTTTGATAATCCATAATGTTTGGATTTTTTGCACAAATTTTGACACAACGACAGAAAAACAATATAATTTGATTGTTTTTCCAGCAGAACTAGAAATTCAATTATTTTTTTTAATTATTCGTTTTTTTGTTGGTTTTTTAACAATCGAAATCCTTTCTGTCTCAACTTTCTTGTCGATCGTTCAGCTTTTAGACGTTTGCTCGTGCAGATGTCTTTATTTGAATTAAAGATACTTCTATTTTTAAGCAATGGTTTGTAAGAATTACGCGTGAATTTATTGTTAAATAATATATTTGGAAAGTCATCTATGGTTCGAGCTGTGAAAAAAGTATTGCGGGTGAGGCGGAAGTGATTTAAAGCGAGAGACTCTCGTCTTAATTACTGTGGCAGAATAGTCCCAGTGAGAATAGTCAAGAGCCACTTTTACCGTCCCCTAACGTTTCGAGAGATCGATCGCTCGTCGTCGTACCTTTCTCGCCCAGCCCCTCTGTAGTAGGTAACCGCTCGAGTATCTTTTCCAAACAAGTGCAAAAAACTCTTCTGCTCACGAGAGAGAGAGAGAGAGAGACGACAATTCGATTGTTGCTTAAAAGTAATCATAAAAAGTTATCTTCGTATTAAACTTTTTATTTTTCTTCACGTACAGACAGTTTTATATATTTTAAAAATTATGTTTGATTCATTTATTCATCGATCAATCATTAAACATATAATTAAACGTCAGATCGATTTTTAAACAGTATTCAAATTTTATTTTTAACAAATACTTTTTTTCAACATTGACACTAGAACGAGATTTAATTCATATTATTACAAAAAGTCTCTGCTTGTCTCTGCAAATCGTAGTTTGCTGAAAAAAAAATTGCTTATTAAAATATCTTAAATTACGAAAGTTTCGAATTTTCCGTCAGTTCCCAAAAGTGTCGGAAATTATTTTTTTATCCCAAAAGTGCAATTCAAAATTTCAAAATTGCAAATTGCAATTAAAAAAGTTGCACATGGAATGGAAAAACGTGATTTATTTTTTGGGTTTCTGTGGAAAAAGTATTTTTCAGAAGATTATACAGCTAATTACAATCTAATGGGAATCACGAGCTTCGCTCCTGGAAAAGGTTCATTCAAAATGATTCTGTAATTTCCGGGTGAAAAGCGCACCCAGACATATTTTACCTTCCACTTAGATAAGTTGAGATTAAAAAGTACAGGACTTGTTAAAATAACGTTGAAGTTTTTTTTTTATGGTTGATAACATAAAGAAGGTATGAAATTCATATTTAAACATTTCTATGGTCGAAAATGATTGTCGAACGAGTTACCATCGCGTTTATGAATTATTTAAATGGTCAGAGAGATTTATGACCTTGTAATGAAGCCAAGAAATGATAAATGTCAAATCGTGGACTTATTTATTCATTAAATTTATTGAGATTAAAACAAATAAAGCGAACGTACGTAGAACGCGAAATTTCTGGGCAGTTGCTTACGTAAAGTAAAATCCTTAATTGGCAAAACAACGTGACCCGATTGAGAAAATTTTTGCATTTTTATAAAGTGTAAAAATATCAACGAAATAAGAAAAATAAAATAAAAATGATGATTTTTTGTTTCTCTTCTCTTAACCCCGCACCGTCTCCGGTAGAATGTGCTTAATCTCGAATATGCAGCTAGTGTTGCAACAGCAGCGTTTGCTCTGATGCAGTTATCGATCTTGGCCTTATTCGCGTGACACGCCAAGTCCTTGCGCCCTTGGCCCTGTAATTTCGTTACTTTTTTCAACCTCATCCCTCTCCCCGACTATACCTTTGAGGGTAACAAGGACGATGAATATTTTGAAATAACAAAATTCATGACTCTTTCAAACGAGATCGTCTGCTATTTTGTTCCCACCTCCTTCTCATAAAATCACGGATTTCATTACGTAACACATTACCTCGATTAGATAAACAACTATCACGTTTTTCGTGTAATCAAAAAAACTTATTAAATCGGTGCTTAAACCAACAATTTTTAAATAAATATCCAGGACTCAATGATCGATGGTCTCTCTTTATTTCCCACAGTTGTTTTTTTCTCTTCTATTTCTTTTTCACTGATAACCCAATTTTCTTTCAAAGGCAAACATTTTGTCAAATGCATCCAAACAGAATATCATTGTTTAAAAAATTTATTTGGAACTTTGATTTTAACGAAAGAGAGAATCAACAATTTTTCAAATTTTTGGATATTAATTACTGGAATAATTAACGTCGAGAATTTAGTTCGAGTCAAAATGACCCAGTGTGTCAACCAAGGGGTAGATTCGATGTATTTTATAAAATTGTGTTATAAACCATTTAAAATGATGATTTTTCAATAAAAAACAAGAAATCGAAAGGGTACCGTGAAGAAAGTACACGAGTCCTTCCGTACATGGAAAAAGAGGACAAAAATCACGTTAAGGGAAAAAAAAAAACAATTACTGAAATTAGCTTTGCCCGGTACTTGGACAGTCTAAGTATCGTCGTTTCCCACGGATATGAAATTTCTCACGCTACGGTCATTCTCGACACGAAGTCACTACCGAAGTTACCGCTACGTTAAACTTTGTTTTCGCGCGTCGCCTATCGTAACAGAAACGCTTTCGCATAAAGCTGTCGCCGACGAAGAGTCTTCTTTTCTTATTCTCATTCCTGATGATATTTTGCAACAATATGCAGGCGTTTTCGTTTTTTCAACCTGGCGTCGAGACGCCACTCCGGCTCTTGATTTTCGAGAGTATTTTTTCATTGATCCTTTTCGAGCTTTGTGTAAAGTGTAAATTATATAAATTATTATAAATAAAATAGGAGAAAAATGGATGCACATCGCAAAACGTGCACTGGGAAAAAAAAAATTCGTTGAACGAACAAAATTCATTTTGTTGGACGAAAATATGGTCAATTGAACGATTTTTTTGTTGAATCAAATGATGTGGATCCGCGAATCAACGAACAAAATAGTTGGATTGACTATATTTTCGTCCAACAACATGGATTTTGTTCTTTCAAGACAATTTTTTCTCAGTCATGATTTATTAAAGCTCTTGAATCGTTTTCGATGTTGATATGATTGGTGACGAAAAAATTTCGAGTCAAAAATCAAGGAAATCGATAGTTCTCTCTCTCTCTCTCTCTCTCTCTGTCCTTCTTTTCCTCTTCCTTGTAGCACGACCCTTTAAAGCTCGGTTATCTAACCGATTGATGCACTAGACGTTAGTTGAATGCAAACGTGGTGGGGAGGCACGCTTGTACAACGTCAATGGCGTCTTAACTCCCTCCTGTTCCGGCAACGGAGTTGTCCCTCTTCTGCACTCGGATCTCCCTCGACCAAGACGACTTTATCGTTCGGAGTGTGCTGCTCACTCGAGCCGAGGACGTACTACGGATCTTTGCCTCGAATGTCACCGTAATATTAGTGCCTTAGGAAATGCCCAGTACCTTCCTCCCCCCCCCCTGCCTCTTTTTTGTCACCCCCTGTCACTTTTTTAGTTTGTATTAGCTGAACAAATATTTTTCATGTTCAATTACAGCAGAACATTTTTGTCAACTCCTCTTTCTCGTTCTTGCAAATGCTAGAAATACTATTCGTTGAAATTTCCTGGATAAAATAATTATTATTCATAGTTTGCTTTAATTGATTGAGGTTTAAATTGAAGTTTCCAAATACTATAGTGACCAAAATTTGATGAAAGATAGAGCCAAATGGTCAATTTAGGTGAAGTCACCTTAATGTTGGCCAATCGAGCCTTCGGGCTATTTGAAAAGTGCGGTTGTGAGACACGAAAATTACGACACGAAGTTTACGTCGTTAACTAAATAACCGATTACATCTAATCGCGTTTATGCTCAACTTCGATACCATGTTCGAACAATTAATACTTTTTGACACGACACATCTAAAGAATCTCCTAAAAATTGATTTAATAAACAACTATCAGCATATCAATTATTCACGATGTAATTGCGTAATTAAAATCAAATCAACGAGTTGTTAGAGAGAATTTTCAAGTGTCTTTCCGTTTACGTTTTGCTTAATCGACGTTTCCATTTTTAGAACTTTTCTCAACCGAATATTTGCCGAATCTAACCTTATCATCCATAGCTTTTATTATTATTTTTAAAAAAATCGATAACCATAACCAACATTTTGGGCTGGATTAATTAATAACCTCACTGATGGATTTAGCCATTAAAAGAATTATTCTGGGCTTCAAGGATTGAATACTGAAAATAAATAAAAGTGCAATGATGATATTCCGAAAATACTCGATTATTTACAAAATTTCGATACTCACAGGTTTAGTGGATCAATTGTTTGTTAATTAGACGTAATTATTTATCTTTTAATGGATCCTGGAACTTTTGTTTTCTAATTATTCCATCTCGAGGGTACTACAATATTGAGCCAGGCCCCGGCCTTGAGTTATCGTCCTTGGTCATACAGATGGATGTCGTCGACAGGGACTATGTCAATCGTCATTAGAAATTGATATCGAATGCTAAGCCCCAGGAGAAGCGTTTGGTTTAAGTAGATTATGTTCGAGGCCCTTAATATTTGCAAAAAAAAAAAAAAAAAAATAAAAATAAAACGTAAAAGAAAAACAAAATGGAAAACTTTGAAAAATTCTGGCGACTGTAGGTCCTTAAATCGAAGTTAAATGTGTACAATAAGTGGTTGAAAAAAAAGTTTACTCTACGTTTACTTACTTAAAAAAAGTTTACTTACTACACTATCGTAAACTTTTTTTTTTGCAAAATAATTATTGTACACATTTAATTTTTATTGAAAGACCTCCAGTGGCCAGAATTTTTCGAAGTTCTCCACTTTGCTTTGTTTTACGTTTTATTTTTTTCACTTCAGTTAATCAAGTGTCTGTGTGATTTTTATTTATGTCAGCAGCAGACGAAATGTTAATATAGAAATGAAAATGAAAAAATCCTCAAATCAACGTGAAATAAATTCGATTTTAAGTTTTGAATTAAATCGATAATAAACATTCTGTGAAGGATGAAGAAGGATTTTGTTGCCAGACGGGGTTAAAATGATTAATTTAATGAAGGTGTTCGAGATCCAGAATTACGTAAATTTTTAATATTCCGATAAAGCGTTGAACAAAATGTTTGCAAATTGTCTTACACGAGAGTTGGCAAACGGAATTTATTGTTCGGGCAAGTAGAATTGAAATTATCTTGGCCTTGATGAAAATGTCAGGCGGGGGAGGAAGTGACTCAATTTCTTAGTCGCTCATCTCGGAAATGTCATTACGTTTGGAGGCATATTTTCACGTAAATTTTTGTCGTTGTCAACCTCGTGATTCTTACATTGTTTAATGAATTTTAATTTCCAACGGTATCTCCAGGCTCTAATTTATGTGCAAATAGTTATTTGAATAAAAAAATCCATTGCTGATGGTAATTAAAAACGCCAAAAATCTATAAATGATCTCGAAAATATTTTGGTATTGAAAAAAGTATGAAAAATTTACAATGAATATCGTAGAAACGTGAAAATACAGAATTCGAGAAAATTTCTTTATTATTGATTAAGTCAATCGATAATAAATAAATAAATAAAAAAAAAACAAAAAATACTGACACAAGCGAAAAACCTAAAAAATCCTTCCGGTGCAAATTTCCAATAGCAATGTGCACGTGTCTCGTTCGTGCGATGACAAGACTTACAGAATAAGTCAAACATTCCGGTTGTGACCAGAGCGCGCAACGTAAGTCTCGTTTCTTAAACTTATGAGTTTAAGTCGCGCGTAAGATTCTATTCATACTTGAATAATGTACACGGAGACTTTTCAAACCCTGTTATCCAAACGCAACCAACTCGCTCAAGATTTCATGACTCTCAATGAAGATTGTCGTTGAAGGCGATAAAAAAAAACAACAAAAAAAACATAGATTTATAGCAACGTCAATTTTGTGTTGAATAGTGAGCAGCCAAACAAAAATCCTTCAATCATTCCTTTCAGGATTCTTCCTTCAAAACAATTCTTTAATTACTTTACAACTCGATTATTATCATAATCATTGATTAAAATAAAAGTTAATACGATTTCGAAGGTTCAAGTGAAATTGAAACGATTTTGGGATTTTGTTGAACATCGAAATATCGATCGGATTCATTTTCTCACCGGGATTTTCTCATCTTCGTGTTAAACATTTTTTTTATCAATAAGTTGTCGAGATAATTGAAAATATTTGAAATATTTGATGGAACGGTAGAGTGAAAGAAAAATAATATATTTTTGAGGTTATTTTATCATTCGGACGAGCTCAAGCGGTCAAATCGTCCCGGCACTTTATATACATATACACATGCGTATATACACAGATATACATTATTGGTACGCGGTGATGAGTGACTCACCGGCAAAACGTTTGGTGGCAGATCGCGAAAGCCGCGATCCTTACCCGTCATACAAACCGTCATCGTCGTCGTCGTCGCCGCCGCCGTCGTCGTCGTCGTCGTCGTCGACGACGCCGTTACGAGTTATGGCGGATAGTCGGACGGAGCTACCGCCGCTGCTTACGTTAGATTGAGCGTAATATGCCTCTTCCTCCGACGCAGATAAACAGTCACGGTCACCACGCGCTTTTCGACGACCCGTGTGTTACTTAGGTGCAACATCTACTCACTTTGTACATACGACACTCATAAAACTAACGACTTTTAACCAAACACGAGTCTAGGCCATTCTGATATCAAAATTCACCACTCTTTCGTTTTTTTTCATTCGACCTTTTCTATGCACTCAACTTTTCTCTATTTAGCTCGAGATTTAGCTTAAGGTAGTTCTATCGTTATTTCGTTTTCTTAAGATTTTTCTAACATTGAAGAAGCTACATTTAGTTTTTCAGAAAAATCTAAAGAAAAGTGTTCGGAATTTTTGTAATTATGCAGCACGTACATATTACCTTGGATAACCTTGAATTTGAAGCATGTTGTTCTTTAGACAATTTACAACAACTTTTCTTTATTAACTTATGCCCAAAAACCATTTTGTCTGTGATAAAAACTGAAAAACAATTTTTTGATATCAATTTCACGATAGAACTACCTTAAGCCGTAGACGTACTTCGACATGAAGGTTTTATTTTTATTTTTTAAATTATTTTGACGTTAAAATGCCACGAAATTCATCATTTTACTTTTTTGACCGGAGAAATGTTAAATTAATTTATAAAATTGACATTTTTATTGCATTCCAAAGCTAAAATGTTTGATACCATTAAAATGTCTCTGATTTCATCGATCAGCCCAGACGATTATTTTTTCAAGATCAATGTGAAAGTTTTGTGAATTTAAGATCGAGGTGACAATTAGGACACACTCTATATTGAGCGTGTGTTCAGTATGACCAAAGTGTCTATTAGGGCCTCTTGAGAAAACGTGTGTAGAAGCCAGGATGTGTACACAAAGCTTAAGGGCTTTATACACATTTATATATACATTGAAGCCCTTAGGAATAATTACAAATGTACGTAAAGTGTACACCCAGGTAGTGTGTGGTCTGGTGAAAAAAATTGTGCAAATGTGTTGAATTTTGAAACGTGTGAAGAGGGTAAATATCTTTAGATTCGTTAAAAATACAAAAAAAAAAAAGAAAAAACAGGTTTCTTCAAAATATTAGTAACATTTGTCAAAAAAAAAATGCCTCCAAAGTTTCGAAGCGATATTTGAACTTTTTTTGCTGACGTCGAAGGCTCGCGAATGTGACTTCTGTTCGCCCTTGACACTATATTCCAATCTGTACAGAATTTGATTTTGAAAATTGGGTTAACCGACATCTCTAAAAATATCAGATCGATTTCGTTGAAATTTGCTCCATATCCGAATGACAGTATGTCCTTTCAAATGAACCTATAACTTTGCAAATATCATTGCAATGAATTGTTTTTTTTTCTTTTTCATTGTGAAAAAATGGAAAAAAGTTAGTTGGATTCGAATTTTGTTATTTTAAAAGCATGCCATTGTAAAAATGATTTCAACACTTCTTTTGAGATTCAGCGACGATGTATGAATGTTGACAATTAAATAAAATTTGTTGAATTCTGTCGGATCTATCAAATAAGGGCTGTGAGTTACGCCATTTTTCTCACATTTTGTGGATGTAAAGAAGAAGAAGGAAAAAATCCTTAATTCGCCCGCGGCATTAGGGTTTCGTAAGATTTTTTGTCATAAACATAAATTGATGATTTATCTCTAAATCCTTATTATTCATTTTTTGAGCTAAAGTTTTGATCAGATTGCAACTATTAATGGGTTGTAAGTTGTCTTCTTACGTACAGACACAATCGAGTGTTGCGGTTGGAGGAAAAAGTGGTTATGTCGAGGAAAAGCTGAAGGGTGATCGGGGTCACTGGTTTTCAGTACGTCACATAAGTACTATATACATCGTCACCGCACGGAAGCACGTCACGACTAACTCCATCTTCCTCTCTCTCTCTCTCTCTCTCTCTCTCTCTCTCTCTCTCTCTCTCTCTCTCTCTCTCTTTTCTCTTATGTGAACAGTGCGATGAAGAACCATCGTGGGCTCGTTTCCTTCGAGGATCGATCGTGTCGTATGTGCTGTCGCGATACTCTTTCACCCCTTACTCCAGTCGCCGAAGCGTCTCGTCGACCCTTTCTACTATCCAGCATCCTTTCCATCTCTCTCTTCTTTCTCCATTCTCTCACACTCTATCGGCCTAGTCAAGTCTATAACTTTTTCCATATGATTTGTTTTTCCTTCTTCTCTATTTTTCTTTCGTTTCGTCATCTTTCTTTATCTCAATTTGCGATTGCTTCGCGAAAGACGATCAGTCGCGGACTATCCGCGACCTGGATCAATCTATACTTCGTTGAGATTCTTCGAGATTCCCTTTACGAACTATTCCAAATGGATTTAATAATCGATCACGTTATTATCTCTATTCATGAAACTCTTAGTTTTTTTGACAATCATTTCAACCACGTGCGTCAGCTGTCAAAGATTTTCTCATGTGTCATTTGTCGAGTAAAAATAATTAAATTGCTTTTTCACGCTTTTCAGATATTTCACGTAATCCCTAGAATTTCTTTTGGAAATGAACGACAAAGATGTCTTTTTTTTCTCTACTTGTTTTCTCATGAAACGCCTTTTTCAAAAGCTCAATTTTTTTTTTACCACGCACCTTTTTTCACGAGTACATATAGTTTACGTAGAAATCGATAAAACAATTTTTTATTTCCTTCCCATAATACCATGGGGCAAGTCTCAAATCATTTTTCATTTTGTGCTCAATTTTCGAGATTTATTTTTCCACTAGAGTTATTCCTCACCAAGAATTTTGCCTGCTCCGTATTATACGACGATCTACCGTAAAAATAGCTCGGATGTGTGTGCGTGTGAGCTTTTTCGACTGCGTGTTAGAGAGAGAGAGAGATTTGTTGGGGTGAAGAGCTATCGAGAGGAAGTGAAAAAAGGCGGCGGCTGTTACGTTGACGATAGGGTTTGGATTTTAAACGAAATTTCACTCGAATTTCGTATGACCTTGAAGATCTATATCAACGACGATGATAGAGTTAGTAGTTGATTCGTTTCCACGATTTTATTGCGGGACAATGATCGATTTTTTTGTAAATCATTTTAATCCGACATGTTAAATTTAATGATAATATAAATTTGCATTAATTTTGGTGAACCAAGACCTCGTTAAACTGTGCAATAAATGCCAAAAATCTTCTTCGTTCAGTCTCCGATTCCTCTTTTCTTTCTTCGATGGAAAATGATTGTGTGCCATGTGAAGAAGTGATTTTGTTTTTCAATATTAATGTCTCTCGTCGAGCTCTCGCTGCTCACGCCGCTACGTCACAACAACGATGTATATACTCACTTCTCTTTGCAACTCGAGTCAGACTGCCGGTCGCCGATTTTCCGGTTTCGTCCGGACGACACGAATGTCTCGACTTCATGAATGAGCTCTCGAACCGGACTATACCGGCTTCAGAATGTACGTGGATCACTCACCGAACTAACGAACAGAGTCCCGCCTTTTTTTCTTCATCGTAACGACTCTTGCTCTCTCTCTCTCTCTCTCTCTCTCTCTCTCTCCGTACGCTCACGTTGATTCAACTTATGCCCCTTATCTCTCGAGACCGTTATCCTGAGATTAAAAAATTATTCAAATAAACAAATTATCAATTTGAAGGCCGTATTTACGCGCCGTCTTGTTGTAATCAAGTCTCGTGGCGATTTGTTGCTCCTACAGTTTGTTAACATCTGGCTGCACATCTTTTTTTTTCGAAAGGATCGATACTTCAAGATGAATAAAAGTTATTCATGCGACAAAATAATTCCAGATCTGTTTGGTATTAATTAACGATTCTATGCATGAGAAAAATACCAAAGATTCAGTTGCAACATTAAAAACAAGGAGTCACTGAATGTTTAACTAAAAAATTTGAGGATAAAACCGAGTAAAATGTTTTAGCTAGCGGACGATTTTTCATGAACGTGATTTTCAGGTCGTTATTACTTTTTGTCTATTTGTTTTTGAGCAAAACTCAATGTATTTGCTTGAGACAAGATTTATTTATCATTAAAATCATTATAAAATTATTCTTCTAGACGAATTCTTCACTTGCTTCTTTTTTCTTTTCGTTTCAAAGTTGTTTCGTCGCTTTGAGACAACGAGTGAAGAAACGTTGCCAAATATAAACTTATTTTGCTGCATGTATTACTTGCTCGTAGAGTTATTTACGTTGCCAGAGATATTTCGTTCCTTCTTCTTGAATGAAAAATCACGTTTTTATGTGAAGGAAGGATT
Source organism: Campoletis sonorensis (assembly GCA_013761285.1). Taxonomy (NCBI): domain Eukaryota; kingdom Metazoa; phylum Arthropoda; class Insecta; order Hymenoptera; family Ichneumonidae; genus Campoletis; species Campoletis sonorensis. The sequence goes on from JACEOJ010000085.1 coordinate 2,763,735, forward strand.
TATTCTCGCGAATATTCACTCGTAATTGTCGATATCAAGTTTGCATAAAGGCAACACAACGCGTCAAAACTGTACGTTATATTTTTATATTTATTTCTGGACCGACGTAAGATCGAATTTGGCAATCGAGCAAAAACGTTCATAAGCGTAACGTTGGGGGCACTAAAAACAAATTGGCAGTATTATTTCTAGTTTGTTTTTTTTTTTCACGATATAATCCGTGAATCTTGAACTTGAGTGTGTTGTATTAACTTCAAACAAACTTTAGTTTTTTTTGAATATTTTTTAATCTGACGTTTTTGTAAAAAATACAATAAAAAGTGCACATAATTCTATTTTTTTTTTTCAAGATCGTTTAAAATTATTAATAAACTGGATTAGATGAAGTTACGATAGGCCTCCGATCGTAAATCTTGCCTTGGTCTTGTGTGTTGCGTTCCAAGTGCAAGAAAGGACTAAAACTTGGCCTAAATTTTAGTAAAATTTCAACAGTTTCAAAGTTTTCCATAAAACTCTTTGTCACATGTTTTTCATATGAATTAATCTTGTATTTTATTTTCAAAAAAATCACATTGAATCCTACTTTATCAGCGATTTATTATTCTTGATATTATTTTTCAATGTTTCACAAAGATTTTTAAATGCACACTGATCGGTGCTTCTAGATCATGAAAACCGATAATAAAAGACAAAAAAAAACTGATTTACATGGCAGTTTACATGAGATAAAATGAAAAATAAACGAAAGACTAATTTGTCACTCGTTTTGATCATTAATCTTGGTGCTATCTTTCAAATGCGATAAAATGATAAAATGTCGGCGATGTTGTACTGTGCAAATAGTTCAAAATGTAATGTGCAATCGTGAGTACGAATGTTAATGTGTGTGTGTGTCTGTGTGTGTGTGTGTGTGTGTATCATATAAATGTACAAAGTCTATCTATGCTTGCGTTCGCAAAAGCTTCCGGTACATATCACGTTTTGTGTTTAACCGTTGATATCGCAGCACCAACGCACCTATTATTACTGATAAACTTCAATTCGAAAGCTATTTCGAGAATGGGATTGTTCGCGACGGGACATTCTTCGTTGGAGTTACGCGATGAGACCTTGGTTTGCGATTAATCGTCCATTTCTGCTTTAGCAGGCCTTCCTCTCTCTCTCTCTCTCTCTCTCTCTCTTGCTCTCTTTTTTTTCTCTCTTTCGTATTATTTGCGGTTCAAGTATTGAAAATGTTGACTGGACGCGAATCGAATATTTGGTTACAAAACGTTGTTCAAATGACATTTTTTATACCAATCATGAAATCCACTCGATTTTAATTCTCTTTTTTCTCTCAAGTATTTTTATTTATAGTTGTGCATTAATGAATTATACTTTTGAAAATACAGCCACTGAAAGAAAAAAAAAACACAACAATATGAACGATTATTATTATGAGTAACAGTATTCATTCAAAACTTTCGCTTATTTTCAATATTTTCGTTCCACTTTGTAATCAGCGATCCGAAAACCTGTGAAAGCAAACTTTCGAGTCAATGATACGCGAAGAAGAATTTATGCCTCAAAAGGTTAATGGAAAACGAAAAAATTGTATCGAAAAAATTCGATATCATTCAACAAAATATGATTCCATTAAAACTACCCGATGACGGATGAAAAATGTTGAGACAAAAATACAACAATTATGAAGAAAAAAAATGATACGAAAAGAGAGGAGAAGTGACCGAGGCGAGAATTTATGAATTGCGTGCATCAGCTGATCGTTTGACTCTTTACAATCGTTCGCCATGTGCTCTTGATGAAAAGCTCAATTTATACGTTTTTATTTATACAAATCTCAAGAAATGAATTTACTTTTTACGCAGAAAACAATATTTTGAGTTTTCCTCAGGCTTTAAATGTTCGAAAATACGAAAAGTGAACCGGAAATTGAATTTTAATGAAATTGACAGATTTGACAGATCTGTACATCTCGAAAATTCAAATTTGCTTTAATTTCCTTCCATTAAATATTAAATTCATAGATTTTGACATTTTTTGCAAAAAAATAAATATATATAAATGCATATAACAATGTGTACACATCGAATATGTATTTGTAATCGATTCGATGGGCGGTGGACGAACAAGTTGGAGCAGTACATTAGATTGGCGCAAGGCCAGTGTTGGTATATTGCGTAACTCTCGGGCATCGTCAAATTGGCCGAGTTGCGAGAAGATCATCCAACATTCAAGTATTATGCACTATTCATGCATTCTCATACGTACATACGCAAAAAATATGTGCATATATGTGTATCCTGTACAATATTATTATTTACATATGTACGAATCAGGCATTATGTTACCAAGAGAGATACTTGTGAACGAAAAGTTGAGGGTGGAAAATTTGGCACTTTACCAAATACTCTATCGAGTACGTTATATTTGGAATTATTTTCACACGATAGTATTTTTAAGCACTCATCGCTGCAAACGACGTCATCCAATTACTGCGGAGCTTATCAGCCATTTTTATTTTATTTTTCATTTTCTAAAATAACATTCGTGTCATTACAACAACGTTATTTAATCAGTTATCAAATATTTTCTGATAATTCCTCCATGTTCATCGGTTTCAATGTTTCCATTGAAATTCCTCACACAATTAAATGCTCTTTTTTCAATATTTCTTCTGCATATACTTTTGCGGAATTTTAAGAACCATTTCCTTCACTCTATCTATTTAAATATTCATCTGAGACCCCCTCAAGAGCGTTGCTCCCAGCAACTCTTTTTTCTGCTTTCCATTCACGGAGCGATTCATACAGAAGTTGGTGCATGGCTCAACGGCCACCGAACCGAGTATTGGCCTCAGTCGAGGCTGCTAAACATTGCTGTCGTTGATGGAAGTTCATTATTAATTATTATTTATATCAGCCGCGATAAAGTTTCTTTATTTTTTCATTATTAAGACTGCCCATCGTGCCGAGAGAAATGAGGTACATTATAAATGGAAACTCGAGTGCATTAGCTTTATAGATCATGCTATTGAAGGACATAAAAAAATACTTTGATATCGAATGCACATTTCTCGTGGCAACATATTTATGCCTTTCTCTCTCGTAACTCGTAATACACAAATATAAATAAAGTACAGACCAGAGTTACTTCCCTACGCACGTTTGAATGCTAAAACTTTTCGATCTCAAACAAAAGCTTTTACCCAACGGCTTTGATTCGGTTTATAAAAAAAAAAAATTAACAAATGAACTGCTAATAATAGAAAATCCAATAAGTATGAATATATGAACTACAAAAATACAAATATTGACGTGTGAAAATAATCAAATAAAGCGATTATTTTATTTTCAACGAACAATTATTATCATTATTTAGAATAGAAATTGCAATGTATTTGAAAAAGGATTCTAAAAATCTCACAGTTTTACAAATATCGACGTTTCAATGTTTGTTGAAATTTAACGAAGAAAATGAATATTTAACATTTTTGTAAAAATTGTTATTACATTAGTTTCGTGATCAGTGAACGCCTTTTCGCTTGGCGTCGAGTTCAAGTCCAAATGTAACAGAAACCTGCTTATTCTCTTGTACTGAGACGAGAGCAACCTTTGACTTTGAACTTTTATTTTTAATGTACTCGGTGACAAGACTCTGCTGCATCTCCAGACGTCATGAAATTTCTGCTCATTTTTCATTGGCGATTCGCTATTAATTAAAAGGAAATCTCTTTTTTGCAATTTGTTCTGATGGAACAAATTTTCTGCTCGATGTTTGAAGAAGTAACGACCGTAGAAACCGGTGGAAAAGAGTTGTTCTCGTTACGTAACACGTACTTTGGGAAATTGGATAAATTTTCACGTTGATATAAGAAAAAAGTATGAATTTTCTAAATAATATCGTTCAATGTTTATTATTCAATTATTTACGATGAAGAATTTACTTCAGTTTTCTCTCAAAATGTCAACAATCTTCCAGAATGACGTAAATCTGTTTTTCCATCATCTTTCTCGTACTCGAACGTAACGTGAGTTTTGAATTATTGAAAAATGTCAACCCTGCAATTCAATAATAGAGAATAACTCGAAAAAATCGCTGCACGTAACTCAATGGAATAAAAATTATCGCTGACAGATTCAACAAATATCGTGGAAGAGTTTTATTTTATTGAGTTTTCCGGCGACTATTTAGTCTTTTATTTTTTTTCTTCGACTTCCATTGAACGAGTAATGCGAAAATTTTTCTTCCACTTCGCACATTGCCGAGAATTCGAAAATGACATATGAACGAGCTCCAAAAGCTCGAAGCGTGGGTGTAAGAGAGACCGAGAAAGAGAGATGAGGAGAGAGAGAGAGAGAGGGAGAGAGAGAGCGCCTAGAGTCTGTCTGTTAACCGATGTAACGAAAAGACAGACAGACAGGGTTGTTGGTTGGGAGTAATGTAGCCCAGTAACACAAATCGCTCTTACCCCGGTAGATCAGGGGTTCTCAAAATGTCTCTTTGATGTGGTTCCCTTCAAGCCTTTCCCTCAAGGTATCCAAATGATATTGGGAAAGGTGTTGGTATTGCGCAAGCTCGGCAAGGAAGCCGATAGCCGGGAGAGAAGTAGAGTATCGCGTATGTAAATATCCAGTATGGTCGTATGTGCATGTTCCGTTGGGCGCGCACTGGCAAAATAGTGACGTCGAAAAGTGGTGAGTGAGTCGCGGCGGGAGCTTGCGCGGTTGTTCGGAGGTGGTTTGGGGGGAGGCGGACGGGAGGTTGGGCGCGCGCAACCTTTGCTTAGGGTTTTGTATTATTGGTGGGGGGTTACGGGAGCGGTTCGCGGCGGGGTTTGGAGTGGGCGAGCATCGAGATATGTTGTACGAAAGGTGGGGAGGCTAGAGAATATCTCGTGCAGGGTTTGCTTCGGAGAGTGGGGATAAAGATGGACGGCGGTGGGCGCAAGCTCGTGACGGTATGGAGTAAGCGTCGACTTGACAAAGATAGGAAAAAGCCCTGTGGCGTCTCGCGAAAGGACTAGTGAACTGAAGAGTGAAGGGAGTTGGATAGAAAGAGAGAGAGAAAGAGAGAGAGAGAGAGAGAGAGAAAGCAGGGTTTCCGTAGTCCGCGGCGCAGGCGGTAAGGGGTGGAAGAGATCGGTTGGTAAAAAAAAGAGGAGTGCAAGTGAGACAAGAACATCGTTCGAAAGGTAGTGCGTGTATGTGGCCGCCTAGCAGCTCGGTATAGAATAGTTCATAACGGTAGAGGGGAGAGTAAGACAGCAGTAGCAGCAGCAGCAGCAGCAGCAGCTAGCACCTCTTTCCCCTGACTCGGTTTGCCCCTGGTTAGAAAGCCCGTGGGATACCGGGTTATCGGGGAAACGAGCACGATTGAGCGAGAAGAGGGGAAATTAAAAGCATGCTCCGGTAGTGGGGGTCGTACGGGTCGATGATGCCGGCGCGGTCCTCGACGACGTGAAACACCAGTCAGTCTCTCTGGTCCACCCGAAGCCGCGCCGCCGCTAACTTCTTTCACATCGAACACCGCACACGCCGCAGCCATGGGTGACAAGGTTTGTGCGACCAATATCAACGAGACAAACAAAAATTAACTGAAAAAAAAAAATAAAATTAAAAAAAAAAAAACCAAAAAAACACGTTAAAATACTGTAAAAGAAAACAGTCGTTACTGAGAGAAGAGTAAAAAGAAAAAAGAAAAGAAACGACCATTTAAAAATATGTAAGAAAAGCACGAGAGACAAACCAACGCTCTGCTTTTCTTGATACACAGAACTTTACGGACGAACCTCACGTATATACACGTAGATTTCGGTACACAGATTTGCCAGATGATCTATATATGATCGGTGTGACTGACGGTATGTGTCTGAGAGTAAAAGAGAGAGAGAGAAAGAGAGAGAGAGAGAGAGGGAAAGAGTGCGCGTCCCTAGGCAAACTTGTCACTATATTGACAGTTTTATTTTTCAATTTTTCTTCCGATAGAATTCACATTAATTAAATTATATATAATTGTGTATATATATATTATTTTTTTTCGTAACATCTAGAGTGATCGAGGATGAAAGGTGTGAGAACGAGTAGTGAGTACGAGGAATAATGGATAAATGGGAACGGACCGGTGCGATGAAGGGGGGTAATAGGTGAAATTTCATTGGGCAAAGTCGTGGCAAGTGTTTTTGACGATTGTCAAGTGAGATCGTGAAGTAACTCGATAAATAAACACGAGGCAATTGTTGGAGTAAAGAAAATGATAAGTTATCGTGTGAAGCAAAAAACGCTTGTGAGTCGAGTTCAACGGAGTTGACGGAAAAAAAAAATTACGGCTATCCAATCATTTTGTTTTTTTTTTTTTTCTAAACGTTCTCGCACGAATCGTGGCTGATGGAGGATTTTCAGTGAAAAAATCTTCACGCCGTGGAAAGATCGGAATATCGTGAATATAAAAAATATACATACTCCAAAGAGCTTTAGCTTACGGTTACGTGGCGCGCAGGGGGCGGCGGGTCGAACATGAGAACGGGGATCGAAGGGAACACGCAAAGATGGCGGAGCGGGGGAGGGGGATTTGACAGCAAAGACGGAAGTAGAGTGACATGCGCCGTTGTATTATGCAGCAAAGCTATTTTATAACGGGAACAATATTGTGAGATTTTTTGATTTTTAAACTTCCACGCAAATTTGATGGAAATATCAATTTTTTTATAATATTTTACTGTCACGTGGGTGCGTGTCATTAAACCGGTGAAGATATCAATAAAAGTGACTATTTTGTTGCTAGAGTTTTGCAAGAAATGGAGCCTCGAAAAATCAAGGGAAAAGGTTCGAATTCGCGACGAATATTTTTGATGACGAGATGATTTTTTTGGAACGATGGATAGCAAAAAAAAAATGTTCTCGATCAAGAGAGCTCTGTCGATCGGTTCATTAAAAAAGGAGGGCCGCGATTTTCGAGTCAAGTTCGAAAAACATGTTCGTCCTTATCAAATAAACATTTAGGCTTTGAAATTGGAAATGAGTAGGAAGAGAAAGGTTCGAACGAAAGAAACGTATGAAGCGAGAGAGAGAGAGAGAATGTGCAGGGAATAAAATAATTGAAAAAACTATTTAAATGGAATTATCAGGAGCATGAAAAATTGATCGAATTATGATTGGCCGAGTGTACGCGCGTGTAATGTGTCTGTACGTGTGGAAGACAGATAAAAATAAGTAACGAAGAGGGCGGAATACACTGGCAAAGAGGACCTTCGATCGAGGGAGGGAAAAAGGGGGTGGGAGAGAGAATAAGATGGAGACGGAAGCAAGAGAAAGAGAAAACAACAGTCGGAAGGGTCGAATCGGTCGAATCGTCGAGTTGGCTTGGAAAGCTTCTTCTTTCGCTTTCTTTTTCTCCTTCATTCGTAGCCCTCTATCTCTTTCTTTCTCTCTCGCTCTCTCTCTCTCTCTCTCCCCCCTCCCTCTTTCTCTCTCTCTCTCTTCTGGTGCTCTTTGTATGCTTTCGTCCTCTTGACGTTCAGCCCCGACGTGATGGCATACAATTGTCCCTTACCCCCCGGTGGTGCTTCGCAGTGATCGTCTCCAACAGTGCCGATTCTTCCGGGGTGCAACCTCGAGGAGGAAAGAAAGCTTGAAAGAAAATAATATTTAAAAATATAACACGCCCCGTCGACGGTGCAAGTTAAAACCCTCCTGAAGAGGCACAACCAATCTTCGCGTCGAGCTTTCTCACAGATTGTCAAAAAGCATCATGGTAACTTTAAATTATCATCAGCAACCCCTCGGGCACGTTATGCAACCCATAACGAGATAGAATCTTATTCTGCTCTTTGTACTTAGTTGTTTTTTTTTTACGTCTTAGCGCCCTCTATGCTTCGTTCAATCGATGCCTTACTTTTAGATACGAGAATGGATTTTTTTCTCGCTTTCGCGTATACTTACGTTTTCTTCAACAATACTAGTCGCTATTGTTTTATCATTTTATCGTTTTTGCCAATCCCTCCTTTAGGGGTAGTTTTAACGTAGGAACTTTCACCCTCTAGTGCTTCGGGGAATAGTTGACTCACTGAAAATAGTCGAAATTCTCAACAATCGCTTCAATAGGCGCTAACTTGTGATGTGATTATTTATCAGGATGCAGTGCTTTTATGGTGATTTTTATTTTGTTACTTCCGGTGATCGGAGTGCCCGGGAATTTGCGCGGAATCCTCGATTGTCTGACACAAAATATGACAGTTTTTTTTTTCGCTCGGCAGGAACTTTCAGAAAACACTTTTGATCAATTGTTCAGTTGATTCTTTCGTTATCGCGATTTATAAAATACTGATGATTGACATTTCTTGTATTTGCTACATTTTTTTTTTTTTTTGTTACTCGAACCGCCGTTTACCGGACATGCACGGAATACAAAATATATCTATAGCGAAACAGACTTTTTAAATCCAGCACGAATTGCATACCGGGCTGGCAACTCCCAGGGGAACGTCGCGCGAAATTCGATCGATCACGAGCCGGGGATGAAAATCGAGTGCGCGTATGCTCCTAGTTATTTAATGCATCGTCACAGCTGGCTTTCAATTTGTATTTTATTCTTCATCCAACATTATTCTCGGGATTGGGAAGCCTGTACAAATTTTATTGAAAAAATTCAATTTTTGAAATCCATGGCAATTAAATTCTTTCAGCATCCGCTGGATACTGGATATTATTTGAAACAACTTTACTTATTTTAAATACATCAATTGTTTATTCTTCACAGAATCCCTGCACGACCCTCGTTCACAATTTTATGTCAAAAACAAATTGCTCAGCAATTCACTCAAAATTCGACCCATTTTTTGTTGTTCCACTAGCTTCCTTCACTTTTCGTTCATAATTATATTCGCACGTTTATAAAAAACATAAATCCAAACTTCTCCAACATGATTATTGAACGAACAACGAAAATACGAATCGGAGGCTCGATCATGCGCGTTACAGCTCAAGTTACGAGGCTTTATCGAGTGAACAAATGTAACATGAATTGAAACAAACAATTGTTAATCCGTAGAATTTGTCAGTCAGTAGTGAGTGAAGAATCAATAACAATCACGTGCGTATAATTTAATTATTTTTCCTTCCACCACAAAGATGATGAGCAAATGCTGAAAATGTTCATTGACTGGTTCTTGATTCGTAGAGATGAAAAGAAACATTATTCATGGATTAAACTGGTTCCGTTCGCTACAAGCTGAACGTATACTAACGTCACTTGCAATCAGCGGATGTTTTGTAACCGCAGATTAAGAGGAAGGAAAAAATAATCAGTCTCTTATCGAGTGGGTCTACTATTTTGTTTTTTTTTTTTTTTCGTCATGTGATGTGTTCGTTGGTAAAAAATTGATAGATATTATCAGGGGCTTCGTTGTCAGTGAAAACATCGAAATAATTTAAATACTTCCATCTATTTTAAGGGGGATGTATAGTGATTTTCTTGCTTCCCGAAAATGGCACAGTGCGCGTTGACTTCTGCGCGCGCTCGTTCCACGTAATCGTTTCCTCTGTACCAGCTCGTTCCGGTCCCGCGAGTCAGCTCTCATGCCCCAGAAAGTAAAAAAAAAAAAAATCATTCTGCTATTCCACCCTCACCCACACGCGTATCTTTACGTATGAAGGAATATACTTCGTCCCAGATATTTTTGCGGAATTTATTTTCTGATAAAATCGCCCTTTCCATTCATTGTGACGAATTATTAACTGTTGGCTGTCAACTCATTCATCAATCGCAGAATCCCAGATAAAAGTTGTGAACTTTCGTCCAAAATTTTGTCCATTTTTCGCGAAGAAATGCGGTCAGAAACACTGGAGAAATCAACGAGTCGAACATTTTTTGTACTTCCTTTCGTTCACTTCGCTAGCCCACGCCCTTGGGCTTTTAGGTTTGAAGCAACTGTTATTTTTCCATTTAAGAAATGCTGTATTTGACCCCTCGATTTATATTGAAAAATAGAACATGAATTATTAACAATTATTACGAATTATTATCATGATCGTTAATAAAATAACAAAATAAAAATTAACCTACCAGTCGCTGTGATAAAAATAATAAATTCAGGCTTCTAGAATTACTTGAGATTTGACAGATTTAATGCTCGATTTACTGCAACGTTGCTTCGAGCAATAAAAAAAACCTATTTTTCATCATAACTGAAAAGTGAACGAATTGCTATTTTTGTGGCATTCCATTAAGATTATTTGATCGAAAACCTTCTTTTTTTTTTTTACTCACAGATTTATATGCCCGAATACGTAATACTCTTATATCGAGATAAGCTCCATGTATGGAACATACACAAGCTCACTGTTACGTGTATGACGTTCTGTTACCAAGGACGTGTACCGTCAATTGGTAAGGTCGTTCCTTTTAAGAGGCCCTTACCGCCTCGTTTTCCATTCATTGAAATTTTACCGACGATCGTCATCTCGCTCGCTCTCTCTATCTCTCTCTTTTGTGGGTACGATACGTTTCCGCCTGATTAGCGCAACGTTCGAACTGAAAATAACAAACGCTCACCACACAAATACACCCTCGAGGACATTTAACCCATTCTCACATATGACCAAACAATTTGTATTATGTATTCGCTGGATCCACAAACAAGTGTTGGAGAAAATACAAATTTTCTTCGACTCGTTTATTCGTCTTCTGTTATTTTTTTTTAAATATCATTATTATTTGTTTTTCAAAAACCATATGGTCGTCAGCTGTCAAGTTTTATTCGCGTAAATAAATTCATGTGCTTGCTTTTTTTTTATCACAATTACGATCATGCTAAATAATTTTTATTCACTGCAAATACGATTATTATTATTCACGATCTCGTTATTTCATGAAATTTCGGATTGAACAGTTTTCGTGCCATGATATAATTCTTTATTTGTTTTTTCAATTGTTCTCTATAAATTTTATGCTGATTTGGGCTTGAAAACTTGCAATTAATCGTAAACATTTTGACGTTTTGAAATATTGGTCGATGGAAAGAATTTTTTTTTAGCGTCTCAACGACGAAGAGTAGAGTGTAACCTACACGCCGATGATTTTTGATTCAAGGACTCGAATACTTACTAATTTTTATCTTCGACTTGATAGACATTTATTTTTATTTTTGTTATAAAATGGTGGAAAATCTACTTAAAAAAATCGACTTTTATGAACAAATTTTAAGTTAAAAAGTATTGTTCAAATTTGAATGAACAATCAGGGAAAAAAAAACAACACTAAATGTGATGGACGTGCGAAGAAAATTGCTCGAAATCATAGCTGGCCGTGCAATTATAATCGAAAAAAGTGACGATGAAAAAATATTTTCTTTTAATCTTACGGTGGACAAAAAAAGTGACAGTGTGATGAAAAAATAAGAAAAAAACGACACGTATTTGTGAGTGAGCTTCAAACGGTTTTTCGTTATCGTGGAAATACGGTTCGTGGGTGTAATTTTGTATCAGATAACGCTCTGATTTTCTTCAACTACTAATAATAAGTATTTTCAAGATATATTTCCGATAAATCTATCGCGGCTATAAAATCGTTATTAGTACGATATATTTGTGCCTCTATTTTTCTCTCCGTTCTCATTCTGGTCTTCGGTGTTTCGTGTTACGTAACGCCATTGCAAGGGCTCGTATGTCGAGGTATATGAGAGCACAGCTAGTAAATTCAACCATCAAAAATACCTCGTGATATTCAATCCGTAGATTGAAGTTGCAAGTGTCGATGATTTATCCTGCGATTTGAATTGACAATTAAAATTAAAAAACAACATTATTTCTTTCAGAATCAAGGATAAAAGTCAATAAATCAATTTAAAAAAGTCTTTACACTGCGGTGTCGATTGAAATTTCTTGACACGGTCAATATTTAACAAAAAAATGCAATTACGAGCCTAAATCAATATCCAAAAAGTTAAAATCACTTGAGTACAAACAAAAAATTAATACTGACCCGGCAAAAAATTCAGGCAATAGGAAAATAGATTAAAATCGTTTTGTAAATTCATGTAACTTAACCAAGAAGTTGGAATAAAAAATAAATAAAACGGAACCAACAAGAGAAAGAACGAGAGGGCAGTTAAATACAGAAAAAAATAACATAAATTACGTGAACAATGTATTTGTTAGGGACTCATGAGTATCGTGCGTGTTCGATTGACGCAATACTGTACTTGCGTCGTGTAATAAAGAGAAAAAATAATATATCTAGAACGAGGGTGACGAAGGGTGACGTTGAAATAAGAGGGAGTCGAAGATAGGGCGTGTGTATGGATATTTTCATACGTGAGTATGGGTGTTTGCATACGTATATCTGTGTGCAAGAGAAATAGAGAGAGAGAGAGAGAGAAAGATAGAGAGAGAGAGAGAGAAAGAGAGAGAGGAGGCAGCTGGTCACGGCGGGGTTAGTAACAGCCAAAGACGAACTAAGGGTCGCAGACTAGATGGCGCCTGGAGCGTGTCCGCCTCCTGGGGCACCTATCGATCGTACCCTATTTATAATTCATCTTATTTCGATTCGTCACGATGGAGCTTCCATTTTTGTCCTCTTTGTTTCTTGAGCTTTATACATTTATATATAAAATTCTATAATTAACTTTATTTATAACACGCAACATGACGAAAAAAAAACGCATATAAATAAATCAGCAATTCTCATTATAATGAGATTAAAGTTGTTGAGAAAATTTATAAAAATTATGATTTATTCGATAAATTAAACCAAAATACTTGAATAATCCATTTGATAAAATATTTAAATTGACAAAATATTTATTTTTTTATTTTGGAAATCAATTAAACGGAGTATCAAATTAAAAATTAAGTTAATTTACAGTGTGAGATCGCTGGATAATTCATTACAAAAATCTCATAACTTTCAACAGTATTTCAACATTTATCCGAGGCTTCAACTCGTCAGGTAACGAAGGATCTATTTTCGTCTGTCATAACGACGATAGCTTCCTCTTCATGTTCTATCGTCGGCTCTTTTTTTCGCCCCATTCGCCCACGATTCGCTGATACGTGCCTTGGACTTTTTCACCATTATTTTCGCTTGTTCGCCTCACCAAATTATTTCTCTCTTATTCCGCCAGATAGACACTGCAAAGGTACTAAATTATTGACCACTTTTTCACGTCGAAGTCGCCTAAAAATGGAACCAGATGAAATTAACAGTAATGGCAGGTAGTGAAGGACGGAAAAAACGCTGGGGCAGGATAATGGACTCCGAATAAGTATCTTTGGCCCAATAAAACGCCCCTAGATAATTTACCATCTCGCAGACTTCGTCATTCTACGAAAAAAAAAGACAAAAAGTCTTTCTTATTCGCTTTGTCTTGCATACAAAGACGTCATTTTATTCAGAACGAAAGAATGTCTCAAAAGACCAACAAATGTCATCGAATATCATTTTTTCTTCATTCACAAACCATATTTATGGGTATTTTTCAATTTTTAGATCAAACTTTTGTCCAATTAATACCTCATCGATCGGGCTTTTTCGTTTTACTCTCGTTCATCGAACAACAGTTAATTTGTTTGTATTTTTTGAATATTTTCTTCAATGCACAAAATTGAAACGTAAAACAAACACAGATTTGGAGAAAGAGAATCGGTTTCCCTTCAATTGCCACCTTGAAAGACTTCTGCTTAGGCATTTATGGGTCTTCGGTTGAACCAACACCACTATTTTCATTCCTCTGTTAGGGTGAGAGTCCAACATAATCCCCGGTCGTTGGCCTACGTTCCTTACGTTCTTTACGCTACTGACGTACTTTGCAACACTCGAATATTTATATTTTCAATACGAATTTTACAGATTTACGTTATTTTCAAATATCGTAGTTGTTTTTCCACTCGTTTTACTCCCAAGTTTTGATATAAAATGTCCCTTTTTTCATTCTTTCATTCAAAGCAGTCAAAGAACCTACGTTCGTTGACGATTTGTTCGTTGAAGTTTTTTTTGTTGCCTCGCAACAATATTAAAATATGAGAATTTTAGATTTTTTTTTGTCATTTGAACTTTGCTAAATAATTCACGAGAAAAAAGTGGAATTTATATTGAAAATAAAGTAATTATTTCTCCAACGCGATTTGAGGCGTTGAGAATAACAGCAGAAAATTAAAAAACTTTGTTCAGTCTGAATTGAACACGGTGAAAAATTAAGGTACGAAGGTTGGTCGTAAAACGTTTTGAAGAGCGTGTGTCAACTGAGAATCAAGTTCGGATCCTTTGTTGGGGGGACTAAGGTTATTTTTTGTGTTGGTTCATTGTCCACTTGCACGATAATACTAGAGCCTCGTAACAATTCTACGATCACTCAACGGTACATAAAACCCACCTCTCGTTACGTTACACGATCTCAAACCCAGAAAATCAACCCGCATAACCCAACCAATTTTTCACACTGGTTCATACACAGTGAATCATAATATTTCATTTGAAAGCAGCTCTGGCCCATTTTCCTATCAACTTTGGGCCTCATTTGCTTGGTCAATTATTATTTGTATAGCCCATTTCAGTCATCAACTTAAAATGCACTAAGTATTAAAGTTTTGATCGTCGCCACCACTTTGGACTCGTGAATGAAAATGATTTTGAATAGTTTCCTTCGTTAGAACGCAACCAACGTTTGTTTAAATTTTTCATTCTCCATCAGACAATTTTTTTCGCATCCAACATTTTATTCTTTTTAATTCTTGCCCATCTTTTCAGGTGTTTTCATTAGATTTCATTGTACAAAAAATACACTTTTATTGTCGTTATAAAAATTTTCAATGAATTCAAGCTTCGAATGATTAATATTTCCGTTATCAGGTGTTCTCATTGAAACGCATCAGTGAACTTTAATGGTGACACGTACGAAAGATATATCTGACCAATTAGTACGAGGAACTTGCCTGGAATTGATTCGCTTTTCATCCATAAAGTCTCTCTCTCTCTCTCGCTCTCTTTCTCTCTTTTACTAGAGCATTCGTAATGCCACATGTGCACATGTATGCACATATTTGACTCTCCGCCCTCATAATCTCGACTGGTCGACGATCAGAGACGACGACAAGTGCGTACTCACGTATATCCGTCCGACCTCGTCCTGCGTGAATAGGAAATGAATTGTCGTCGTGCTCTGCAATCTTTCGTTTTTATTCCCTATACTTTTGTAGTTATCACATCCAACTCGCAATTATTCGATTAATTCCGCGTTTTATTATTCATCGAGAAGAAATATTCACATCAATTCGACAATGAAAATTCAGTTTTCTATGTCTCATTGAAATTTGATTTGACGGAGCTTGAAATTAGTGAAAAGTACAGACTGCATGGCACGTTGCAATTTTCTCTGTTTATTCAGCCATTTTTAAGGGGTTTTTAGTTGTTTTTTTTGTTCGTCACAGTATAAATATCTACTTAATAAATATATAACTTCAGGTTTTTATTACAATGAGCACTAATGGACGGAAGAAAGTTATAATTTTTGTCCCGGTGTGTCTTTAATCGATTATCTCGATCCGGAAATGAGATTGCTCCTCCTCTGTCTCGTCTCACTATGATTTCGGACTCGTGTAGATATATATATATATATATATTCATGAATTTATATATGACCAACGATGCGTTCTTGTGTTCTTTAGCTTAAACGACCAATCTCTCCCTCGTGACCCAATTTGTAAAACTCTTGTGCTGGATATGCGTGTTGGACATTCTCGGTGTCACACAAAAGCCACGTGGTTGAGAATGCTTGCGCAAGGCTACGACTATATACATTGGATTTATTTATTTCGACGAAAATACATCAATCATCACTACCGTTTTTTTATTATTATTAAAACTTTGCTGGTCTCTTCGAATATTATATTTTCTCAAAGTCAATGAAAATATAAATTTATAAATTATACTAAAATTTCAATCGTTGGAATACGGAGACAAATATTCCTTGGGTCATTTTTGTTTCATAGTTGAAGCACTTTCCATACATTTTGGGCTCTACTGATACAAAAAAAAGACGAATTTCGTTGCATTCCAACATCGTAAACTTTAACTTCATAAATTATAACCAACCAAGCTCGTAATTTTTTAACACCTCGTAAATAGTGATCGGATGTTTCGAACTTGTCGAAAAGAACAAAATCAGTTTTCTCTTTCTCCCAACTCCGATATGAATTAATTTTGTGGATTACTTTCATGGGAAACTCGAACAAAAGTTTTATAAATGACAATCTGAAGATACTTCGATTCAAATGGTCGTGTTCATTTAAATAATTATATTCACATTTGGTTGAAATCCTCGGTTTGATGGAACGCTTTATCAGAGTCGTGTCCTCGTTCGTATGACGGTCAAAAATTGATAAAAATCATTGACGTTTCCTCAAAAAGTTAAAGTCTACTATTTCGGTCGTGCGAATTCACTAACTCAGGGTCTTTCGCAGTTTATCGTAGAAAAATGTTTGCTGAGAATCTTGAATCAAAGTTTCTTCCGTATTATCCGTCAGCCGTTATTTTATCGCACTTTTCGTTTTGAAAATTAAGAATTATATTAAGTTTCTAAATATTTTTTCGATCCGTGCACCCAACTCGATGAGTAAAAAATTCCATTACGTTATTTCGTCTTCCTACTGTTCTATTTTTTAATTTATAACTCAACTTTCCATCAATTTTCACATAAAACGTTTAATCATGCTGAAGAAACGTTAACATCCATAATTACAAAGCTACGATAAGAGAAGGTCAAATTCCGAGGAATTGTGAAAAAAAAAAATTCCAAAGTATTCAGTTCATTCGTCTGTCCTAACGTTTTTACTATTAATGGTTAAACGAAAGAGAGGGAGAGAGAGAGAGAGAGAGAGAGAGAGAGAGAGAGAAAGAAAGAACTTTCGAAAAGGCCCAAATGATTGACGACAAAAGACATTTTCTGGCGAGGCTTATTAGCGTTTCAGTCTGACAAATTTCTCACTCGAGCGAATGCACTTTTGTTCTTTTTTTTTTTTGCCCCTCAGTCTTTTTCTCTTATTTCCTGCATAAAAGATAAAGTGAGAAAGATCGCGACAAGTATTAACGTCAACTTTGCATGCAGAAAAGTAAAACGAAAAGAGACAGAGGCCTAGGGAAAAAAAAAGGAAAAAAGAGCGCAAGGGAGAGTGGAAACAAACAGAACCTGAAGGAAAAAATAAAACGATCGCTGAGGGAAGAGAAGAAAACCGCACAGGTTGGCGCCGGGGGTAGAAACGACGACAGTCTGGCGCTGAGGGGTGCAGGGCTGCGTTGGCTACTGGCTCGCTGCTGCTGCTGCTGCTGCTGCTGCTGTTGGTGCACAACCGACCAACATAGCAGCAGCAGCAGGAACGTCAGCGCTTCGGGAACGCTGTGAGTGGTGGCCTGGTTGGGTATTGATCCGTAAGAGACTACATGGCTCTTCGGAGAGAGCGAGAGAGAGCAAGCCCTTTGGATGGAGAATGCTCTGGCTGTGGATACCGGGGCTTGCTCGGGTCAGGGGTGGTGAAGAAGGGTTTTCAAAGCTCGCATGCGCAAAAGCTTTCGACCATCGACCGCTTGCGAGCTTTCCCTCTACCATTTTCTCTTTTCTCTCCTGTCTCTCGACTACCCTAATTTCTTCTCTTTCTCTTTTTCTTTCTCTCGACGTTCCTCATATATCAACCAACCCTCGTATTACTCGTCCTCTGCCATCAGCGAATCGTACCCTGCCACCCCACCCCTCTCGTAAAAACCTCGTTCTCTTTTTTTTCTTCATATTTCTCTCTCTCCTTCGCTACTTCGCATACATCCTGCGAAGCTTTAATCGAATCGTTTCGAATCAGAATAAAAAACGTACTCGCTTCTAGAGCTTGCATAAGATCGATCCATCACCAAATATTTACTCACATTCATAGCTGGGCCAACATTCGAACATAGGGTTGCAGCAATTTCTTTGGAAATGCATTTAATTCTCATAGAATCGTTGGTCTTTTAGAAATTTTCTTATCACGCACAGTTTATTCATTTAATCAGATAATTCGAGGATGTCTAATCGAGTCTTATTTATTTTGATATAAAACTTAACTTCGATTCTTTCGGAGGGTCTAGATCTGAAAAATAATTAAATACGTTGCGCATACAAAATATTCAATTAAAAAGCAATAAAAATGGCATTTTTAATGCCAAAAATCCATTAATTTTGTTCGTATCAACGGTCCACAATGATTCCAAGTTATTTATCATTATTTCTGCGCAACAAACATCGAGTTTATAATTAAATGAATAATTTGATGTAGTATCGAAAATCGGTTTTTCTAATAGCATTTAATCGCGTCTAATGACGAAACATGGAGGCTTGTTTGTACAACAGGAAATAGAAGGACGCCAAAGTAGGTTTGGTGAATTTTGTTGAGGGTTGATACACAAGAGTTTCCCTGGGGGCGACGACCCAACAATTGTTACATCCAACTCCATGAAACTTTACTCTTCCTTAATTCATGCCTCGTGTGTGTATACTGCAAAATACTTCTCTATTGAGTTCCACAATCCTCGGTGCACTAGGCACGAAATTTGATCTATTTTTATAAGAAATCCACCGCTAAGTGTGCACTAACATTATGCACCAATAGCGCCCGATTATTTTCACTTTTTCAGCGTTGAACTAACACTGATTTCCTTCCAACATACGAATTCGAAGGAAACTCTAGGGAAAATGTTTATATAACGTTAAATACAAAAGATCATCGATGTTTTTCGTGTTCTCGATGCAAGTGACCAAGTTCCACAACGAAAATCGATTTCGAACGACTTTCGACATTTTCCTTGTCATTTTCATCAGCTTTACAAAGAATGATTTTTAAAATGGAACTGCATGACTAATGATTAGTTTTTCAACAACAACAAAAAAAAACAAAAAACTTCGATAAAAAATTGAGGACATTTTTATGTTTTCCTGCATCGATCTACATCACAATATGCTTTTCTTTATTTATAACTTTAACCAGTCATGACAATGGAAAATTTATTGAAGACTGAGTTTTGAAACTGAAGTTTCCTATATTAAAAAATATAATTTTTATCTTATTTTCATGAAAATTTGCCTTTTGCTTGAAAAAAAAATTACATTTAACCTTCATTGAAACTGAAAGAACGGTATACACGTTCGTAAAATGAGAATAAAAATTCGTTTAACTTGATGTAATAAAAATGATACGTATGAAAATTATGACCAAAAGCACGAATGACCGTCAAACATTAATTTATTCGCTGATACGAGAGGATCATTATTTAAACGACTGTTCGTGGCGCCGAAGAACGTTATAACCACAAATTCTACTTTGGCTCTCGTGTAATATTCGTTACGATGAAAATTGCTCCCCC
The DNA here is from genome assembly GCA_013761285.1 of Campoletis sonorensis. Taxonomy (NCBI): domain Eukaryota; kingdom Metazoa; phylum Arthropoda; class Insecta; order Hymenoptera; family Ichneumonidae; genus Campoletis; species Campoletis sonorensis. The sequence continues at coordinate 2,783,112 of JACEOJ010000085.1, forward strand.
CACGAGAAACAATATTGGCGCGTGAGCTTCTTCGTGGATTCGCGGTTACTAATGATCGCGCCAACTTGCAGTGACGCAATGTCTCTCTATCCAGTCTTTCCTCCTACGTGATATGACATATGCAGAAGACATTGCACGTCGGATTTTTATATAACCAGACCGAATTGTCAATAAACAGGTTTTCGAGTAATAATTTTTATTTATTTATATTAAGTATCGAAGAATTGAACGAAAATGGAGCAACGAAAAGCCATATATTTACGTCAGAGAGTGCGGAATTTATCTTCGATTCATTTTTACCTTCTTATTTTTCTTATTCCGCGTAATTTACTCCAAAAAACACTACTTTTTGTTTATCAAGGGTTTTCTTACTCTCGCTTTTATCTTCGCCAATAGATTTTTTGAATAATGAAACCGGAAATGATGGTCAAATGGTATTTTCATACGAAATACTTTCTCTTTTTTTTTTTTTGTACGAATAAAACGTTAACATTCGTGGCTGACACGATCTGTGCAGAAGTATGAGTCAGCCTCGTGTCTCAACTCACGTGACTAAAGTATGGGGTGTAAGGAAGGGGATCGAGGAATAAAACTGTGAGGCAAAGAGACGTGTTATATAGGTATTAATTTATTCTCGTAAGCTCATCGTGAATTATATTACAACTGTACGGTATCATTGAGGTTTGCTCTCACGTTCCAATACACGCACGCGCTGTTATTACCTACCAGTCGTTTTTTTTCTCTCTGCGTTTCTCGCGTCTTTGTTATGTATAGGTGTGTGCGTGTAGTTTATCGGATAGATTTGATGCTCGCGATGTCCCACGCATATCGTAGTCTCGTCGTTGTGACGTTGTACTCAGCAATCTCTGATGTTATCCCATGTTATCATTCGTGGCTATCATTCGATTAATGAACGTTAAACTTGTATGGAAACAAATACACGAAGACTGTTTACGTTGCTCTATTGTTCGAGAAAAACACTCGATTTTTTAACGAGCTCGACTAAAATCAGATCCTCATAACGTTATTCTCATGTTCTAAAACTAAAAAAAAAAACAACGATATTTTTCCAACGAGTTATTGGACAATGATTTGTCAAATTTTTGAAAACTGTCATCGATTTATTTCCACGAATAAACAAATGAAATGAACAGAAGAAAATAAAGCCACGAAACGAATCCACTCATCGAATTCTCCCTGCATTGAATTGAAAAAAATACGACAATGTGGCATATTCTAGGGCGTTGTGTCATTGACGATTTATCAACGAAAACTTCCTTGCAATGACAAAAGTTTAGTTTCCAAGCTCAAACGGAAACTGCTCTTACAATATAGACATTGAGTCGAAACTTTGACTGAGATTGTGTTTCATTAAAATGTAGGATTTAAAGCGAAGGTCGCACTTGAAAATAAAATGAATGGTGCATCCTGTGAGGAGTGGTCGCATGGCTTCGTCGATCAAGTCCATCAATCGTCACACCTCGTTTTTTTTTTTTAATTCTCAATCGTGTACTCGTTTTATCCGACAAATTGATTTTTTTCATTCGAAACATTTTCAGAACACTATTTTCAACCTATAAAATGAATACGATTTTTCTTATTATTTATTTATTTATTTATTTATCATTTATTTTTTCTTTCAACTTGTCATCCAACATTTTTTATTTTTGTTTCGCACGATATTTTTTTTTACAGCATGGCCGGTCAGATTCATATCGGGTCGCCACATTACCCAACGTTCGCGACGACAACAAAACCGCTGATGGAATGTACAAGGTATCCCCACCACGATTGTCCAATCGTCTCGAGAAATTTCTATTTGATCTACATATCGATTCTCTCACAAATCTCGTTTCTATTACGAGAACAGAGTGACAACTTGTTCTCTATGCTTCATTCTTTTTATCTCTTTCTCTCTTATTCTCTACTTAACATTCTTCTATTTTCTATCCACTGCTCTCTGGGACTTCATTAATATTTCAACGATCAATTCGTTTTAACATATTTATCGTACACGTTACTTTTTCTCGTAGTCTCTCGTACTGTCGTTCCAGCCAAGGGGCTGGATCACATCTACCACCAAATCCTAATTCACATTGCATTCTTCTTCGTTATTGACAAATAATTCGGTTCTCCAAGTTCACAAAACCACGTAAAATTCATTCCTTCAAATAAAAAATGTCAGAATCTCTTGTTCATTATGTCGAATTCCATAAAAATTCAACACAATTTTAATTAAAAAATCGAATAAAAAGATGTTGTAATTGTCTTTCAGTTCGAAAGTACAATTTCCTTTTTGCTAACAATAAAAAACAAGAATACATCAAAATATCATTTATATTCATGTCGTCCGAGTTATAAGTTTTTGTATTTCAATGAGTTCTGACGAGTATTTACATCTCGAATTAATTTTCTCGAAGCCCTTCTTCACCAAGTTCGGCTCGTTTAGTTGAAAACTGATGGGGAACGTAAAACGATAAATAATCCCGAACTCGAAAATATTTTCGGTGCTCATCGCCAACAGATTTATTTTATCGCAACCAACTTTCAAACTGGTACAAGGGTCTCGTAATAAATCAACGTACATATGTATATAACGTACTATTTCTCGAACAACGTCAGCAGACTGAACATTATAACTGGCCTTTCGAACAACTCACCCCCTGACCTATCACGCTCGATAAACCAACATCGAGCCCTGCAAAGTCTCCTTTCTTTCCTATCCTCCTCATTTTTATACGTTAAATTTCTTCTCGTTCGATTATTCTCGATGTATATCGAAATACTTAATCGACGATTACAAATTGCGAGAGGATTTCTTTGTTTTAAAAAGCAAAAAAAAGCTCTCTGTAAGGCGTAAGAAACAGAAATTTGAGCGCTTACCGATGCTTCTTCTTTTCCCACACGTTTTCTGGTGCTCTGGTCTCTTCTTAACTCTTGCGATATACTTCCTGGTGGAATTTCATACACATTTTCAGGAATCACTAATTAGCGCACATTTCCATACTTTAAACACTTGTTTCAACGACGAAAATGCACTGAAGTGTTTTACGAATGTTCGTCCAATACGATTATCGAATAATTTGCAGGCAGAGCAACGTTCAATTAAATCCGGCGAATTAATCGAGCACGTACAAACCGCAATATTTTTTTTACTACTTCGAGCGTTTAAACCACCAGCTAATAACATTAAATAACAATTGACTTGATTTTTTTTTCCTTCGTTCGATCTCTTCTGAACGGTAACACATCGTAAAATAAAATAAAATCCAAACTATCATTTTTTTTCATTTAACGAACACGTTCGAAAAAATGTAATTATTATTTTTATCTATTAACGCTTGTTATTAATTTATTCTTTCCACACAAACTGGGTTGCAGCTTTTTTAGGCGAATTTATTGGTTTCTTTTGTTAGTTTACTATTATTATTATTATTTGGCAGTTTTGCGCGAATGCTTTTTACCCGTAATACCATAAATTTGAGTACGGGCCGTTAGAAAGACTAAATTTGTGTACAGTCTATCGGTGAAAGGCTCAAACTAACTGAGCTCTACGAGATCGAGACGAGAAGAAGAACGTCCTAACTCGTTTTAATTGGTAGAGGGGTTAATAAGATCCGACTTATTAATTCGTATCATCTGTCGAGATAGCACAACAACGTTTGTGTTTATTCATGTCTCGTCCGAACGTTCACTCTCTTATTTTTCCTTTTTTCTCATTCTCGATCTCGTACAGCAAACCCGAAAAAAAAATGATCCAATTCTCTCGTCCTCGAGAAACTTGACTCGTCAGATGACAATAAAAATGCAACCGTAACTTTGAACAATTTTTCAAATGCGTTTTCTTTTTTTTATGACAGTCGCGGCGGAAGGCCCCAACGAAGCGAAAGGGGGACAATTTAGATGACTTGAAACAGGAGTTGGATATCGACTTTCACAAAATAACTCCTGAGGAGCTTTACCAGAGATTTCAGACGCACCCAGAAAACGTAAGTTAGAAAATCAATTAAAAATCTAATCTATCGATTAAATTGTATAAATAAATATAATAAAATGTATTAATCGATTTAATAATATTGATAATATGATATTTTTTGAAAAACAGGGCCTTAGCCATGCGAAAGCAAAGGAGAATCTGGAGAGGGACGGTCCTAATGCTCTCACGCCACCAAAGCAAACGCCCGAATGGGTGAAATTTTGCAAAAATTTATTCGGAGGTTTCGCCCTGTTGTTGTGGATCGGTGCGATATTGTGTTTCATCGCATATTCGATTCAAGCCTCGACGAGTGAAGATCCGAACGACGATAATCTCTATCTCGGTATAGTACTTTCGGCGGTGGTTATAGTGACGGGTATATTCTCGTACTATCAGGAAAGTAAATCGAGCAAAATCATGGAATCGTTCAAGAACATGGTACCTCAATTCGCGACTGTATTGCGAGAGGGTGAAAAAATAACTCTACGAGCGGAGGATCTTGTGTTGGGAGACGTGGTGGAGGTGAAGTTTGGCGATCGTATACCAGCGGACATAAGGATCATCGAGTCGCGAGGTTTCAAGGTGGACAACAGTTCGTTGACCGGTGAATCGGAGCCGCAATCAAGATCGCCCGAATTTACGAACGAGAATCCATTGGAAACGAAGAATCTAGCATTTTTCTCGACGAACGCGGTCGAGGGTACGGCCAAGGGAGTGGTCGTGTGCTGTGGTGATTCAACCGTGATGGGTAGGATCGCTGGTTTGGCGTCTGGATTGAACACCGGCGAGACACCAATCGCCAAAGAAATTCATCATTTTATTCATCTTATTACCGGAGTCGCTGTATTTCTCGGTGTAACCTTCTTCATAATCGCTTTCATCCTCGGTTATCACTGGCTCGATGCTGTCATTTTCCTCATCGGTATCATCGTAGCTAACGTACCGGAAGGCTTGCTCGCCACCGTAACCGTGTGTTTGACCCTCACGGCCAAGAGAATGGCATCGAAGAATTGTCTCGTTAAAAATCTTGAGGCTGTCGAAACTCTCGGATCAACCTCCACCATTTGTTCCGATAAAACTGGTACCTTGACGCAAAACAGAATGACCGTTGCCCACATGTGGTTCGACAATCAGATCATTGAGGCTGACACGACTGAGGATCAATCGGGTGTACAATACGATCGTACCAGTCCTGGCTTCAAAGCACTCGCCAAAATCGCCACCCTTTGCAATCGCGCTGAATTCAAACCCGGACAAGACAGCGTACCCATTCTCAAACGTGAAGTTAACGGCGATGCCTCCGAAGCTGCTCTTCTCAAATGTATGGAATTGGCCCTCGGCGATGTTATGGGAATCCGTAAGAAGAACAAAAAAGTTTGCGAAGTACCTTTCAACTCTACCAACAAATATCAAGTCTCCATTCACGAACCTGATGATCCCAACGACCCTCGTCACTTGCTCGTTATGAAGGGAGCACCCGAGAGAATTCTGGACAGATGCTCCACCATATTTATCGGTGGCAAGGAAAAGGTTCTCGACGAAGAGATGAAGGAAGCATTCAACAATGCTTATCTCGAGCTCGGTGGACTTGGAGAGCGTGTACGTTTATCCAACATTATTCTTTTCATCATTATTCTCGTCGGTTACTTCATAATTAATTGTTCATATCGTTATTATCTCATTTTTATTCCAACAGGTATTGGGTTTCTGTGATTTCATTCTACCCAGTGATAAATTCCCTCTTGGCTTCAAATTCAACAGCGACGACCCCAATTTCCCGTGCGAAAATCTTCGATTCGTTGGACTTATGTCCATGATTGATCCACCGAGAGCCGCAGTACCTGATGCTGTTGCCAAGTGCCGTTCAGCTGGTATCAAGGTCATCATGGTCACCGGCGATCATCCAATCACTGCCAAAGCCATTGCCAAATCCGTCGGTATTATTTCTGAAGGTAATATCGTCATTCCTACACTTCCTTTACGTTCAAGTACGCATACTTTTGCTTTTTCATTGTTATTCATTAATTTTTCTTCTCTTTACAACTCTTGAACAAAAGGTAACGAGACCATTGAGGACATTGCTCAGCGTTTGAACATTCCCGTATCGGAAGTTAATCCACGTGAGGCTAAAGCAGCCGTTGTTCACGGCGGTGAACTCAGGGATCTCGATTCTGACCAACTCGACGAGATTCTAAGGTATCACACTGAAATTGTGTTCGCACGTACATCGCCGCAGCAGAAACTCATCATCGTCGAAGGCTGTCAACGAATGGGTGCCATTGTCGCTGTAACTGGTGCGCAAACTTTTTTATTCTTTTTTTTCTTACGAATCTGAGAAACTTCAGGAAAAATGTGACAACACACGAGATTTTTTTGTATCTCGAGCTGAAAAATTAACATTATCGAGCAACGAGTAAGCTTTTTTTATTATTTTCCATCAGGTGACGGTGTAAATGACTCGCCAGCTCTGAAAAAAGCTGACATCGGTGTCGCTATGGGTATCGCCGGCTCCGACGTCTCGAAACAAGCCGCGGACATGATTCTCCTCGATGATAATTTCGCCTCGATCGTAACAGGCGTCGAAGAGGGACGACTGATTTTCGATAATTTGAAAAAATCTATCGCCTACACACTCACATCCAACATTCCCGAAATCTCGCCGTTCTTGGCTTTCATTCTGTGCGACATACCGCTGCCGTTGGGTACCGTCACCATCCTCTGTATCGATTTGGGAACTGACATGGTGAGTGTTCTCAAACCAAAAGAAAAACAAACTAAAACGATATTTGATGTTCACTGAATTCACGAGTGATCGAGACTTTCCGGAATTTGCGTGTGAAATTATTCAATCTTGTCGTTCTCAACTCGGATCAAATTTCGGAAAGTTTCGACAGTCCCACGACGAATTAATCATTTTCAGGAAATGCGGCGATACGATTTTTTCGCGTTTTATCTAATAAGAGGTTTTTTCACAATTTTTTATTGAATATTCTCCCTCGTCGATCACCCCAAAACGTTACTCGATCGGGATTTCCATCCGGCGATTTTATTTTTATTGTAAACTTGTTTGACCATAATTTTTTTGAAATTATCGTAGAGATTGCAATGTGGTTCGGTTTATAAAATCTTAAATCTCGATGATTAATAGATTCCTGCTATTTCACTGGCGTACGAGGAAGCAGAATCCGATATTATGAAGAGACGTCCTCGCGATCCTTGGCACGACAATCTCGTCAATGAAAGGTTTTCCAGAATTCTCGTTAGCTTTCCCCGAAATAAAAAACGAATATAAAAAAACCAAAATGTAGAGTCCGATTCAACCGTGGACGCGCTTTTTGTACATTTTTTTTCTTTTACATCGCCGCCAGATCAGTTTATTTGATTTTTTCTACAATGTAATTTATATTCTTCGTAAATAGAAAAATAAACACGGAGCTCCCAAGTATTGCAGCTATCGTCGCTAGAACCCCGTATCGCAGGAAAGCCAATTAGAAGAAAACTTGTAAAAAAATTTAATGACTGATCTGTTTTTTTTTTTTTTTAATTTAATTTACACTAATTTTCATTTTTATTCAGGTTAAGTTTTGCAGTGCAGAGAACGAGGACAAAATTTCATGGGCAACCGACCCTCGAACTGTAATTTCATTTTCTTACTTCCTTCAGGGGCAAAAAAAAATGTGTAAATGTTGGCGCTCGTCTTGACTCAAGGACGATGCTGATGCTGCGGCTGCTACTTCTGCTGATAATCCAGTGGAGGATTTTTATTCCATTTACAGATTTATTGACCCCGAGAACAATTATTTTTCCCTTTATTCTAACGTTTTCACGCGCCTTAATCAAAGAAATCGCGGATTAGCAAAAAAAAAAAGAAAACGAAACGATTTTTCGAGTTTGATAACGAGGCAATGGTTACCAAAAATTCCACAACGCCTCTCCCTGATAAAAACACCCACGTCGTGCATTTTTCCAATCACCCTACATCATCCAATTTACTCACCATTGAACCATCAATATCGAAACATACTGACCTACGTTTTTTATGTCGTTGTCCCTTGTGTAGGAACGAGAGCTCGTAACATTTATTTAAAAAAAACCTCTTAATTCTATGCGTTACGATTTTTTGTCACTCTTTGCAGAATAATCGAATTTTGCATTGATTTTTATCGTATTTTGCAAACACCAAAAAAACTTGACGATAAAAAGTGAATTCGGGAGAAAATCGCAATAAATAATCGAAAAATTAATCAACATCGATTCAGTCCAGTTGTTTCCGCGTGAAGAAAAGAAAAAAAATCTACGAGCTCTTCTCAAATTTACACAAAGCCCTTGGTAAAACATCATCGAAATATTTTTTTTTCTTCGGTTACTTCTTCATTCAATTTTTTCACCCACGTTGTTTTTTTTTTCTCATTTATTTATTGTTTATGATTTATATTTTTGAATTATTATCTCGATTTCTCATTGATCATATTCATAATGTGACGTCAGGTACCCGCCATCTCGCTAGCCTACGAGGAGGCAGAGAGTGATATTATGAAGCGCCAACCACGAAACCCCTTCACTGACAAGCTAGTTAACGAAAGGTAAACACTTCACAACATAACAAGAATCCCTCGAAAAAAAAGGGGGCAGAAAAGATAATTAATTAAAGAAATATAATTGACTGTGTCTAATCAAGGCTCACATCTGGTCGAAGAGTTCTTCTCTCTTTTTCTCTATTCTCTTTGGGTCTTCCTTCGGACTTGCATTTTTCGCGTGATTACGATTTTTTCTCTATCTTACGTCTCCACCTTTATAACACCACTTTCTGTGCTTCTTCATTTTTACGAACTCCAACGAATATCCCCAAAGAAAACACTGTTTCTCGGGGCTAATTTCATGACCAAATATTCCAATGGAAAATCGATAACAAACAGTTTTTATGTCGTTGACACGTGTGAAAGTAACGATAAAAAAATTCAATTTCTCTCTGTTTTTCGACAATCTCTTCTTCTTTTGGTTTACAAAGTCTTGGCCCTTCGTCCACTTGGTCTCGCGAAAGAACACTCAAAATATTAATTGCATTGAACATAGCATTCAATTGATTTTCCAGTAATAAAAAGTCAAACAAGTAAAAATCTCTCGTAATTATACGAAGATAAATACACACGCATTACACACAAACACGAACCTCCGAGAGAGCATTCTTATCTCATTTGTTGCTAACGGTTTATGGGCTTTTTCTCTATTGAGCCTTTTTATGCTTACTCAATCACGTGATCCCATTGCCAAAAGAAAAAATACAATCGATCTTCATATTTAACGATACTAAATAAATATGAACAGACGTTTATTGTATTTTTATTCAATTTTTTAATAACAAGTTACGATCATTTGCAATGGGACTACGATTTCGAGTATGGTTGCAGAAATAACGCACACGGATAATATACTTGGAAGCAAATATTTTTCTATCTGCCAATTTATATACTGAATCAGATCTGATGATCGATTTTTTTAACAAGTTATCTATCCACTATCTTTCTATTTTTATTCTCACTCGAAATACTCAATTTTCAATTCTGAGTGCTGTATTGAATATATTATATTTCATGTGTATATATACATAATATATATATATCTACATATCTATATATATATTAAAATCTCTCTCTCTCTCTCTCTTTCTCTCTCTCTCTCTCTTTCCCGGTCTTTGTCGATGACGATGGCATCTCTTCGATCGCTTTGCAAAAGTGACATAACGTAATGGCCTTATTTATTGGAGTAATGAAATAAATGTTAACAATAATTTTCGGGTTATCGAAGAGTTGCAATCGTCAACGATTGTCGAATTTACGAGGGTCGTTCGATTCATGTCGCATTTCAAACGTTCCATTAACGTCAAGGTAAGCCAACAACAAGAAAAATCATTATTAAAAACAAAGTCTCTTTCATTTACTTATTACGTAAGTTCTTCAAGCTCGGTGTTTTCACCAGCTTATACCAAATCGAAGAAAGAATGATAACAAAAACGACCCATAACCTATCATCGTGTGGTAATTATGTATATATACATAAATATATCATATATATCTTCATTATTTATTTGTCTTTCAAACGTGTCTGGAAATATTGCAATCCATTTATCGCCTCTATCCTCTTTCATAGAGAGTTATGAAGAAAGAAAAAATACAAGTCGTCGAGCATGTTCATTTGTCAAACTTCATGTAACGCATTTTTCGTCAGTATTATTCATATTTTTATCATCATCATCATCATCATCGTCATCATTGTCTTCATTGTCATCATCCTTATGATTGTCAATATTATCGCAATCGTACCACATTCACAACCCTTATATTGTATTTTTTCATTTTTTATCTCTCTCTCTCTCTCTTGCTCTCACTCTATTTCTATCTATCTCTCCTGCTCTTATTCTCGAACTATCGTTATTCGTAATAGTTATTCGTCTTACATTCATATTCTTGTCCCTCAATCCTGCCTGTTTATCACGCCACCAAGCAAATTTTTTCACGTTGCTATGCCTCGCTCTCTGAGATGCTGTGAAAATCTATTGAAAAGAAAAAAAATACGATCAAAAAACCGAAACATTAAACGAGAGATGCCGTATCTTTCGATCTAGTTTATTCCCATGTCTTATTTCACAACAAAGACCATGAAATTCTGAAGCTTTGGGTATTTTTGTTCAACGAGCCCTGAATTTCAAGAATTTTTCTGTGAACGGAATATTCAAATTTGTAAAAAAAAAAATTCGACCTCGTCTTTTGATGAATTCTTTCGTTAATTCGTTTTCTGAATTTGTCGATTTCGATGTTTTCGAATATACGAAATGCAAAAGTTAATATTATTCAAATTGTTGTGTACGACGAAACAAAATCAAAGATAATTCAAGAAAACGTCATTAATACTGATTCGATAATGAAACAATATGCTCGACGCAAATGTCAGTAACGAAGTTAAACGTTTTTTAGGGCCTTCAGATGTTCATGGAATTTGGTTGAAATATGTTGTACAATAAAAATGACATGACGTTCATTATTCGCGTTGTAGATGGGAATTGGGCAGAACGAATAAATAATAATATAAAAAAATAAATCCAAATATATCGTGCGGTCCCGTCGGAAAAGTTTGTCAACGACTTGTTAATGACATTGCGAAATTGTTGGTTTTGAAAAAACCTGCTGTTAGTTACTTTTAGGATTGGTGAATGGCCGTACAAGCAAAAAAAGAACTTACATTTATTCTTATTTTATTTTATCAAAATAAATAAACAAACTTTTGGTACAGTAGTAACGGTAGAAAGGTAGAAAGCAGTGTGTGCAATTGATCAACAATTTTGCAAAAGACGAGTTTAGGAGAAAAAAAAAGTTCAATACTGCCACTAGCGTTGTTAGATCATTGGTGTTAGGTAAACAAAGATAGTTGAATACTAAATACTTTAATAACTGTGTAATAAGTTAATTTATTTTAAATATACGTGTTTATATATGTGTGGGTATATAATTATATATACACATATTTATAAATATATTCCTAGTTGATTAACATCTCTTTAGATCTCTTGAAAGAAGAATAATTTTGAATGATTTATTTGATTTGTTACAACCGGGTACACCGACTACCAACTACAGCTACTACTTCAACACAGCTATAAAATTGATAAATTTTTTTTTTATATTTATGTGACGATTGAGAAATGACATTGCAGTTACGGTTGTTTCGAAATTGTCATTGCTGCCGTCTATCGTAGCCGATTCTATAACTACTTCAAATTCACAGATGGAAATCTCTCGAACGAAAAGTCATTTGAATCATACGTGACGAACGAATTTTATTGAGCATTATTACGTAGTGCAACAAAAATTCATGTAAAAGTGTATTTATTTTCGAAATAGTCATCGAAACTTGGGATATTTTTCTGACAGTTATAAATTTCATTATTTTTCCATATTTCGTATCGCCAAACAATTATATCAATGGCCAAATATTTTTCAATCGTCTACTCGTGTATAATCGAGATCAAATTAATCATTATTCTCGATTAAATAATTCGTAATTATGCACAAAATAATCAGTTATTATGAAACTACCCTGGCCTTCAAATCAGTACAACGTCTTTTGATAATCGAGGTTCGATGTGTAACTTTTTTTAAAACGATAGTGATTAATCGTCAAGTAATTAAAAATGATTTGTTCGTTCGAACGGTAACCATTGTTGTAATTCACTCTTATCACATACTTATCAACAGATCTTGACCTCTTTTCTTTCTTTTTTATAAACTTTTTAGGCAACAACAATATTCTTTATCTGGCAAATCTTAACTATTTTATTCACCATCTAAGAATAGAAAATCAAAACAACAACAACAACATCAACAACAAAAAGCGTTTATGAAAATCACAAAACTTTCTCACCATTTTTCGATCTGCAAAGTATATAAATATTTATATACGTACATACGCATATATATGTATATATTCTCTGTAATGCGCTGCCTTCGCTGCTGCCTTCTACCACTTTACTGCGATCGCAATTTTCTTTCAAAGGCACTTGATGATTGGGCACGTGTTTATGAGGCGGACGAAAAAAACAAACTGACTCCAATAAATAGGAGATTTAAAAATATGCGATGGACTCGATAATTATTGGTATAACGAATAATCGTACCAGGAATGCCGAGCCGGATATAAAAAGTCCCCAGAATACGACGATTTTGTGATTTTTTAACTATTTCATTTTTTTTTTTTTTTCGTCATAACAAACATTTTTCTAAACTCGCTGTCTTTATGTACGAAATAACAAAAACAAAAAACAAAAACATTCGAACGTCATCCACCACGATTGACAATCACTAAATCGTTCACATTGTTTTCTTAATTTTTATTCTTATCAGAAAAAATATATTACACTATCCGAAGAATAATAATCTTGGTGAAATAGTTCGAATGTTTCACCGCCTTGCCTCTGATTAATATTTATTATCTACATTTATACGAAAATGCACTCATAATCTTTCTTTATTGCCAACTTGGGCCAATGCTGGATTATAATTGAGTCAGCAGCCGGAACAATCATTTGGCACATGCGGACAATTTAGATTTTTTTTCTAGACCATTGTCCACGTGAAATATTAAAAATCGTAAAAATAGTTAAGCCGTTTTTACATCCGGCATTGGTGCCAAGTCAGACCTTGCAGCCGGGCAATGCGATTGATTTTTGAAAAAATACCCTATCGCACGTAAAACCGCTGAATTTTTAAACACTCCTGATATTTCGAAGTCGTTCACAGATAATATTTAGTCAAAATTATTGAATGATTTTTATTAAATCTTCTGCGGTTTTGCGAATTCTTTTTTCTATTTTGAGACAGCCAATTAATCTTGTCTCTCGTAAAAAAATGAAAAATTGAAAAACAAAAGAGAAAATGCCCTGATACAAAGCTCTGCTAATTCTTTATTCTATTACATCTTTTTTTCTCTATTTTTTAATCATCATTTTTCTCAATACTTCGCATTTCATCCACGCCCCCCTCGCCACGATATGATCAATTGAATTCTTTTGTTTTTCAACTGCTGTATAATCTCTATCTATCTATTTGCTCGCACAATCGTATCATACTGTGCTCGTCACACTTTTTAAACGATGAGTGGATGGCAGGTGCCGGCCATCTCGCTAGCCTACGAGGCACCGGAGTCGGACATTATGAAACGGCAGCCCCGCGATCCTTACAGAGACAATCTAGTCAACCGAAGGTGGGTCTCAAAAATCAGCCCACCGAGCACAAAAATTTATTGCACCCTATTATAACAACAACAAAAATATAGAAGAAGAGCGCAAAAAAAAAAAACAAAATACAATAGTCATCGATGCATAATCATTTGATACTGAGTGGCCGAACGATCGATCAATGCATTTTTTTCCTTTCCTACAATCGATACTTGACATTTTATTTAATCGAGAGTTAATCAGACACTTTACAATTGATCCAAATTCAATTTTACTGTCGATAAATTATCGTATTATGATGGAAAAAAAAAAAAAAAAAAACATTGACTCGATTCGTTTGTGCTGTTGACTGATCGATAGCAAATTATAATACACAAAACGTTCATTGAGGGTCGAGTTATATTTTGTTTTTGCTACGATTTCGAACAAGAAAGAAAACATTTATGGCCCTGTATTAGAATTTTATTTCATTTTCAACATAAATGAAGCAACGGGCTTGAAAAATCTTCGGAAATGTTGATGCCATCGATATCCATTTATCAAAAAGTACTTAACGGTCATATCAAAATAGACATTACACTACGAATCGACTCTCAGTGATCGTCCGCAATATTTTACAAGCATACACTCACCAATCACCTCACAAATATTGACGAATGATTAAAAAAAAAAAAAAAACAATATAAATAGGCTAGTTGCAGACAACAAAAAAAGACAGTCATAATATTTCACAAAAGGCTACTCTCATGCATAGGATTTAGTCACTGAATAGAGCACAGAGATGTTGCTGCTGCTGCTGTTGCTGCTGCAAGAGTAGGTCTGCGATGTTGAGAATGCCGAGAATGCCTTTAGTCTCTCACCTAATTAGATCTTTTTTAGACACCTAAGAAACGAAAAAAAAAAAAACACACAAAAACCTACAAGCAATCGGTGCATCTACGCTTTAAAGGATAAGTGATTCTCACCTTAGGTGTTTAGTCTGAATGAGTTGTCTTAGATGGAATTTACACGTTTACATACATATATCGAGATAGTTTTCTGTACGTAAATACACTCGCGTTAATTTTGACAGTAAAAAAAAACAAAATGTAATATGTGAAAAAAAGCATGCTGTGAAAAAACGTAGAAATGAAAAAGAATTTCAAATTAAATTACTTGGAAAAGTGAGCAAAAAGAAATGAAACGCGAGGGTCTTTGCACTTAACAAATAAATTCACCAAATATTCTTCTCGATACTCACCAAATTTTAACCCTTAATTAACTCTCTAAATTTCTTCGCCGATATTTCTTTCCAGCTGTCTTCTTTAAACCAAGACAAATCTTAAATAAGAAAAAAAATTAACGAGAAAAACAACACGTTTGCGAGTCCTTTTTTCCTTGCTATAGACTTTTAGCAATTCCTGCATATACTCTTTCTCTTATTTTCTCTCCTGCTCAACCTCTCAACGCGATTCCTCCTCTCTCAAAATGATTTCTCTTTGAATCAGAAAAATATATCATATTTCATGTTGACAGTTGCACGATATGTCTTCTCAAGGGTGTATTTTTTTTTGCCAATGTTGCTTGTTCGTGACGTGTCTCATGGGATTTGGACTTCATTGAGTTCTCATTAATTAAAAAAGAGAAAAAAATCAATTGTTTTCATCGTCGATCAACAATTTGCAGAAATAGTTGCAGTTTATTATTTATTATGAATGAAAATTAACAATAAAAAATCATACAAATTTAGTTACCCTTGAACTTCAATGAAGCTTAACCTTTGAGACTACGTTGCTATGTGTATCTTCACAGTGTGGCATGTTTTTGACGAGAAAAAAAATAGTGCTCTAACGAACCTCGCTCACATCGGTAAGTAAACGTATTTTAATAGCTCTCACTCTAATTAATCTAATCGTATGTCCTTCGCTTTCGAACTAACAACCAAACACTAGGCGCTCAGTTGCTATTTAAAAAAAAAAACTGTATATACAAAGAACTAAATCTATAATACCTTTGACCGAGGTGCAGCCGTCCTTAACAATATGAAAAATTCAACAGTCAACAACTATTCGATAGTTGATGAAATACTCGATCGCCTCGAACGAATATTTTCAAGCTTCATTTTCAAGCGGCTCATTCTTTTGTCATTGATTTAAAAATAAACATTGAACAAATTTTCAACATTTTCTTATATTTATAAATATATTTACGAGTCGTTCGAGAATTTCCGACTGACTGTTTCACTTAGAAAACTAGCGAAATGTCTTTAACCCTAAAAATGATTTGACTAATGGTTGTTTTTTTTTCTTTTTGTTTTTGTCTTTTCTACTTTCACGAACGACAGGCTTATCTCGATGGCGTACGGACAAATCGGTATGATCCAAGCAGCTGCTGGATTCTTCGTCTACTTCGTCATCATGGCTGAAAATGGTTTTCTACCACAGGATCTTTTCGGTATCCGAAAACACTGGGATTCGAAAGCCATCAACGATCTCACCGACAGCTACGGCCAAGAATGGGTATGAACGAAAATTATAAACACTAAATAATCTCATTTTTGCACAGTAGTAATATTTCCGTCATTGGAATGTTTATAATTAACAAAGAAAAAAAAACAGGAAGAGATCGTAGAATATTTTCAAATTTCGTTAATTCACTTGGATAGTTATTTCAAATTTTTTTTTATCAAAACTTTTGGATCAGAGACGAATTGGAAGTAATCGAGAAACCAAACATTTATGTACAAATATATTGAACATTTTATTAATTTGATCAGCTGTCAAACGAACTGTCAAATTATCAAAAATGACCTGTTTTGATTGATTACTGAATTGTGACTATTTATATATTTTTTTAAACAACTGTCCACGTGTTTCTGCCAACAGACGTACAGGGATCGTAAATCATTGGAGTTTACCTGCCACACCGCGTTCTTCGTGTCAATCGTAATCGTACAGTGGGCCGATTTGATTGTCTGTAAAACACGTCGTAATTCCATTGTTCATCAAGGCATGCGAAATTGGGCACTTAATTTCGGTATCATATTCGAAACAGCATTGGCTGCTTTCCTCAGTTACACACCTGGCATGGACAAGGGTCTTCGCATGTATCCTCTCAAGTAAGTATTCACGTTCCAATAATTGTATCGTGTTGAAATTTTCACAAGATTTCATTCAACGACTTTTTTCCTTCTCAATTGAAGCAATATTTAATAAATTGGTCAAACTCAGTCAAACGTAATAAACGTCGTCAAATTCGTCAAACTTTACTTTTCAAGGGGAAAAAAATGCTACATCTGTGTTCCGTATAATAAAAATATTGAAATTACTAAATAGAACTAAAAATGTCGTTGTATTTTTATCAATTTCAACCTAAGCAGCAGTAATTTTCGATTGACGATTTTTCTATGCGTAATAAAAATAAAAAATTAAATAAACATGCAACACAATGGAAAGAACTGTTGTAATATTTTTTTTCTTCAAATCTGAAACTATTTCTAATGTTTATCGCGCGTTACAGATTCGTCTGGTGGTTGCCGGCCCTTCCATTCATGATTGCAATTTTCATTTACGACGAGACGAGACGGTTCTATCTGCGTCGAAACCCTGGTGGATGGCTCGAGCAAGAAACTTACTACTAAATACTACGAGAAAAGAATGATAAAAATAAAAAAAAAAATAAAAAAAATACAATACAAAACAAAAGCAAACAACAACCACCAACAACAACAACAATTACATCAATCACAACAAAATAACAAGCGGAGAAAAATAGTGAAGACCTATGCGGGAACACACATGAGCGTGAGAAAATAAATAAATAGACAAAGGAAGTAGATGACGTGAGGAAAGGATAAGAGTCACCCACATAAACACATTCAACACGGGGCGTGCTACCTGGATCTAACCGTACTGTTGCGACGAAATGCTGCAGTAGAAAAGTTAATAAACGCCGTTAGAAACACACACAAAAACAGAATTTGTCAACCATGGCTTTAGGATATATATCGTATCGTAATCAACAACGACGAGGACGACTAAGCACGACGAGAGAGACGTTTAGCGGATAGTCGAGGAAGCTGGAGGAAAAAAAAGAGAAAATAACTGCACGAATCAACGGAATGACGAGGATTTTTCGTCAATCATCACCATCAGGAGTTCATCATTGCGAGATAACAACGCGTCACAATCCGAAGCCTTCGATCCGCGTACGAGAGCGTGGAATAAAATGTAACAAAAAAAAAAAAAAAAAACGTAAACGAATAAATAAATAACAGAACTCTGCGACGAGAACGTCGTCGAGTGTCGAAAGTGAAGAATCCAAAATCAACGGGACATCGTTTTTTTTTTTTTCCGGTAATGCCCGAACTCTGCACTCTCATTAAAAACATTCCTCGTCCGCCACACGCTCCGAAAAATAATAAGTAACTAAAAAACAAAAAAGAATCACAAAGTTATCTCAAATTTCGGCCGAAACGAGGGTATTTAGCGTCCTCCTCGTTTATCAGTCATTTCAGGTGAGCCCAAAACCACGAAAAAAAGAAAAACTAACGAGAAAAAGAAACTAAGTATTATAACACGGATAGTGGGTAAAGATTCACTGCCCTTTAATCGACGGTCGAACGTTTATCGTGTTTGTCGTGAAATAAAGGAGCCCCGAGGCCAGACACCGTAAGCAACAACAACAACAACAATAACCAGATGGAAAAATAATGCGTTTAATGATACTGTTGGATCGAGGAGATAATTGCTAGTGCGACAATAGAAAGTGTAAGATCTGAGTCAGCGTTTATCGTCGAAGAGTCGCGCCAAAGACAGGGCCTAAAGGTGTTGGACGGTTTACGGAGAAACAAATTATTTAACCACACACTCACACACACGCGCACACCAGAGGGAAATAATCAATTCCAACAAGGAGAGCAACGCGCGAAAAAGAAATTTGTAAAATCTCATTCAACAACGAGCATCGAATCGATACGAACGAAGTACATTACTTCAATGTCCCATTACGTTTCTTGACTTCATCGTCCGAAAGAGAAAAAAAAAAAACAAGAAAAATTGAGGAGAAAAAGCAAGGTTTTTCATCATGAGTAAGTCGGAGCTTGGCAAACGATACGTGGATATTGAAGTAACAAATAAAGAAATAACAAACAAGGAAGATTCATGATAATTACCTGTGGCTGACGAGATGGGGGGAGGGGGGAGTGGGGAGTGGTCGAGGAAGAAAACGCGACAACTGCGAAACAGAGAGCTAATGGCGAATAATATGCACGTCTTGTGATACCGGGGAAAAAATTCATAGAAATCTGTTAATTAGCGAATATCGTAAAAGTATAAAATAAAAATGAATATCAGAATAAGATGTAAACTTGAGCTAATTACTGAAGGAACAAAATAAAGAAGGAAGTAAATGGTTAATAAATTGCGACCCAACATCGCAGCGATACTCGAAATCTATGTTATTCGGAAGTTACTGAATGAGTGTGAAGGCAAAGCTAACAACACGTAGAAAAGCTCATGAGAACGAGGAAAAGACACCAGTACGCTAGACATTGGCACGCCCTAGTTCGAAAAGAAAAGAGAATTTATGAATAAATAACTAATGAAATTTGATGGGGAGGGGAAATAAAAATGCGCGTATTCATTGTTATCGACGAGTAATGTCGTTGGGTTCAAGTCTTATTCGAAGTAGCTACGATCAGATCGCATCACGTACGATGGGATCGTCGTTATAGCTGGAAAGAGCGTTCAAAAGTCCGTCATCGTGACAAAAAAAAATGTACGGAACACAATTTTGCAAAATACAAACAAACAAAGATATTAAGAGAAAATAATAATTAACGTGTGCGGTTGACGAAGAAAAACAAAATTATGAGAGGATATACTGTTGAGATACGTGTGTGTGTGTTACGTGGGTTTACGAGATTGTAACGGGCGATGAATAGTATAAATATTAGCGATTAAATCATTAAACAAATAACGAGTTTTTAAATTAAGAAGAGAAAGAAAACAAAAAACAAAAGAAAATAAAAATAAACACGTTATTTAATTACGCGAAGGGTTTACATGATCGCGAGAATGGGAAGAGGTTTCGATGATAGACGAAGCGAAAGGAAGAAGAAGGATGAAGGTTACGATGGATCGCGAGCCAGAATAAATAATGAGGATGTTATCGATCAAATGTTTAATAAGGAAAAATAATGGACCGGGACAAGGGGGGAAGGAGGACGGAGAATGTTTTGAGAAAGGCAAGACAAGAACTACGAAACGGTGATGAATATGAGGGTGACTATAATGATGATGATGATAATGATGACGATGATGATGATGATGATGACGATGGTGACGATAATTTCGACGAGACGAAAGAACAAGTGTGAGAGGCGCTTGGTACAGAGAATAGTAAAAATCAAGTTAAACAAAAAAAGAAATGATCGTAGCCGTAGGTGATGAAAAAACGAGCTAGATGGGGAATGATGATAAATAAAAAATCGCAAAAAAATAAAAACAAGAAAACAAGAAAAAATAAAAAAACACGAGGAAAAAAACGCAAAAAATCCAGTAAAGTAGGTTGAAACTAAAAATAAAGGTAAACAAAAACAATACATTCATTCTCTTAGTTTTTTTCATAGATTTAACGCCACAGCGGGAAAGCTCGCTTTGAATCATTGCCCCGGAACGCCGAACGCCCTGTTCTCAGCCCGACGGTTAGTCCTAGATTAAAATGTTGAACAAAAAAATCATGAGAGAATATCAACAACAACAAATAAAAACAATCGTCTAGCGCGCTCCTTACAAAAGTGACTTAAAGGCCTGCCAGACACGTGACTCTCGCCGGGTAGATGGACGCGGTATTGATCCTAGATCGTACGAATTCGAATACGCGCGATTATTGATTTGAAAAAAAAAAAAAAAAAAAAAACATTACAATGAACGAAAAATCAATAATAATAAGAAAAACGGACGATTGTAAAGCAAAAGACGCGTAGAACGACGCAACGAAATGAAAAAAATGATTAATTCATCAATGACAACTGACGAACGATGATGATTCGAATGATAAAAGAACAAGCAAAAAAAAAAAACATTAAAAAATCGGGTAAAGGACAGACACGATTATCGCCCGGCTGCCAAGTCCCAAATAAATGCCCAAAGTGTTCATATTTGAGGTGTTCTCTCGAGGTGTCGTACAGGCGTCCAACACGCACACTTTCTCTTTCTCTCTCTCTTAAGCAAAAAAAAAACCATAATTTTACATTGGCAAAAAAAAGGAAAGAAAAAACAAACAAAATACACCGAGTTACACGGAGAAGACACGGAGTTGAAAGAGGAAAACAGAACAACAAAAAAAACACACTCACATGTTTTTCCGTCACCGTTCTTCCTGAACGCTGGGAATGACGCGGGCTCCTCGGCTCTTCCGATATTTTCTGTTAAATCGCTCGCGAGGAGCTGTGCGAATTTCCGCCGAGATGGATAGGTTGTTTTTTTTTTTTACTGTCGCAACAACAACTAGCGCAAAAAAGAAAAAAATATATAATCGAACAAATAAAAAACATCAGTTGGCTCGATGTGGGCAAGCGACTAAAGGGACAAAATACGATTGAACGGAACAACATGCGAAGGAACAAGAGTTTGAAAAAATCAGAAATAGCAATCAACAAAGAAATTCCGGAAGGTCATTGAATATTTGTCAGTACATAACGCGATTTATTTCGACACCAATTCGCGATCACGATTTTGCCCCGTGACGATTGCCCTTATCCGCGTTATCGAGAACAAATAAAAATAAAAATAGACCGCAGATAAAACGCAAAAAAAAAAAAAAAACAAAAAGAATGTCGGGAAAACGGATTTGTCGAGTACACGCGACGTATGGAGCACAGAAGGTGAACGAGAAGGGTTCCGGCAATGATGCTTTTCTAGCCTTTTTTTTGTTTACTTTCCTCTTTGTCTTTTTTCTTTAACTTTTTGTTCATAGAAGCGGTAAACGCGCGTGAATGATATGGAACATCGAAGAAAGTGCATAACGAGACAAAAAGAACGAAAAAGGTTCCCGCGGTTGTCGACAGGGTGTTCTGTGTCGGGGGGCGTAGGAGCCCAGAAAACAAAAAAAATGGAAAACAAAAAAAAAATTAATAAAAATAAAAATAAATGCTTTGCCGTCGTGCGCCGCCTCACACTTTAGGCTAATAATTTAAATATTAACGATAATATAATTATTATTATAATAATTATAATAATATAATACATGTTACTATAAGATATTATTAGATGTAATTATTATATATGGTTAGTCTAGATCGTGTTGTTGAAGAAAACAAAAAAAAACAAAGTACGTATAAGCGAAAAAAATGAAGCAGAAGTATGAAAAAAAAAAAATAATAAAAATGAAAAAAAAATCCATAAAAAAGACAAGAAAAACCTGGGTGCAAGAATATTTCGGTCTAAGACCACAATCTGCGGCGGGCTGAGCTGGGCACGCGACGCGCTATCCTTGGTTGTTATATTGCGTTGCGTCGAAAGTTAAAATAAAAAAACATGGTGATCTAAATTCTCGATCGTTATCCTCGTGTCATGCCATCGAGAATCGTATTGACATTCATAAGTCGCGTTACATTCCATTTTTTTCGCTGCTTGTTTGAATTATCTTTGAAAGGAGCGGTTTTACGAATTGCCTGTCGCTTCTCGTTCGTTTATTGTGCGAAACGATGACGCAAATGAAAGATTATGAGGATTGAGATGCGGAGCGTGAAAATGAAAATAAAAAAAAATAATTACGCCACAAAAGATGGGAATACGCGGGGAAACGCCATGAGAAGCAGGATATTTATACACTCGTTATTACGCTGTGCAGAAAGAAGAATAAGGAACAGAGATTTCGACGAATGTCGCGGCAACCTGCTCGGTCCGCCACAACGCGACAGAATCATTGAATGATTATAAAATTAAAACAAAACGAAAAAAAAAGAATTATTAAAAAAAAAAAATCGAATAATGTTTTATTAATATTGTACATATTTTAAATAATAGACGACGGACATTACAGATCGTGCGTGACTGGGGACCCACAAATGGCGATCGGCACAACAAAAAAACCGTGTTACCGACCGCCTTTATATAAGCGGGTCCTTGCCCTTTAAACTTTTTTTGTTCAGCGCCACATGTAAACACACAAAACACATGCGACACGCTAGCTCGCATGTTACACACACACACACACACACACATGAGCAACTACACGGAATAAAAGTGAAAATAAAGGAAGAAAAAAATTGTAATCTCCGATATGTTACAGCCTACATGAATAATAATTAAAAAAAAAAAGAAAACAAAGAATACAATACACCAGCTACACCGGCATACACCGATTCAACACGTGCACACCGCTCTATCAACCTATAACTAATAATACAACCCTCTGATTGACGATTTCTTTCATATGATTATTCGATAAGTTCTGTTTTCACACATAAATGCATTAAGGAGGAAGCGAGAGACATTGTCCAACCCAAGTGTCATTACTTTTGATGTTAAATAAAAAATACATAATTAATAAAGCGGTCTTGTAGGTTATTTTCCTCCGTTCCATCGTAATTCAAACCCAAGTCGACTGTACGTTGCGCGAGTGCAAGAGAGATGACTGAAAAGGTAACAGGAAAATTCGTCCTCGGAATATTCATCCCGAAAAATCCGTTCTCATTGCACGAATTTGTCTAAAGATCGTTGACGGACCTGGAAGTGACAAGAAGGCTACTCTGCTACTTTTTATTATCATTTTAGTATATTTATTATTGATACGAGGATATTTGATAATGTGTTTATTTCATTTTTGAAAATAATTGGTCTTGAATTGAAAAGACTGTTGTCATTTGGAACATAACTTTATTTGCGAAAATGCACGAACATTCATATAATAAGTTCAACATTCGTTTTTGGTAGAAAAGAGCAAGAAAATACTTAATTACAGGTAGAATGAACACAATTCTTTCAACGCAATGTAGCAAGAAGTTACATTTCGAATTCACGTGTCTATATTTGCAAATTTCTTCCTGTCTCTCGACATATTTTTTTTTCGTAATCTTTGTATGTGTTTTTTCAGCTTGCCAGAATTCTTCAGGTCCTCGTACTGCGATACTAAATTTAGTATCTTTTTTTCAGCTGAAAAAGAATTTTTTTAGACAATGATTTCTCAAAAAACTGAAGCAATAGATTGATTCAAGAAAAAAGCGCATCTTACATTTCTTTTTGAACACAGGCTTCTCTCCTTGCTTTATAGCTTCAGCAATTTCCTGCTTTTCCTCAAGATCTTTTTCTTTGCGCTCCTTAAGCCTCTTCTCTTCTCTCAATTGATTTTCTAGTCGCTGTATCAAATACTTGATCTTTTTTATCTCTTTCGGATCTTCAGTGTTGTTCAGTTGCTCTTTGAGAGCTCGAAGATCTTGCTCTTTGAGTTTACCAACAAAGCTGTAAGCGTTTTTGAAAGCTTTTTCGTTAAATGTGCCGCAAAGACTGTCGAACCTTGGATCCCGAGGTATATTCTTTTTCGTCTTTGTGACTTCGCTGAATCGTGATACAGGTTTTTTGGAAGACATTTCACGCGGCCTGTTCTTGTTCTCTCGCTTATAGACCTCCTTTGCCGTTCTTCTCTTACCAAACATTGCTTCGTTGTAAACTTTGGAGCCCAATTTTTGTTTCAATTCTTCAAGATCTTGGAAACTCATGCGAGACAGCTCTTGACGTATTTCAGTCTGAAAAAAATATATTGTACATTTATTTTGTTCAGCATCGCTTTTGCATCGACAGTGGAAAAATTCTTAGATGCTCTTTTCTTTCTCCCAGTTTTGTTTTTATTGCTCGAAAAATATAAAAGCGTTATTTTTTTTTATCGATGCGAAATTGTTGCAACAAACTTTAGACGTTAATGTTATGGATCCTGATGGACGATTTATCGTTTTGTCAAGGTGCATACTTCTTCCAGATCGAAGAACTACACACGAAAATTAATTAGCGTAAGTTTTATCAATTTGTCTAATTACGTACTCGATCCTTATCTACTGCGAGAATTTGTTCGTCGTCACTCATTTTGCCACAATAATATTTTCAATCTTGTGTGAAAAGTCCAGTTTCGAAGAACACGGTAAACTATAACCTCAAAAATATTTGCCGTCACCGTGATTTTTTGACTACTGACTAGCTAGCTTCAGAGAGGTACCCCCTCTCCTCCCGCTTCCGGATGATAGAAATGAGAATTGGTCAATGGGAAAGAATTGTTGTGACTGTGTTGTACGGCAGAGGGCGAGAGGCAGGGGGCAATATTCTCGTTCCGTCTTTTGCTATACTTTGAGTCTTTGTTTTATTTTTCCGGCGTAAATCTACGAGCAAGATGCGTCGATAAGTCGAACGAGTCGACGACGACAGTGGCCGTAGAGCGGTCATGAGCCGCTTGACGCCCACTTTTTGGCATATGGGCCTAGTGTGTAAAAGGTAAAAGTTTTTGCAGTTACACTTTTTATATATGACTAGCTGCGATCTTAAAATAAAATTGAACAAACATACAATTCAATTGTTTTTTTTTTCACCCGATGTATTAGAAAATGTTTTACAATATTTTAAGCTACGGTCAATCATATTCAATTTTTTGTTGTTGATAAAACGGTACTTTTTCTGATTAACAACACAATTTGAGAAAATCGGTATTTGTATAAACGGTGAACAAAAAAAACTGTAGGAAAACAACACGTGTTTGAACGCGCCCTAAAGAATTTCATTGGAACGAAATAAAATTGTGGTGTATATGCGCGAGTAGTCCCGGCCTGACCGGAACGACGAACGCCGGAGTGGGGATACGACGCATTGTCGCGTGAGTGGCCGGTGGCCGCTAGGAGAGGGTCTACACGTTGGGGACTTCGAGCATTCTACAAAAATCATTCGCACTGTTTTTTTATTATTTATATACGTACACATCGTACATTTGACACTTTCAACATCGAATCTCTTAATTTCTTAATATGCCTCTCAAGTGCGCGTAAAAAAATCGCGCTCGTTATTTTTTCGACTCCCAACAAAAGCCGTCGAACGTATAATAATAATATTTTTATTTTGCTTTTATCTATATATCACTAAACACAAACGGTCGTTAATAGTTATTTCAACATCTACAGGAATATTTTAACAATTCGTATTACTTTTCCCAACACTCAACACACTCACATATACTGATTAACATTCAACTTTTATCCACTCTTTCCTTCTTCTGCATCAGGCTGTTGTTACATGACACTTTAAATTCACGATAAAAAAAAATCACATCGAAAAAGTTGTAGAAGAGATCAGGATTTACATTTACAATATATTGCCAAATATTTCAACTATACGCAGTAGAATATTAATGATCAACGAAATTTCTTTCTTTCTGCTCTAAAAGCAATAAAGTGTACGAGAAAAATCGTCAGCAAACAGATATCTTTGTTTTTCCTCTAGAAAGAATCGTTCGAAACCAAAATAAACAATGGGGAAAAAGTGTTTTTCGAAACATGAAACATTTTTGCTTCCCCAACGATATTGCTGATTTTTTAAAAATATTATTCTATTTGGCGTGCCTCCCAGAGTAGTGTTCTCTCAAATACGAATTAATTGTATGGATGAAAAACACGAATAGTTTTGGAGATGCATGGAAAAACATAATAACTATCGAATCGGTATTTTCACCGAACTTTTTATGCGGTTTGGATCATCACGTTTAATTTCTTGTTATCCAGATTGGGAGAAAAAGTAGATAAAAAGATTCATCATCGTTAAATTTCGGCCTCCATATCGACTCCACTCTTTATTTCTCTACTACAAAACAACTTCGCTGTCAAACAGCTTTAAAAAATATGTTTGTTTACGACACATCAACGCGCGTAGAGTCCTGCGATATTTCTAACCATAACCTTGAAATCTAGAGAACTTTAAATTTCCTAATGTTTACATTTTTTCGCAACGTCTTCTCGTTTTTTAGAGTTTTCATGATCAACCTTTTACCGAATACGACTTCATTGTCTTGTTAGAAATTACTGTCTGAATGAGAGCGGAGTTGTTACGCAGTAAAGTTGATTATTCAGCATCGATTTTTCGTGAGAGTGGTTTGAAATATGAAAAAAATCGGAAAACAATCATATTGTAGCACCAGAGGACAATAAAGGGCGATGGCACTCGAGCTCGCGTCAGCTTTTGCGATACGTTTTATTTATTCTTTCAATTTGTGGCATCGAGCCGCTGCCACGGATCTCGATATGGATAATAACAATAGCAAAGCGTGTTCTCGCCAATATTTGATCTGTTTTAAATATTTTTTGGCCCGCAATCTCCGAAACTATGTTGGAATATCAATGAGATTACTCCGAGTTGATGCTCCCGATACATACGCGGTGACTGTTAGTGTAAGAACAGTAAAACTTCGTAAAACGAATATTTGAAATGTCTGGGGAAACAACACGCTCTACGAGCCGGAGTGACAGAGGAATGAGCGAGCAACAGAATACCGTATTTTTATTACCGGATCGTAAATAAAACCATATACACAGAAGCATTGGAGCGAACAAAATCGAAGTTTCACTGTAATTACCCATATTTTATTATTTAATATGTTTGCTATTCCGACTGTACCAGAAGCATAATCGTTATAAGGTTTACGAGGAGGTAGAATAACCCTACGAAGCACAAAAATATTGACATATACGATTATTTTCATTCACGGATAAAATGAAAACTTGAAATTACCGTCCGAGAATTAAAACGGAGGAAGACCTTGAATTTCAGGCGATTTTTCTTCCGTAGGAAGTAAACATTACAGGACATTCATGGTCATCTTCCGTTTCAATTCTGTCACTTTGAGTTTTTAGTCTCTTCGTATATTATCCTTTGTTTCACACGACCTCTAAAGGTATGTGAATTCGTAATACGAGCCATATCGTCATCGAGTTTTATCAAGAGACATTTTTTGACCATTCGTGGCTGTACCGGTGCTGGGGGAACGCGTGTATATCGAGTTTTTTTTGTACTTTAGTGAATGGATTCTAGTATTTTAGCGATATATGGCGTTCAATCGTCCTATCTCTCTTATCGTGTATCGTGCAGTATTTTTTTGTATCCTAATTAATGTATTCTACTCTGATGACGTCTTTTTTTTTTATGTACAAGCGAAAAAAAATGAATCCACAGCAAATATCTGTCTAGTAACTTTTCGGTTCTTCTCCTTCTTTCTCGAAACGCTTTATACTCTTGGGTTTTGTTTTTTGCTTTCGGTTTTAATAAACTATTGCTTCGAATCGATGTGAGCAGGACGGCAATCGTGTGACAGAGCTGTTCCTAATTGACCGTGGATCAACGATGTTTTGTTTAAGTAAACAATTTTTTTTTGTCGATTATAGAAGCGAAAACAAAAAGTACATTTGCATTTGTGTTTCACAGTTTTTAAATGTAGTCCAAATCTGTTTTGTTAGACGTTCTTTTTTTTCGGATCAAGACACTTGGCATTTTTATTTTAAAGCATTTTATGTGTTTGTCTGTGCACTGCAACTTGGTTCTTGGCACATTGGAGAATAAAGAAAGGAAAAACTTTCTTTTGCACTTTGATATTAAAGTAATATTCCACCCACCTTACGGTGGATTTTTACAGTAGCACAAAAAATATATTCAACTTTGAAAATCCGCTTTCAAACTCTTTATCAACCCAAAACTTTATACAAAAATAAGAAATAAACGGAAATCAGTTGATTTTTAGTAAAATCGTAATGTATCTGTGACCATTGTAAAAAAAAGGAAACGAAACGGCGGACACGGACAAAGAGTTAGCAAGAACGGTGCTTTCGATTTCATCCTCCTATGTTTTTATCTCTGTCATTAATCACTCGGCAATATTATGAAAAACACATCCGCAAGTCTGCCAAAACGATTTTTTTACCCAATCCACACAATATTGCCCCTGGTTCATACACAATAATGTACATTTTTTCCTGACAAAAAGAATAACGATAAAACCTGATCCGAGTGAAAATGACTTTCAACCAATAGTTAATCTGACAGCCAAGGGCACGCGGCAGGTCTACGATTTTGACTCGAAAAAATCGCTTATTGGACACATTGTTTTGTTAGAAACAAATAAATCGTAAAAATGATATTTTTTCGCAAAAATAAAATAGTGCATGGAAGGGCTGGCTCTTCGGGCAAGTACTCAAATGGGTTACCGTTTAGCCATGCACGAGAGGGAGCTAGTTTCTCAATATGTCAAAAACAAAACATACCGCCTGTGTATCGACCAGGTTTTCCAGTTTCCCTTAACCGTCGTGCAAATGCGATGGAAAAGTGAAGTTTGATCGATTAATGAAATAGGCTCGTGGTATACACATCAGAAACATGAAGAATAAAAACAAAAATATTGATCATTTTTAACTCAAAACTGGCGCAAGCTGTCTTAACAGACATCGACTCTATCATTTCGAATTCCGTAAAGGTTTTTTCGATTTCTTGAGAGTCGGTCAGCAACAGCGATCGGGTCCACCGCGATCAGAATAAAAAAGTTCGAGTCCACTCGAAAAAATAACAAAAATAGGCAGAAACCTTTACCGGGTATAAACAACAAATGATGAAAAGCGGTTACCTTTTCAGTGAGAAATATCTAACAGTAAAATATTAAAAGATAAATTAAAAAAGAAAAAAAAACAAACAATATTTCCTCAACTCATTTTTTTTTTGGAAGTTGTTTTTATTTTCGTGCGTTCGTTTCCTTATTGCTTTTGGGAACGGGAGGGGGGGGGGGGGGGCAGTGTGCAATACTTGAAACCGAGCAATAAATATATGGGTTTGGGTTTCGAGGAATTGTCGGAAAGACTAGTTTTCACTAGTGAGATCAGGTTTCAACGTTATTATGGTTTTCATGGTAATACGTAGACAGTGAAACTTCGATATTACGCTTTTTTTTTGGCGCGTTCCCGTAATAAAACTTTAGTATTCTGTTTCCTCACTCATAACGCTTTTCCCTCGATTTTACAGCTCAATGTTTTCTCACACCGTTGAAAAGTGTTATAACGAAGTTTTATAATCGCATTGATTTGACATCAGCCAAATTTTGTTTTTTTGTTTTTTTTTGCTTATAACTAACGCATTTATAACTGTTGTCTGTTAAAAGTAGGCCGGACTAATCACACACCCTGCTCCTTCCCACTTCACAATAATCTGACGAAGCTCGCAAACTTTTCTACTTTTGTTCTATTTAATATGTTCGTTATTTGTTATTGTTTTTCCTTGTTGTCATTCATTCAACCGATGTGTATTTTTTTTGTTTACGCACGGAGCTCGCATTTTACGACGCCCAAATTATCTACGAGTTTTCATTTCTCGCTTCTCGAAGCACACGAATTTTTCATATATGTATATTTGTATGTTTTTAACGCGGATCGTCGCCAGCGACTATACTGGACTATCGTGAACTTCCGTTCAGCGAAAATGTGCATATATTTATATAAACAGACGGTTTTTTTTTTTTACTCCTATGAATCGTCTACCATCGAATAAGATATAGCGAAACACTCGATAAGATTACAGGACGAGTGGAATATATAGAGCAAGAGGGGAAATTTTTGTTTTTATTTTTATTCGACTATACAGCGATAAGTGCGTCATGGAAAGGTTTTTTTTTGCGCTTGTTACAAAAAAACAAAAAGGTAAGCAACCCTCGTTATTAGGAAAAAAATATTTTCGGCTTTTTTGACAACCGTTTGTTGTATAAAAATGACTAAAGCCCCGAAAATGTAAGAGCGTTGTGCACAAGTTCGATGATTCTTTATCTCCAATCAAAATTTGCTATTCATCTCGTGTTTCTCGGTCGAGATTGTGTTTCCATGAATGGATTAAATATTGGAAAAGTCGTTGAATTTATTGAGTCAAATGTTTTTTCGGCAGTTCACAAGCATCTTGATGTCAATTAGCAAAAGTATTCATTGTGCGATTTATTTTGTAAATGAAGTTTCATTGCGTTTCATTGGGAAGAGAGAAAAAAAAAAACGTCAATAATTTTCGAGTGAATTGCAAACTTTTCGTTATCTTATTAAATGCTTTACAAAACGACGAAAATTCAAATGTGACAGTTGTAACAGCTGTAAGTTGCAGTTAGAAAAAAGTCGAAAAATGCGTTTTTCCTAAATGACGAGTGAAGCTCGTCGCTCTCTCTCTCTCTCTCTCTCTCACTCTCTTCGATTCAAAAATCACTAAAAAAAACAATAGGAGGAACACACCACTTTCAAATAATAATACAAAAAACAGTGACAATGGAGGATTACCGATTCTCCATCTCGAAGACGTACATAAATCAATACAGAGACATACAGTCTTAAGAATCATTTCTCACAATAGAGAAAAATATTTTTTTTCCATCACTCATGTGTATGTATATACAAGGTGTTCCATCCATAGACGTTCAAACCGTACAACGTGATAGTAGGGTTGTCCCAAGACCATCAATAATAATCACATTGACACAGGGGAACGAATTTAAAGAGATTCTCAAGATCTACAAATTTTCTGTCAGCGTATTCCAAAAATTAAAGTTTCAAAGTTTTCGCTGTCACTACAATCCCTCGAAATAGACAAAAATATCAAGCAGAGCCGCGCAACCATTTCGTCATAATTCGCAAGTGATCAAAAACTTTATATTATAATACATTATTTAACCACTCAAAAAGTATAACAAAATTCTGGCCAGGCTGCATTTTACTTTTCAACCAGAGTCCATCAAATAATCGAATAAAAACTTCCTGTGTGTAGATAGTTCATTTTTTCCACTGTAATAAAAAAAAGAAAACTCATCTTTATAGGAGCGATTTTCTTAACACTGATGAAAGCCTTTTACTTTACAATTTTTTTCTGCAGTCCGAAAAGATGCTCGATAAGTTCTTCAAAATTTCACCCTGTATCTAATGATTAATATTGTTGGCCTTGGTCATATATACATATACACACGCGAATTCGCGCACGCCCACACATACACACACACACACACGCGCGCAGGCACACACGCACACATACAGACACGGATTCACACAACACACGGAGAGTCCCATTTTGAATCAATCCATGCAAATATTTCTTAGAAATTGTGTCATTTTCTGAATGAATATTGCCAATTAAATCTGCTATAAGAGTATTCCATCTCACAATGATCGCGTTTCGGACTTTTCTGGCTGTTATTGTTATGTAAACGAAATATACATTTTGAATTTAGACATAAATATGGAGAAAATATATTCCTTCGATATTCGATGGTGTGCGCTCTAATTTGGATATGAAAACAGTGGTTTACATTGTCACCAAATGGCAACGAGAGATGTGCCAGCCAATCTTCTCTTATTTTCAACTTTGGTTCCGGCGTTGTAAAACAAAACAATGTGATGTTCGATGGTTTGTAAAACAAATGAGTATTTTCACATTCAATTTCAATTAGATCCCAGTGAATGAGGATGCAAATGTTTTCTCCATATTTAGTGTACTCAAAAAAAGTATCAGGTAAAAATTGATGTTGGGTCAATTAAACTGCCAATTTTTTTATTTAGAGCATTTTTGAGGACGAAGCGATTAAAATGGGACCCTCTATATAATTTATTTGTGTGTGTGTGTGTCTATCTGGCTATATAATAGAATTAAGCGAAGGTCAGTAGCCGAGAGCTCGAGCCAAGGGCTCGTGACACATGTAAATTCAATGTTTTGG
This sequence comes from Campoletis sonorensis, assembly GCA_013761285.1. Taxonomy (NCBI): domain Eukaryota; kingdom Metazoa; phylum Arthropoda; class Insecta; order Hymenoptera; family Ichneumonidae; genus Campoletis; species Campoletis sonorensis. Next base: position 2,815,538 of record JACEOJ010000085.1, read on the forward strand.
GTATATCGACGATCGACGTCCGTTCTCTCTAAAAATCTTTCTTTTTTCCCCCCGCACTAAGTCACTTATCCTTAAATATATATTATTTAACGTATATATAATCCAACGTTAATAATCAGCAATAAAACGACAACGAATTGACGACAACAATCGATCTGCTTGACGCTCAAAAACCTATCAGTTCAGATTTAAACGCCGTACTTTTTTTTTGTATTACAAGTAATGGCTTTGTTATAATCAACATAACTGCACAACGTAAATTAGTGGAGATAATTGCACGTATTCACTAAAATAATAATAATAATAATAATAATAATAATAATAATAAATATGTAATACTATTGCATGATACTAATACGGACTTATGCGTTACATTATATACTCGCGTCGTAACGATTAATGACACTTATTTCTAATACCGGTATCTACGTTCGCGAAAGTATCACTGTTTGCACAGACTTGCGATACTTCGGATGACTAGTCGCCAGGTTTGCACTGTTTTAAAAATCATAAAAAAATGAAGATAAAAAATAATAATAATAATAATAATAAACGACATAGCCTCAAGTTAATCTAATATCGCGTTGTGCCTTGCGATCTTGTGTCATTTGATCAATGTCAAAAAGGAAAATACGCGAAAAATCACTTTCTCCTTTTCGCTCCGCACTTATTATTCTTTGTAAATCTCCTGGTTGTGCTTTTGTTTTTCTACTCTCGCGATATACTCGTAAGTATTACGAGTTCGGAGGTGATTGTTCATCGTTTCCAAATCGCATGATCCTTTGCCCCTTAAGATTTAGCCGTCAACTTAAAATTAATTCACAAGCTAAATACTTTGTTTTTTTGTGTTTTTTTTTGTTTGTTTGTTTGTTTGTTTGTTTGTTTTAACATATCCACGACGATTAAGTACGACGAATCACCCGGCTGCATGGCACAGAGTACACACACAAGCATATATTCATATTATAACGAGCATTTATATAGATTTGTTTTTTGTTATTTGTTTCTTTAAATCTAGGATATGAACGATCGAATTTGCGTATCAGCCTCCAAGGAAACGAAAAATCGCAAATTCTACCGATCACGTCTCCTTCGTGTTGGACGCTTGGAGGCGCATTGATTTTCTTTCTTTCTTTCTTCTGGTTTTTTTTTTGCTTTTCTTTTTTTTTTATCAATTTTTTTCTTTCCTTTTGATGAATAAATGTGTGTTTCACTTTTCAAGCCATCAAAGTTACCTAGCTAGAGACAACACCGTACGATCAATTTTTCATAAACAGTGCGACTATTGTTCTTTGAAAAAGTTTCAAGAAAATGCTGCGAGATTTTGTTGTTATTTTTTGCTTTTTATCACTCGCGATTATCGAAGCGAGCCGTGTCAACGGTAAGTATGATGTGTCGCTTTTGCATACGACCCAATAAGACTATAACATTTTTCTCGCTATACTTAAACAAATGAGACGAGAAAACAGAAATTCCACGGGCTTTTTGTTGTTGTTTTTTTCTTTGTTTTTGTTTTTTTTTTGTTTTTTTAATATCTCCCTTGCTCTGCCGCTACGTTAGGCGTATACTAAAATCGGTGACACACACACGGACTCACGCACCCGCGTATTCACAGACATACAGCAGACAGTCAGTGGCCCGAGACTTGTCTGATTTGGTTTCAAGCTTCATTGCTTTACGATTCGCCTCTTTCACTTTGGGCATGTTTATAAAATACGATGTTATCGCGCAAATGCTTTTTTTCGGTAACAACTAATATCGCGAATATCAAAAATAAAAGAATAAATCAAATGAAGAACAGAATTGATATCTGTGAAAACAAGGCAATAGATCAAAAATGGGATGAGGTGAAATTGGACATCAGTTGGCTTTGGAGTCGAACAATCCCGGGGACTAGTCCGTTTTTTCTATACCCACATCGCCACTGATGGTGTTTCACTAGCCAAATATCTCGAAATTTCAATTGCAAAGTCTATTCGGAACAGTGTTAGACTTAGCAACCAACGAGATCGGCGCGTCAGGTCATATTTTTCAAAGAAACATACTAGGCTCGCAAATAAATTGAAAATACGGTCCTTCAGTGAAGATTCTGGACGTCGATAACGAATTAGCCTCAGTCGTCGCTAATAAATAAAGAAAGAGAAAGAAATATTTGCACCATCGTGTTTGCAGGTTTGGGCCTCAATTGAAAAGTCCATTTTTCATCTTCATTCATGCGCGCGCCCTTGAAATTCTATTAATTCTCTTACAAGTGTGGTTAATCGGAGAATAATATTCTGATACGCGATCTTTCATAACTGAGGGAACTTTTCAACTTTCATGAAGGGACGGGACACACTCCTAAATATCTTAGCGAACACAGGACACACACCCACACAGATAAAGGCGGTAGGGAGCCGCCTTTGACGTTTTGTATTCTTCGGCATCTCAAAAACTTTCAACGATTACCGTTGTGAGCGTTACTCATCGGTGAGTTCGATGCAACATCCTTCTTGCTGTTTCAGCGCAGTTTCAGATGAGTTTAGTTTTGTTTGTTTGTTTGTTTGGTTGTTTTTTTCGATTTGCAAACTCTGCAGATAAAAGAAACTGACGTCTACCTCCACTTCAAAATATCGCCACTGCCATTTTTTTATCGTACGCAATTTTTTCTATGCGTACTCCCAATTAATGATTTCCAAGTCTGGACGTTTTGAAGTCATTGTTGACGAACGAAAAACCCTCAAACTCCTCCTGATTTATCGCCTCGACAATTCCATGCTCTACCGGCGTCAGTACTGGCTCTTCACGCGTAAATTCAGCGTCAAAATTCGTCGTGTCCTTTTCGTTATTCTGAACGTTGCCGAAAAACAGAAGAAAAATTGAGTATGGTATCGGCGGATATGCACTTACAACAAATAATTATGTACGTTAAATTGTTAAATTCGTATTTTCATTGATTCTTAAACCCCTTCGCGATCACCCACCCATTTTTATTTTCATCGAATAGAGACAAAAATTACTTCAAGTTCTGAGAAAGTCCTTTTTAGTGTGACCATTCAACATCTCATTCGTTTAGATTTATCAAACATCCATAATGTTTAACAAAGCGAATATAATTCGATAGAAAAAAACTCGAAAATTGATAGTTTTGAAATAGAAAGGAAACTTGAGTACTCACGATTCTGGGCCTGAACGGTGGTTTGAGTTTTCGGGCTTCAAGAGCTCGCCAATCCATCATTTGGAAGAAGGGATGTGCTTTTATGGCTTCCTCGCCACCATTTTCACTGACGCAACCGAGACGTCGTGCTGGATTTTTAGTCATAAAACCGCGTAATATTGATACCGCTTCGGGTGCCAACCAAACTGGATAAACGACATCGTCGTGAAGAATTGATTCGAAGAGATCATCCTCGTTGTCCGCTTCGAATGGCGGTTGTCCGGCCATCATTTCATACATTAAAACGCCGAGGGCCCACCAATCAACACTCGCACCGTATTCCAGTTCTTGGAGTATCTCCGGGGCTATGTAATCCGGAGTGCCGCAAAACGTAGATGTTGTACTTCCGTCGACTATGCCTTCTTTGCACATTCCAAAATCTGCGAGTTTACAATGACCCTCTCGATCCAAAAGTATGTTATCAAGTTTAAGATCGCGATATATGACGCCGTGTTTGTGAAGAAATTGGAGAGCCAGCGTCACTTCTGCAGCGTAGAAACGTGCACGACCTTCGTCGAACTTGCGGGCTTTTTGTATTTGAAACATCAGATCACCTGGAAAAAGAAAAAAAAACATTACGCAAACGGTTACCTGAGGAATCTTGACTTAACGGGTTTTGTTTTTCTTCATTTATTTTTTCTATTTCGTTTCTAACATATTGACCAATGATTTGACACAAACAGTTTTTGTTGATATTCATGGACTTTCCTTAATTTGTCAAATGATTCGAACAAACTAAACGATGTTTGGTTTGTACTAGAAAATCAAAAAGTAATCTTGATAAGTTTGACGTGAAATTGAGGGCCATAATTACCTCCGTTAACATATTCCATGACGAAAAAGAGTCTCTCCTCGGTCTGGAAACAACTGTGTATGGCGGTGAGAAAGGGATGATTCGCAGCTAGTGCGAGTATTCGTTTTTCCGTCATAGTGCAATCGACGTCATCGTCTTGTATGATAACATCTTTCTTCAATACTTTGACTGCATAAACTTCGTTTGGATGTCCCCTTCGTTCAGCGAGCATAACTTTGCCGAAGCTTCCTTTTCCCAACACTTTGATGAAATGAAAATCCGACAAATTGACTCTTTCCTTCGGCTCGTCGTTATTACTTGTTCTTCTCGCTATTTTTTCGTTTGTCTCTTGTACCGTAGTACTCGACGAGTTTGTGTCTTTTGACCATAGGCTTGAGTGCGTCGACTCTGCTTGAAGCGCTTCCTTCGACGTACCTGCCTGTTGAGAACTTCCTCCTTTTTCACCCTGGGCACGGTAATTTATACGCGGGGTCTTCGTCTGTTGATCGGGCGAAAATTTTAAAGTACTAAGAATCTCAGCCATGGCCTTTACATCGATGCCGCAGTTGTTCGCCACGTTTTTTTGACATCGCTTGTGCACGTTCAAGTTGCATACTACGAATGAGGAAAGAAAAAGTATAAGTACAGAAGGATTCTCTTGTGAACCATTTTTGAAGGCTGTGCAAAAAGTTTTTCTTTGGAGATATTAGTCTCCTTCGGTTTCATTGATCCTTTAAAACCCCCTATCGAGCTCTTTTCATTGTCAGGACATTACTCGTATGAATATATGCGAGACATAACCGATTAGATGTTAATTTCGAAAACCTTTGATAACATTTTTACATAGTTTAAACGCAATTGACAAAAAAACTCCATTTACTTCAGATTTTCCACAAATTACACAACCAAAAAAAGTGTAAATAATACGAAGCACATTACTAATGAATTGAATTCGATTTCGGATAAATTGAATGTCAGAATGAGAATCAATTTTTCTTTTAAACAAAATTTATGTGTTGAAATTTGTTTCAGACCGATCAAAAATTATTTCTCAATTTTGTATTCTTATTACCTTTACACTGGAGACCTTGTTTGATCAGTCCATAGAGAAGAGAGCCACAGTGGTCACAAAATGTGAACAGTTTGTAATTGTGGACTTCGAAGACATGAGGCAAATTTACGTTAAACCTTTGCCCTGGCGTGCCCTCGCTCGTCTGCAACACAACATAGATTTTTAGTTTTCATTCGTTTTTGGAATCAGGCTCAAACAACTCTAAACAAACAAAAAAATACGTAAATCAATAAATGAAGAATAAAAAATCATGAATTATTAAGAAAGAAAAGGCGAAAATAAAACATAAGATGCAATAGAAACCTTTCGGTGTCCCGTTTATTCCTTGTGAAACAGTAATTATTCCCGTCTCAAATCAGGAAAAGCAGTCAAAAAAACAAGAGAAATTAGGGAGGGAATAAAAAATGGGATCCAGACTCGCACGCAGAAGAAAATTTATGAAAATTTAGGATCGTACAGATTTTCGTCGCCTCGTGACGTACCTCATCTCGCATGCCAGGGCACCTTGTCACGACTAATTTGTGACATCTCTTGTGTACGACGCACGTGCATACTGCAACAGAAACACGAAGAAATTGCCGTTTTTCTGTTTTTCCCCTAATAAGCGAATATACGCCGAAGTATAACGTGGTAAATAGAGTGAATTTTTATTTGTTTGTTTTTAATACACTGGAAAAAACTGCACAACCAAAGCCCATACACATGCGTTTTTAGCCTCGCCAGACTCATTGCACGAACATAAATATAAAATAATACGGATGAGATAAATACGATGGGAATCAGGTTAATGGAATGTGTTACTATATCATATAAAAAGATGTCACTCGTTTAAAACGTCACCTTGAAAGCGACATTCCTGAATGACAGAAAAAAAATCGTTTAAGGTCAACACTGCGAGAATCAATCAAACGAAAGCTAAAATATTAATTCTTGCTTCTTTTTTTTTTAGTTCAATCCGAATCTTAGGATCGCTGTCACCGAGAAACGAAAGTTTGAAATAATTCCAATGCAACGATCATTCCAATGATGTTTATAAAGAGCTTTGATTTTTGTCAACTCATCGGAAGTGGGTCCGATAAAAAAGAAAACAAAAGTAATGAACAAAAGACATTGAACTTTTCGATTCTGAGTCTTTTTATGAATGATTGTTGATATTTACATCACGGCTGAGTTATTGACCATCAGCACTGAAACACCTAACACATTGTCACGGATATGGCCAGGAACAACACTATTCCGACGATATGGTCGGGTAGATGCGAGCAGTGCTGCTCCATAGAAGAAAAAAAACTGACTTTTGTCACTCACAGCGACGAAGAGGAGACAAACATAAACGTTACGATAATTAAATACAGATTATGATTGATGGAATAATCTTAAAACGTCTAAATGTTATTAAGAATGATATAAAATCAAAGAAGTGTGAAAAATATGAGGTGTAGTACATCACAGTTCATTTAATTAGTAAACATTATAAATCAATTGAAATTTATATCGTAGAGAGAAGATTGCTCATTCATTTCGTTAATGTTTAACAGTTCTGCTAAATTTTTTAAATAATACAGTGTATCATAGCGATTATTCAATGACTTGAGATGATTTTATAATCAAACAAGTTTTTTTGATCTCCACGCAGACTTTCATGAAAGCACTGAATTCGAGAAGATGCAGAATTTTTGAAGGAAGTTTTCAACAGTACGAATAACGTTATGGATTTTTTTTTTCCAGCTTTCATGGTTGTGACGTAGAAGTACTGTGACGTAGTAGCCTTCTCACAAAAATGTTGGAGAATAAACAACAAGAAAAATGAAGAAAATATGAAGTTAACGATGAAACTGACTTTCTCGCAAGCAAAACGCATATACATGTAAAGAAAAATATATACGTTCACAATCACACACACGCATACGGTGGATTCTGCAAGCGGGTATACAATAAGTATTTAATTTGTTAATAACGAGACTTGTGTCTTTCTCACCTTGACACTGATAGCCCTGCTTTCCGAAGCCCCTGAAATACAACAGACAAAAACACGTCACATCGTATCCGTGATTTCCCATTTGAAAACACGTTACACGTATTCCTCTGTCGTGATTTAAACACACGTGTCAAAAGGGCAGGTGATTTGAGAAAAACGAGAGAATGGATAAGCTCTTTGTACATTATTCGATCAGTATCGAGATTAACTTCACCCCCCATTGTGAAGATCCGAAGTTCCTTTCGGAAAAAAACTCAAAATCGATTTGGCTCAGAAAAAAAAAAAAAAAAAAAAACACGTTCACGGAACTAATTTTCGGGGAAAAGATATAAAAGATTTGTTAATATCAAGCGTTTTGCTAGCAACATCGTCACAATTATCGATATGAGCGACTTGTGGTGTTAGTGCGATTGTGTCTTCGATTATTATCGCTTTTTTATCACTTAGTGTTACAAAAGTTACAAAAGTGCAGAATTTTTTTCAAATTAAATTATCATTCTATTTTTTTTCGTCCAACCAAGAGTTGCTTGTCAAAAAACGATACAATGACAAATTCTGCGATTAAAAGAAAACGTTATCCAACTTTTCAACGCGTGTCTTTTTCATTGTTTATCCGGTTGAGTTAGTCCGTATCAAATGTTCAAATTTTAACGAAACAATTGATACACTAAACGTATTGAAAAAAACGTTTACTATGTTGCATTTTTTTTACTGCTGATTATTTTCGCTGGGTCTCACGGATACGTATAGAATTCAATATTATAAAAAAAAATTGTTATGCATTTATGTTTGCAAGCGTAGGATTATGAACATCCGAATGAGATACTCCTTTCAAATTGATTAAATCTAGTCTCTTGGACTTGGACGTTTTTCTATAAATCTGCTGACGCTCCGTAATGAGGACGACCAATTTTTATTCGGGTTTCAAAATTTAGGCTGCAAAAACGACGAAATCTGCTCTAGCCAGTTATCGTTTTTTTTGTTGTTTCTTTTTGTCTTCCTTTTCTCGTTTTTTCCCTCCATTCGTCGCAAAGCATGCATACCCAAGTGTATGATTTAAACATAAATAGATTCTGAGAAAATAATGTACAGCAGACAAATTGTATGACAATATGTAATAAGTCACATCAAATTGATTCATACACATGTGACTTTTTCTCGATCGGTAAGCAAAACGATTTTTTCAAGAAGATACATTATTTATTTATGTTCCGGCATTTTGGAATAATAATATTACGTACGTCAACGTAAATGAGAGACTTTTCGTTAAGAGTTTGTTGAGCTCACGAATAACAGAGGCAATAAGTCACAAATGTATCAAAAAATCGTGTACAGTGACTGGCCGTTGCCCGATTATTACATTGTGCATCAGTCATTTATTGTTAATATATGGCAAAAGAAGACAAAGCTGTTCAAAAGCTTCTTCATGAGGCCCCATAGAAATCTATGTTTCTAGTCGACTGTATATATTTTTTTCTTGATCCTCAATAGCCGCGGGGAAACCAAGCGTATAAAAATATAATAAAAACCAATTTTTACTCCCATCCATCGTGGACAATGGTTTCCCAAAAAGTTGTTTTCGTTTTGCTCAATCTGTCGCTAGAGGTTTGGTTGAAAGTAATTTGAAAAGGAAAATATAATGGATGATTAGATCGTTTTCTTTTTCTAGAATTCGTTCCTTCACTGCATTAAAAACATTAAAATCTCTTTGAATTTAAAATTCTCTTTGAGTTTAATGGTGTGCACTTTTGACCCATTTATCGGAAATGCCATTTTTTATAATTTTCCAAATGCCTCGTTGATAGAATACTAAAAAAATCGGTAGCATTATTTAGACGATGAAAAATGTTACCGTTGCTAGTCAAAGACGAAAGTTGTGCATCGATATTTGCTTCAAAATATTTAAGAAAACTTTCAGTTTTTTCAGCATTCGAGTAACAATACTATTTTTTCCTTTTTTTTCTTCGCTTTTCTCTGTAAGGTACGGTAAAAATATAACTGAAACGAAAGTCTTAAGCGGTCACCTAAATTGAAGCATATAGCTCAAGTTGCGAAATAGGTATATTCTCCATTATCAATGGTTTTCAAAGAGTCCCGAATTGAAGCTTATGGTAGAGTGAGCGAAATAATGTAGGGTACGTGTATTGGAGTATGACTTGACCAAGCATGCATATAGATGTGTAATCGATTATGGGTTTTCCATTCAGCCTATACCTATACCATCTTCAAGCGATAAGAATGCCCAAATTCCCACAATAAAATTCACTACCAATTTTTAAAAGTTTCACAAATAATAGTGAAATAAAGTGTCAGTGGCATTCTCTTCTCATATTTTTTGTTCCGTTTGGTTCCTTCATCTCCCCATTAAATACATACGCACACATTCGTTCTTGCCAGTTTGGATAAAATACTACACGGAGCTGGAAAACAGCTCCGTTTCCTTATTTATCCCTTAACACCTTTTATTCCTTATTTCACATACCAAATGAATTCACGGCAGTGTGAACAGTAATGCGGTTGCCTGAGGAAGGTGGCCATGAATTTATGACCATTCACTTGATGGACTCGTCGACGCATCGCACCGCGACGTCGATTGAAACCTTCGCGTTCTTTGAATTCTCGAGGTTTTCTGCTACCCGAGATGATACTCGTTGTAGACCCCATACTTCCTGTGCAGATTCCCTCGCCGTCCGTTCCACCGCTGCACACCGATTGCTGATCTGTATTCAAAATTTTATTTTATTTTTACTTTTGTACTACAACTTCATAATAATATTTTAACTATTTCCATGCTATTCCATTAGTTCCAATCTTTTTATCGTTATTCATGAAACAAACGAAACTTGTGCAGTTTTACAATCGTTTAATTATTATAAATGTATATCGTCTCTTTCGGAAAAGGGATTTTCGACAACGATAATATCGTTTAATTAACTTCAGTCAAGAAAAACAAAAAATAGATAAAGATTCAAATTCGTTGTCAATTTTTTTGTTTTTTTATTTTGAAAGATGGTCAAAAATAGAGAGAATGTAATAAGCGAGTTATTTGTATTGGGAAATTTTCATTATTACATGGAAGCTGCGTATATGATTTTATTTTACACCCAATCGGATTTTTATATATTAAACTTTGGTGTATTTTTGACATAAAAAATGTATAATTTATGCTCAGTGAGTCATGTCCATTATGGTTTATTTATTTAATTATTCATCCAATCTTTCTACAGGTCTTCCCAGAGGGAGTATATCACTATCCAATGTAAACACTTTTTACCCCGTTTCTACCTCAGTGCACGAAAGTTCTCAGTCCCTGCAAGAACCCCCAAGAATGTTGCTCACAATCTCTCTACTATAATGCATTATTGCAGCGAGTTTTCACGAGGACACAAGGAAACTGTGCAAAATCTTTGACAACCAAGGTTAGTCCATTTTTACCAACTTTTGATTAATTAACTTCATCGAAAACTCGGAAAACAGTCTCTCACTCGCCAAGATTCCCCTGAACATTATCTTTCAGCGTTAATTAAAAAAGTGTGGTTATCTTGCCGTTTACAAAGTACAACCCCTTAGCACGAAAGGCTTCATTATTAATAATAGTCACACAACTATTTACACAGTATCCAAAAACCTTTGAAACATTGCATCAGTCACTCGGAAAAATTGAATAATTGAATAACTTGTTTAACAATGTGTCACATGCTCAGAACTTTCGTCACTAGTTCATGTCGTACAAATAATCCGTTACAACACTAGATATTTCTACGTGTCATCCCTATAGAAGGTGAAAATGACTAGGCGATTAAAAAAAAAAAAAAAAAAAAAACCCTCACCTTGATTGCTCCATTGTAGATCTATTCTTATCCGGAGTTTACCGTGAGGCTCGAGGTTCACCTGCAACGTGGCGTAATAGAATGTTTCAATCTTTTATTTATTTTTTCACTCAGCGAGTCATCGACGAGCAAATGAATGATATTTTATCGAATTATTAATGAGTTAATTGAGGACTAGACGTTACGAATGCGAAATTAGATTTGTGGTCAACGGAAAATTGTTTATGGGCGAAAGTCTGGAAAAACGTTTGACAAACTTGTGTTTTTTGAACAGTTATCTTTGAATTCTTGTGGCAATAATAGCTCCTCATTTTTTTGGGGAAATAATTATCAATTCGTTTGTCGATGACACTTTGCCATGGATTCATAATCCATTTGGAAAAGTCTATTCATTGATACTCAGTACTCAGTTGCCAAGACCGGAAAAGTTACGATTTCGATTTATGTGACTCGCTTTTTTTCCTCAAATATACATTTTTGTATGTAGTGAAAAAAAAATAAACACAGTTTACGTTGTTCACTAGAACTTTATCGGCCTCTTGCGTTATTACTAGACAAGATTATGATTTTCATCTTTATCTATTCCCTGTAAATATAAACCTGGGAGAGAAAAAAATGTTTGTCTCTCCGTACGTTTGACGTTTATGAGTTGAGAACCACTCAACCGATCACAGTGAATCTTCCACAGGAAGGAAGCTTATGATCCGCGATAGGTTTCGAGCTGTATACTGTTTCGATATATTGGTTATTACGAAGGGGCGAAAAAAAGTATGCATGAGCAATCTAGAAATTCTAGAAATCGAAAAATCTGATAAGCGGCTTAATCAATCAACGTTTTGAAGGGATTTCGAATTCAAATCGACCAAAGACCCGATACTCCAAATAGGAAATAAACTTCACGGTTATTCTGATGACAGCTCTGAAAATAAATGGAAAATAAACCTCATAAGCAAAAAATTAATTCTTTTCATCATTAGGCACAAAAATTATACATCGTACGGCAAAATATTCCTTCGATCCTGCACTCCATAATGTATTTTTTTTTTTTAATCTGAATTTGTCAATAAAAAGAGTTTAATAAATCCTCGGTTAATTTTGAAAGACGTTATCTCCGTCGACAACAAATTACCAACGTCAAATTACTCAGCAGCATTACTCTACTCGAGAATTATTGGTAAACTATTGTTTTGCAGCAGACCGAGTCTTGAATAGGAAAAGTTGGACAAAAGACTGTGTATTATAATTATCAACCAATAAGTGGAATTCCGATATTTGAAGAATGCTTAATATCCTGCATTTCGAAAATATTGTAGAAGTAAATTCGATTGAACCAGATTAGATGATTTGATTTGAAAAAAAATGATGTTCGAATGAGGAAATGAGGTTTCATCGAGTCCTAATTCAATTTGTATTCGAATTTCCTATGAAATAGCAATTGGATCTCCTATTTAACTGGATTTTTCGATTTTTAGTATTTCTTATTTTCTCATATAAAATTTTTGCATTCAAAACTGTTGTGAGTGGCTATGCATCTTAAAAAAAAAATTCAGGTAGAATTTTGCAGCATAAGTCTTCTAGTTTTTGAAAACCCTGTGAAAAAAAGGGAACTTCTCAACATCAGCTACTTTTAAGACGAATTGGGAAAAACGGTGTCTATTCGTTTTACACCAATTTTGAAGTGTTCATGGGAAAACATTCTTTTGATAAATCTGGGCGGTATGTTTGTAGAGCATATCTCTACCTCCAAATCTCTTTTTTTCACGTTACTGAATGATTTCGCTTGACCCAGTTATAGTCTTCCAAAGCAAAAAACGTATGTTCGACTCTGATCGACTGTCACTGGGTAACCAATGATTGGACAGAAAGCTTGAAAGTAGTTTTGTGCAGCCGAGAGTAACTTCTCTAACTCGTACGAGTGATTATTTGGTAATTGTTTTTGATGATTTCAAGGTTTGAACGAATAGACTCAAAAATCGATTTTTTCTCATTTTTCATCAACCTCAATAGATTTTTTTCCCAATTAATCATAAAAACTTTGCAAAACCACGAGACTGGCAGATTTTTTTCCATGGGTAATGGTCGAATGAGGCATTTTGTGGAAATCACTTGCTGGGCATCCAGAGATATTTATTTTTGCTTTTTTTTATGGAGGTTCTTGTTTTTTGGTTTTCTTTTGTTGGAATAATTCCTTCTTCTTCCACTCAAGTACATAAATTGTTCAGGCAATTTTTAAGTCCTTGGAATTAGTTGTAAAGCAGAATAATTTCGTCAGGATACACTGTCGAACGAAAGTTTGTTTTATACTCAAGTATTCGAATTTCATTTGCTCATTAAATCGATGTAAACTCTGGGAAAAGATTTAGTTGTTAGTTTTCAAAACCCAGAAGAATCATGTGGTTTAAAATGTCAATTTTTATGTTGGCTTATGTAATTGGCCAGCAATTGTAAGTGGCAGTATTTTTTCAATACAAAATCTAGCTACACACATTTTTTTAATATTGCAAGGTGGTTGAGTGTCGACAAATAAGATGAAAAAATTTGTTTTTGTATACAAACCCAAAAATCAGTGGTTTCGTCTTCTCTTATGAGAAGTTCCTCGATCGGTATACTACAATTTGCTACGAAATCGTCGGGTGGTATAGCCGCATTGTGAAATACTGTGAGTCCCAGAACAGTTGCATCTTGAACTTCATGGACAAAACTTTCGTTCCAGACAGGATCGAAGGTGCGTTGCTTGATGGATGTGCGATTCAGGCGATTCTGATCCACGTGAAGAAGTACATATGGGTCTAGAATTGGTGGTGCGTCCTGCCAGAATTTGCGCTGTTTGTCCGTTGCTCTCAGACCAGAGGCCTCGAATATCTCTACTTTTACAGTACCGGTGAACATATTTTTTTTCTTTCCTCAACCGTTTGATCTGTGGATTTAGAATCAGAAGAAAAAAAAATTTGAATATAAGGCATTTTATAAAAAATACGAAGACCGATGTGAAATAATTATCCAAGATGCATCTTGAAACAACATTGACAATTGTTTTGACACAAGAATTTTCAACAAATAGTTTGAGCACTTTGCAAAATATTATTATGAAAACAATAATAGATATTAAAAAATATTTAATATTCTAATGAATGACTTTCCAAAAAAGCTGTCATGTGCATTGGGAACACTTAGAAAAATACCAGCAGTGTACAGTCATGGTGCAAGCAAAATATGTGGGTTTTTTCAATGTTGTAATCTCTTGTGTCGCTGTCACATTACCAAGGTCAGTGAGTATTAGCAAATTCTCAGTATCTGCGAGGATGTTTTCAAATTTTGATAAAAATTAACATTAGGTCGGTATTTATCAAAGTGACAGGATGTGGAAGCTTGAATCATTGATACCCAACAAGTTTCTTCTTCTCAGAGCCTTTGCTTGAATAACTCATGGAGCCAGCAAAAAAATTTCTGTTTTTTTTTCTAATAATGCAAACTTCAATTCAATTAATAACTGAAAATAAAATGAGAGCCAAGTTGATATCATAATTATAAGTATGACAAGGAAGAAAGATTAATGAACCACAGATTTGTTGGGGCTGCATGACAGGAGGACTTATCAAAAATTGTAAAAGGAAATGATTGAGATTGTATAAACTCGCTGGATGAATAAAAATAGGTCAACATGCGGATAAATATAGAATTTTTATTTTTAAAATTGATTTACAAGGTTAGCATTTCCATTAGTAAATTCATTTGATAATTATGTCAACAATTCAAAATCCTTGGAGAGTCTTTATGTTGGTAACAACAATGTTTCAAAACAAAAAATTTAACACAGTCATTGGATCCTTGTGCGTACTAGTCAAATTAAATCATTTTAAATGCAATGACTTTGGTTGTAATCTTTGGCCTGGACAATATTGCAAATACTGAGGAAGCATCCAAAATGAAATTGCTGATACACATTTCTTTGAAAACTTATCGATAGAATTACTGGTCCCTTGCCATTAGATGAGTAAAAAAAATTACTGTTTCCGAACTAAATGAATCTGGAAAAACACGTCGCGATGTTTTATGTACGAATTCAAGGAAATTTGTTCAAGAATTTTATTATAAAAACAATAACAATCCTCGAGAAGAACAATTGATTTGAAGAGATATTGGAACGCCTGAGAAAATGTGACGAATGAATGAAGTACAGGGAAGTCCAAATAAACGTCGAAATTTGAGTTTTCTTTCGCAGTAATGAGGTCAGGGGAAATAAAATGAAAAATCTCTTACGTGAAGAAAAATCCACAATCCGTTTGAGTTGAGAAGTTGTGGGACGACGTGTGTAGTGTCAGGATCACAAACGAGAAAAAAATCCCCTCTAGCGTCACGTTTCGTCTATAAGATGCACGATATATATATACACTCACACAACGAAAAAGTATTTCACAGTCGAAAAATTCGCCAATTTCTTGTTTATCGCGAGTCCTATAGATTTCCCTTTACCCCCGCACTCAGCCCTGCACTCTTAAAATGTCTTTCTATTTGTTGTATTGCCTCGCGATCTTACGATGTATCGCGAAAAATGCCGCGAGGGCGGCAAAGATCGCGAGATGTTATTTTATGTGGAGTGTCGTCTTTGAGAAACCGCCGAGCCGCCGATAACTCCGTTGACGGTGGAGTGACGGTAGGGAAGAATGAGGGGCGGGGGAACCGTATGACGCACTCGCGTTTCAAAACGACTTTGTGCACGAGAGAAAAAACCCATTCGCTAGCAAGCTCACGAGCTCCGAAAGCAGGTGTGAAAAAAAATGTCCTCGTTCAAAACACAGGTACAACATAAACACGCGGTGCACACAACAAAGGATCGACCAGAGTTTTCTCCCATGGGTAGGTAATTGCTTTCTCGACCCCTAGTCTCTAAAATCTCTCTTGATGATTCTCTCGCGCCCTCTCCCTCCCCTGACTTCCAAGCATTTTCCTCAATGTTTTTTCCCCCTTTTTTCAGGGTTGCCAGATATTCAAACCATCGACTTGCCACAAGAGGGCTCTGCGGAGTGGCCAACAAAAGTCCCAGATCAGACGCCCAAATGTCCCAGTTTGGTATCAATGGTCACTGCCCAGCGCACGCGATGATGATATCCAATCAAATTAATGCTTTGCCAAAACCATGTCACATGCGACCAAATGCGCCGCAGCGTGGTTCATGCAATCGACCATTAAAATAATAGTTTTTCGCGACTACTCTTTTGATAAATAACAATCATAAGAATTCTATGTGTTACCAATAATATATAACGACTTCATGAAAAAATGATCGATTATAATTTATTTCAATATCTGGCGCTTTTCATGACGTGTTTTTTTTTCGCTTTTTATGACGCGATGAACGATGCCCAATGGTAAGCGCGGTATACCAGTAAATCCCCAGAGAAGGAAGGTTCCCATTGGACATCGCTGATCGTTCACTCCGCCAAACATGTGACGCAAAGTGGAGTTTTTGGGTGCTTTCCAATTGAGATGCACAGTGCGACACAGTGTTGTTTAATTGGAAAACGAACCTCACAGGCTTGCTTACAGTGCAGTGTATATTTGTGGATTCGATTATTGGAAATGTCTTTTGTCACATGTGCGATTTAAAAAATCACGTTTTCCTATTGCCAGCTTCTCCAACACACGAGGTCGTTATAGATATTTTGATCAATTTCACAACCAACAAAAATTAACTGCGGTATCATAAATTAAAAATAGTGCTGGGCTCAAACTGTTTTTACAAAAAGTTTTAATTATGTCTTGTTCGTAACAGCAACTATGTCCTGTGCGTATGTCGTCGTTCGACACTTGCCTTTTACCTTTACAATTTCAAATCCCCGCACAGTGATGCATGGTGATAACGATGTAAACATGACGGTAGAAAAATCTTTAAAAAAAAGAACGCATTCCCGTTCTAAAAAGTTTGAAGCATATCGTGTACTCGTGTTTTTCCATAATAATTTTCCGTAATAATTAAGTTGCCCGAAATCTTTTAAAATAATTCATATTTTTTTGTGACTTTACGGCTGATATAAATTTTCAAAGAGCAAACAGGAATAGGTGATATTTTCTCTTCCTCTCGCTCGTACATGAAGCTACAGAGGGAACCTTTGTCCCACCTATGCAATCAGTTTCGGCCTCGCCTTTACTGTGGTATAATGCGCGGGCCCGCGCGTTGCTACCTCCCTCCCTTTTCGTGCAACTCGGGGCAGCTTGGAGCGCGCCGTTCGCTTTCGTGTCAGTCGCGTTCTACACGACGGTGTGTAAAACCCTCGCGTTCATCGAGAAAAAAAATTTATATTATTTTCTCCATCTCCCACCTATGGATTCTCATCTCGTGTGTTTCAAAGCGGCGTAGCCTTGGCTCCCACATTTAACATTTCTCCCTCTGGTGCTCCCGTACGAGGGCCAAAGACACAAATATTTGTTAGTTTCTATCAGCTCTTTTACGCCGTCGTTTGTGCATAACTTTGAATAAATTTGTGAAGAGAAAAAAAAAGTAAATAACAAACGGGTAGTGTTTCGGAGAGTTAAATTCGACGACCAGTCGACGAAAGCGTAACATATCCACGTACATGGAGTTTGCGAAAGGATAGGAAAATGCTGGTAAGTCATAACGCGGGCGGGAGAAAGAGATCTTCGATTGTACGTGAGAGAAAGGGGTTTAGTCAGTGGACTCGACTTTGTCTTTCTCACCAATACTTGTTTATTATTATTCGTTTCGTTCAACAATCTCGATCGTTTTTATTTCTCTACATTGTTGTCTCCGAAATAAAGCAAAAATCAATTAATATTTTCCGTCAACAATATCAACCAGAGTTCTTGAACTTGTGTATACGTGTGTGGGATAATTTTTTTGCTCGTGTTACATTCGTCGAATATACGTTTCGACCACCATTCGCACTTTTCGTGAACCTCATTTTTTTTTTGTTTCTATTCCTTTCACCATTCGCTACGGGAAATTTTTGTTGTGCTACCGTTTACATATTATGATAGGATTTTACAAAAAAATACCTTTTTTCGCTCGTACTCCAAAACTTCGAATAAATGGTATTAACTATTTCATCAAACAATGCAACAACATTTTTTCCACTATTATTCGTCGATAAAAAAAAAATTCTTCTCACTTTGTTCTGAGAGTTTTTAGAAGAGATTCAAGAAACGTGATTAAATTACCTTCTCTCTTGCTTTCTGCATAAAAGTTTTGGCCGTCATTTCGCAATTGTTGAAAATATAACGACTCTAATTCTCTTTCGATCACGCATTCAGAGTAACGCAGAATATATTGAGTGGGTTATTTGTCGTATTTGCATTCATTGAAACAGAATTGATAGAGCTTATTAAAATGATACATTTTGGTTATGAAAAGATTCTCCTTACTGAAAAGCCTAACAATGTGGTCCGGTCGCGTCTAGAAAGATTAACTTGTCAAAATTTGGTAAAACATTTGTTAAAAATTATATTTCACGTAAAAAGTTGATTAAATCGTTAAACTTTTTAAAAATCATTTCAATATATAAATATTAATTATCAATATGGACTATAGCCAAGCGAAAAAGTGCAGAAGCAAAAATATAGGAACAAAAAGTATGAAATCGTGATAAAAAAAAAAATTGCTCAAGTACACGGCTGTAAAAAACTGACAGACTTTTGCAGGAATTGTGAAATAAATAAAGTATTTGTAAACTTTACGAAAAGAAATGCCATCAATTGAGAGTTCTCAGAAATTCTATGTAAATTGAGTTCTTTGTTTCATTGATTTATTCAACAGGGAGACGATCCGCCGTATCTGTCCGTCGGTACGGAGGTCAGTGCCAAGTACAAGGGTGCATTCTGCGAAGCAAAGATCAGAAAAGTAGTGCGCTCTGTCAAGTGCAGAGTAACGTACAAGCAAGGATTGGGAACGGCGACGGTGACGGATGATCAAATAAAAGGAACTTTGAGAGTGAGCGCATCGGTGGAGGCCAAACATGCGGACAGGAAAGAATTTGTAGAGGCGACGATAACTAAAATCCAGGATTGCAGTCAGTACACTGTCGTGTTTGACGACGGAGATATAACGACGCTTAGGAGAACAGCTCTGTGTTTGAAAAGTGGACGACATTTTGCGGAGAGCGAAACTCTTGACCAACTGCCGCTGACTCATCCGGAACATTTTGGAAATCCTGTTATCGGGGGCAGACGCGGCAGACGTTCCAGGCAAGCGCAGTGAGTCTTTGCAAAGAAGGCCAAATCTCATGAAAGACGAAAAATAATAACAACTTTTTAACTTCCCTACTCTCTTTTTTCTCTTTACAATTTAAGTTCTCTTTTTTTCGAATCTTCTCGTGAATTGCAATAAAATTCCTATCACTATTTATCTGTTTACAATTAATTGATCGTCCAACATTCTAACTTGATACTTTTAACAGTTTAGTTTCCTATGAAGTTTGTATTTTTCTTCTCTACTGAAACAAAGCTTATGAAGGATGATAAAAAAGATGTTTAAACGTTTACCGATCATTTGTTTGAATTTTCTCTCTCAGAGATGACAGTAGCGAAGACGAGGGAAGTCCACCTCGAGGTAATCGAGATTCAGGCTCAGGGATCGGGGGAAAGGAAGGAGTCGAGACTGAGCCGGAAATTGGTCGAGTAGTTTGCGTCGAATTGGGGGACAAGAAAAAGAAGGATTACTGGTTTCCAGGCTTGGTGGTTGCACCGACTGCACAGGACACCGTAAGAATACGTGTGCGCGATGATTATCTCGTTCGATCGTTCAAGGATGCTCGCTAGTGAGTAGAATAATATTCAGAATTCAATTTCCTACCATTTGTTCCTTCGTGAATAAAAAATAATGCACTTCGTACTTTTCGTGCTTATAGTTACACCGTGCCGAAAAAAGAGGCCATCGAATTCACTAAAGAATTGGGGAATAAAGTGGAAAACAGCGGATTAAAAGTTGCGGTGGAGAAAGCTTTATTATTTTTGGAAAAAAATGAATTGCCACCACATTGGGACAGAGATTCTCTGTTTGGAAACGCCGTATCGAGCGGAAACAGCGATTCTGATGCAGATCTCGATTCCGACGTAAGTGTAGAAGACTCAAATTATTCAAGGCACTTTTTTTTAGAAATATTATCCTGCAGATTCGATTATTTCAACAGATTATCGCAAATGAAACGTTTCAATGTGTTTAACTTCTCGAATTAACCCTCGAGACTGTATTTTGCCTCCTGGTGCATTGATTTAAAAAAAATACGATTGTTACCGTTGCAGAGTTCGGACGACGAGCCTCGAGAAGAGAAAGACCATTTCGTAGCGCAGCTTTACAAGTTCATGGACGATCGTGGAACTCCGATAAACAATTGTCCAATGATCGGGAACGAGGACATCGATTTGTATCGTTTATTTCGAGCAGTTTACAAACTCGGTGGTTACAACCGCGTGACCAATCAGAATCTGTGGAAATCGATAACGCGAAGATTAAGTTTTACGATGCAATCGACGCCTTCGACGCACAATCTCGTGAAGCAGGCGTACAAAAAGTTTTTACATTCTTTTGAGGATTTTTATAGAAAGTTGGGTTGTACGATGGTGAATCATCCGCGCGGTGCTACGAGGAAGCCGCGACCGGGACGAAGTCTGATAAGGGACAAAGATCGAAACACACCGGTGCCGACTAATCAGGCAACGACGCCGATTCCTAAAACAAGTACAGATCGCGAGAAGCACGAGAACGAGGAAGAGCCACCGGTGGTTCCGGCATCGCCGGCGGTTCCATCGGTATCGCCTCAACAACAGCAACAAGTTGCTTCGCAACAATCGGAAACGCCGACGCCACCACCAGTTTCGTCGACGTCTGCTGCGACCTCCCAAAAGAAATCTGTAGTCGAGGAGGAGAAAAAGGAAAAACGTTCAGAGCCCGTGGCTCCAGCGCCGCCGGTTGCCAAGGAAATTGTGAAAGAAGAAGAACCAACGAAGACGACGACTAAAAAGAAGGAAGTTATCGAAGAAAGAGTGGTTGAGAGCGGTCACGAGAGTGACGTAAATGTCGAGGCCGAAGGTGGCGAGTCTTCGAGCAGTGAAAAATCCTCAAAGCCGACAGCTCGTTTCACTCCCGTACCCGCTGCCGTTCCGGTGGCTACTGCTCGTACGAAAACTTCGACAAAAACGAAAGAAGACACGAGTACGAAGAAGAAAATTCACGAGAAGCGCAAAGCACAGGAGAGCGCTTCATCGACAACATCAACGACTTCGAACGCGCCGAATTCTGGACTCGGATCAGGCACGACGGCGAATGCAGCAACCACAGCATCGAGTACAACCGGCGGAACGTCCAAGAGGTTAGAAGGTTCATCGAAACGCGAGGACAAAACGAAGGAGGAAGAACCAACGAAAACTCGTTCGAAATCGAAGGACGACGCCAGCAAAGCGAAAGCGAGCGTCGAAGCGGCTCGTGAGACGCGCACTCCATCCCGAGAGTCAGACAAAACTCGGGCGAATCCAACGAAACAACGTCGCATGACCGACGAAGAGTTGAAGAAGCAACAACGCGGTAGAAAAAAGCGTGACAACGAGACGGAAAAATCACGCTCCGAGAAGGACGACAGTAGTGGAGTCGAGAGTAACGCCTCGGCGCCGACTTACAAAGGCCCAGTGGAACTCGGCGACAGACTCAAAGTTTATTACGGACCGACTCACGAGTCTAAAGTAACGTACGAGGCCAAAGTAATCGATATTGAAAAAGACAGCAGCTCCGAGGCTGCGTATCTCGTTCATTACACCGGCTGGAACACGCGATACGACGAGTGGATAAAACCTACGAGAATAGCGCAGAATTTTACGCAATCACAGAGTCGTATAAAACGCACGAAAGCTACGCCGCGTCCTCAGACGCCCAGCACCGTTGGCAGCAACAAAACGTCAAAAGCTTCTTCCACGGGCAACAACGCACCACCTGGTTTACCGAGCCGTCGTCGCGCACAACAGAATTCAGGAGGAACAGCGACAACGTGGTCGGTAACGAGCACAATCTCTTCTAATTTGTCGTCTGGCACGAGTTCCTCGAACGGATCGTCGTCATCGACGGTCAGCAAGGAAAAGGAGTCCGCGAGCTTTCAACCAGCGAGATCGACCACTCCACTTTCCGTGGCGAGCTCAAGCTCAAGAACAAAGAGCCCAGCAACTCCGGCGACTTCCGGACGGCCGGTGAGAAACACCAGGAATATTGATCACGGGGTTGAGCTGAGAAGGCAAACACGAAGAATGTCTAGTCGCATGGACATGGTGCATTATTGCACTGAAAGCGACGACAGCGAGACTTACGAAGTAGCCGAAGAGCCACGAAGACGAAGAGTTTATCGGCGCAGAGTCGATGAGAGAATGAAGAACGAGGAGAACAGTGAAATCGAAGAGGATGAGAAAGACGTTCCTGAAGAGCCGAGAAGAACGAGACGATTACGAAGGACTGTGACGAAAGGCAAAGACGCGAAAATAACTTGTAACGAGGGCGGTGGCGCCGATGACGACGAAGAAGAAGAGGAAGGCGAGGAGGAGGAAGAGGACGAAGAAGAAGCTGACGAGGAAGAGGAAGACGCCGACGAGGAGGACGACGCTGACGAAGCTGAGGACGCGGACGAAGAAGTTCCGACTCCTGCGATACCGTCGAAATTGGCAGCTACAACACCGCCAACAACACAGACCGTTATTAGTTCCGCTCCATCGAGCAACGAGCCCGAAACACCGAGTACGGTAACCCCGTCGTCGACGCAGCCAACTTACGAACGTTCGCACGAGCGTCACGACGAACAACCAAAAGGTCGGGACTTTGATCTCAATCAGATTAGATCTGAACTCAAAGGTTTCGATAAAGCAGTTAAATTAGAACTTGTCAAGTTCGAAACGGACGAAGCTGCTGGAGAAACCAGTGTTAAATCTGAGTTTCCAACGGATTTGGACAAAAAACCACCTAAAGACGAGAAAAAAATTGATGCGTCAAAAGCTATCGTTGATTATCCCGATACAAAGCCGATTTTGGATAACACCGGAGCCGTTATTCCCACCATTAAAAAATCACCCTCTCCGCAGCCAACGGTTTCCCAGACTCAGGCTCCTGCTGCGATCGCGCCACCAACAACCGCCGTTGTAGCAGCAACTACGCCACCACCAGTGCCGCCTCAACCGCCCACCGAAGACGTTTACGAGTTCAAAGAACCCGAGCCTTTCGAGTTCGAAGTTCGTAACAAACGGGATTCTTCCGGCGATAAGGACAAACCGAAAAAACGTGTTTTCGACGAGGAACCGAAGAGTCCAAAGAAGAAACAAAAAACATCGATGAGCCTCTCGCCCAAAGAGATTAAGAGCGAAGTTGACAACGTCACGAACGTCGACCAGAAAAGAAAAGTGCGGAGAAATGCAGCTAAAAAAATTGACGAAAACCTCGAAGCCTCTCCAGCCACCACGGTCATCAACAAAACTTCGTCTTCTGCAGCTGCTGCGAAAGATATTCCAGATAAATCGAGCCAAGTTACATCGATTACTCAACCGAAACCTCTACCAACTTTACCTCCACCTTTGCCACCCCCTCCTCCACCTCCACCGCCACCACCACCTCCTCCGGGTTCCGAGGAACAGAAAAAACCGAGCACCAATCTCGAAATACTGTTTACCGATCTACCGAAAACAGAGGATGACACGGCGGATCCCGATGATCCTGAGGATCGTCTTATTATTTCGGAAACCGAGGTTCCAGAAACAGAGCAAGTGACTCTCTTCGCTTTTCAACAAGAAACTCCACCGGCAACCGACACCAAGCCCGAGAGAATGGAATTTAATGCCACAGTTATCGAAGCACCAAAACCAATCGTTGCTGCGACCATTCCCACGAGTGTCATTTCCGTCACGACTTCCAACTCGAGCGCGAGTATCTCGTCGTTAGGTTCGACGGATCGTAAAACACTGGATATAACAAGAACCGGAAGTGGAGTTTCGTCAAGTACAGCGACGACTCTGCCAACTCCGGTACCGATAAGTGCAAGGTTGCCGGCAACATCGACGATCGAAGAGAAATTATCAGCAGCTGCACTGGCTTTCCGCCAAGTGAGAACGAAAGAGTCCAAACGTGAGGAAGACAACTCCGATACGACGAAGAAAAGTGTCAAAGAAACGAGTCACAAAAAATCGGAAACCGCAGCAGCAAAAAGGAAGGCGAACGACGAATTGGCAAAGATTAAGCACGAAGCAGAGACGGCGAGAAAGCGTGAGATCGCGGTGGAAGAATCGACGAAACAGGAAGAGGAACGATGTCGAGAAGCAATGCGAGCCGCGATCAAGCAAAAGGAAGAGGAGCTCGAGCAGTTGAAGATACAGAAAGAGGCAGAATTGAAGAAAATAGCTGAAGCTAAAGCGTCGGCAGAGAACCGCAAAGTGCCGGATAAACGTAACGAGGAAGATTGGAGCAAGCGAAAAAGTCACGAGATGCAAATTGAGTTTGGACGAAGTTCGAGTGAAGCTTCATCGACGAGCAATCACCGAGAAGAGGAGCAACAGCACAAAGAGAATTTAGCGGATCGTCAACGAGACAAAAGAAAGAAGGTGATCAGCCAAGAATTTGTCGACTCGACGGATAGCAGTGATTCGGAGCAAAAATTAGTGATTGACAGTGTGGCGGAAGGTCGGGAGGAGAAAGCAGCTCCTTCAAATTTCGACACGAAACTCAAAGCCGAGCTGGAACTTTTGCAACAGCAAAGTTCGCAACAAGAAACCATAGAAATAAGTTTGGGACGATCGAGCAATCTTCAAAATCCGTGTCTTCGGGCTATTCAGCAACAGGTACAACCCTCCTGCTTAGTAACGACGAAATTAACACCAAAAGCTGAAGAGGAAGGTGAGACCATGAGCTCGTTGTTGTGCGAGGAAGAAATACCGGGTTCTCCGGCACCCGGACCAGAAATCATTGACCAGGATGGGAGTGGAGAAACTCGTACTATTCCTAAAGACGAGCGTGGGGAGAAGAAGATGGTTCTACTAGAAATGCCTTTTGCCAGTGCACCGACATCCGGTCCACAAAGCAGTACAACGAGCGGCGTCAACGTCGGCCCTAGTCTCGGTGTTCCTTTATCAAATGCCTGTAATGTTTCTGTCACTGTAGCTCTTCAAATGCAACAACAGCAGCAACAAGTGGTTGGAGTGGTGTCATCGAGGCATCAACAGCCTCATCCGGTTCAGCAACAACAGCAGCAACAGCAGCAACAACCGCAACAACCGCATCAGCCGTTGCAACAGCAACAACCATTGCAACAGCCACAACAACAACAACAACAAATAGCCGGACAGGTGATAGCTCAGAGACGAGAAAGCAACGAGGCAGCTCCAGTTATGGACAACACCCCACCAACCACTCCAGATTCCACAATCTCCAACATTTCCGGATCACCAAGAGAGGAAGAAAGAATCGGCGTTTCTTCCCCATTGTCCGAGGAAAATGTCAAATCACATCGGGACAGTTCCGAAGCCGATGACAGTGGTGCGGGCAAAGCTCCTTCCGGTTACAGCGAGGATGACACCCTCGCCAATGTCGAAGTCAACAACGCCGCCGAAAGAACCCTCAAAACTTCCGTCAAAAGATCAGTCGAAGATCCCCAATCTCCTAAGAAACGCAAAAGAAATCGCAAACATTCCGAACAATGCAGCAGTAACGTTCCTGTTGTCGTGAAAAAACCACTCGGAAGACCACCCGCAACCGCAAGACAAACGAGACACGGTACTGCCCCTGCCGGTAGTGACAGCGACGACACGAGCGAATCTTCCAATCCATGTGCCATCGGCACTACCACCGGCGTTGGTGGAACTACTCCTAGTAGTGCCACCATCGCTGATAACAATGCCATTGCAACTGCTATCACGGAATTAAGCAACTCCTCGAGGTCACCCAAACCGATGAAGTATAATTTCTTTGTTGAACTCGGTAAGATAATCATTTCTTTCTACCTTTTTATGTTTGTTTTTCGAATTTTTAAATGCAACGTGGACTCCATGATAATAATAATCATAATCATAATAATAATGTGATTCGAGATTACATCAAAGACTCAAAAACCGAATTTGATTATTTTTCGTGGTTAAAATCTGAATGAAATTATTCGATGACATTTTTTATTGTATTTAGTAAATGTGAAAAAGTAAAAAAATACATGTTGTCATGCCTTTTTTTTAGATCCTGAGCTCGACGGTAGTCAGAGGATAGCGGTACTTCAACAAAAACTCACAGAACTTAGGAAAACTTACAACGCAGTGAAGGTTGAATTGGCGGGTATCGAGAGACGGCGAAAAAAATTGAGACGACGAGAGCGCGAAGGTGAGCATTCTGCGTATTGATAATAGGGACGATGATTTTTTGTTACTTACTGTGAATATTTGTGAGAAATGTCCGACTAACAAATTTATTTGAATTCTAGCTCTCAAGGCAGCGAAAGCAGAAATGCAGCAAGCGTGCTCTTGATGGAATCGCAATCATCATCATCATCATCATCATCATCAGCGACACACATTTTGATCTGTCATAGCGTACACCGTAGATCTTCATTGTGTGAAAGTTTGTATCGCTTAAAAGCAACTTGAAAAATATCATCCATCAATTTCTTAAGACTTGAATCAACCAAATTAAAATTTAGGGTCCTAAAAGGATCCGA
The DNA here is from genome assembly GCA_013761285.1 of Campoletis sonorensis. Classification (NCBI taxonomy): domain Eukaryota; kingdom Metazoa; phylum Arthropoda; class Insecta; order Hymenoptera; family Ichneumonidae; genus Campoletis; species Campoletis sonorensis. The sequence continues at coordinate 2,842,075 of JACEOJ010000085.1, forward strand.
CCAATTTTGGTAGCCCAAAACTGCAAATAAAAAATCTAGCTTTACTAAAAAGAAACAAGAGCAATTTGGCAAAATGGCAACGATGTGAAATTAAAATACCGTGAAATTTTTCATGTTTCGTTTTATTATTAGATTCGATTTTTCTCATTTTCTCATATGTAAATAAATTCGACGACAACAAATTGTAATTTAATCGCGTTTTCTTAAGCAATTATTGTGGTATCTCGAAATCGAGCCAATTGTGATTCGTAAATCGATTTTTAAGAAAAATCCAGGCTAAAATTGAAATCAATTTATCTTATCCATTTATATAACTTTGTAGATACAGCTCATAAGACTTAGTTTTAAGAAGATTTATATTCATCACAATCCAACTTATATAAATATATATATATATGAATGTGTGTACTATATACATAATGTGTGTATGTATGCGTCGCAACTATATCCATTATGGATCGTCGAATTTGTTATACTTGACTTTCATTATTGAATTGTCAACGTTATTTAAATGAAAGACGCAAACAAAAGAAAGCAAACAAAATATTGCAATTTAATTAAACGAGTTCGTAAATTAGATACAATTTTATTCGTGTTTCTTTATTCCCTCAGGAAATTGTTGAACATTTAAAAAAAACTTTTTATGTAATCGTCACAACGATTTCATGTATTTTTCGAACACGTTCGCAATCAAATTCTTCGTAAATGTGTTTTTTTTTTAAATAAGGGAAAATTTCTGATCTGACGCTCTTTACTACTCTCGAAGTAGCAGCTGTATATGGTTTCGTTTTTTTTTTTTTAACAGCAGTGTAATTTTGTTACATCCTTTCGTAGAGGGCCCACGTGTTTTTTTGTGCGTTTTGATCTTTATGTTCGAATGTTTGTGTGTGTGAGGGCGACAAAAATCAATCGAGCGTGCGGTACGGTTCAAATTTCCATGGGCGATACTTACACAAAAATACATGATATATAATACTAATAATAATTGTACGAATATCAAAGTATGCAGTGGTCGAAATTTTAACAGTTTTTTTTCACTTCTGTGAATACATTTTCCTTCATCTCTTATGTTTTTGCTTTCTTGTCATTTCAATGAGAGACCAATTGACGAATTAATGATTCGAGGTTTTAATTATTTTCGCGAACAATTTGGTAAAGGAACTTTGTTACAAATTCGCAAAAAAATATTGTGTACAACACAATTTTTCCTTTTTTTGCTACTTACATTTGCTTTGTATGAATGCGTCTTATGGGAGTGAATATTTTGTAAATAGAACATTTGTGGACGAATTATAAGCGGTATATGTTTTTGGCATTAATTTACTTCGATCCTGTTCAATGGACTCAACATTTTTGCATAGGATGGTGAAGAGAAAAATGTTAGAAAATAAAAACGACGAACTAAAGGCGATCGTTTTTAGAGAAGAAAGAAAAAATAATTTGCTCCAAAAAAATATACGTATCAATTCAGGTAAAACTAAAGTCTACCAGATTTTTTTGTTTGCTTACAAGTTTTATTCTATATAAATTTTGATTACATAGAATAAAATCTTTGAGGCCGGTCATAATTTTTGAGAATATTCGAGAAAATAAAATATAACTCACGTGCCCACATTGTTGGATATTGCAATATATTCCAACATGGCACTCTATTCATTCATCCTGTTATTTTGAATAATCGATTATAAATATTTCAAAAAACGCAACGGTCGTAGTGCTTCATTATTTGTGACGTAAAATTTATTTAATCTAAAAATCGAGAGCAAATTTGTTGGAATTTGCACAATTATTTTTCTCTTAATCTAGTATGAGTTAAATTAATGATATAAAATAAATATTTAGGTTAAATAATGAAGGAATTACTAATCGAAAGTAACAAGATTTGGCCATCACTTACAGTAAAAAAAAATCTCTTAGCATGATTGAAAAGCAATAAAGAAAAATGCTTTACATAAAGAATTAAAATTAAAAGTAAGTACTCATCCTATTTTGCATTGGAAAATACAGCTGAATTTACAATTATCAAAAATGTACAATGCTCGAAAAGTCCTTCCAAATCCTGAGTTACTTCTTTTGTTTTTATAAAATATGAGAAAAAAAAATAGAAAAATATTTTTTTTATATTGAAACATGGTAAAAATCTTTATTTCTATTAGATTTTCGAATATTCTCGAAATATTGAATCGTTCAAAAATGAGCAAGCAAAAAATGGCCTAATAAAAAAATTTCAATCATGGCAAGAACGTTGAATAAATCTCATGGACTATGGGAAAAAAATCATCTTTCAGTCTCTACTGTGCAAAGCTGGCTACAACGGGCACATTATTCTTCTTTTGTTATTTCCTCTTTGCGGCGCTGATAAATTTCAAACAAAAAAATTTGAGATATTTCACAGCCCACACGATTTCGAGGAGACAATGATAAAAAAATATTCAGAGTGTTGTTTCAGTCGATGGAGCGCAGGTTCGCATTTTGAAGTATTGAGTCGTCAACAAGGCGGAGATCCTGAGGCAGGATTTGAATCCAGCGTTACCGACGTTGCCGAAGAAGATGCACTAACAGGGTTGATTTTTGTTTCCGATGCTAAATGTCTCCTGGCTATGATTATTTGTTCCATTAGTTCGTGATGTGCTTCCAGTCGCTCGATACAATGCAGGCACGCAGTTTTTGGCAACGGATCATTGACATTTACCTGTATAAACAAAAGATAACAGAAAAAAGCTCTGTGAGAACGAGGCATTGCAACATGAAGTTTGACAACCAGCTGATTTCACTCAAACTACGATTATATAATTTCGATCGTAATATAATGGAACGATAACCTCAAAATATCAAAAACATATACACATCGACGTATTACGTTCAGAATTGGCAAAATAATAGACGTTTCGAATATGAGAAAAAAAGGAACTCACTGTAATTGGTAAATATGCATTTATTTTCTCAGCAAGTTTCATCCTCTCTCCCTCTTCGCCATATATATGAATGACAAAACGATTCATTTTGCTGCAAAGCCTACATATGAAACCCGTGATAACGGCCTTGTCGGTGCTCCCCATATTAGTTTTCTTGTCTAAATTAATAAACCAAGAATCTCTATCGAAAGGTGTATTCGGTATAAAACGAAACAATAAACAAAATAATGACGCGATTCGTACGGTAAACTTATATTGGAGGAATCTTTTATTTTTTTTCGTTAATCCTCAATGTCATTAATTTTCCGATTTTTGTTTCACTCCTAACGCACCAATGACGAAACAGCCGACGCAGTAAACTCGATGATAATTAAACTTTTCACAAGATTTTCACTCAGGCGACACTCACACGATTTGTTTATTAGTTTATTTATCTTTCTCTCTGTTGCGAGCACCTGTATTTCGACACTCGAGATCTTGAGATGCTAGTAACCCTAGAAACTGACATCCCCCGCGTGTGCATTATTGGAATTACAAACGCGTTCCTTTTCGAAACGAGCTTCTGGTGAAGGACCAGAGGGCGCCATAAGGCGATTCCTTTTGTTGTGCCTGATCACACGCCGCTCGTCCGAATCAAATTTTTTCTCCACATTTATTTTAATTCTTTTTTGTTTAAGCTTTTCTTCCTCCTTATTCCCCATCGATTTGAAATTTGATGATCATGTACTCATTTTATAGTAATTAGACATTTTTATGTTGCACTGTGTTTTGGTGTGATGCCGTTGATTTTGTGAAAGTAAAGGCGCGATTATTATTGTTTTGACTATCTACATGAATGTTTGGCTAGCATCGTAGCATCGTGAGGAAGCTTTTCCTGAAGTACATTCACCCCTGCCACTGCAATCATTTGTCATTCCAGCTGTCACTTAGAAATGCCGTTTTATAAAAGGAATTTATGTTAGTGGAACTATTTTTTCATCGAAATCTCATCAGACTCGTGTTGTAAATGTTTGAACTCGAGTATGAAAGTAAATCGAAATCTCTATTATTCCATTTTTTTTTTTCATAACCATTGTTTTCGACAGTTCCATGAGCATGAAAAAAACGAATCAAGACTTAGATGGTTTTCCAATTCAAATATCCGTATGAAATATATAATATGGATATTAGGTGAAACGTGGCGATGCACTTTCTTAGCTCACATCAAATGTGCATCTGAGCGCATCCACATGTACAATAGAAAACAAAACTATCAGCGTTCGCAGGTCAGCTGTATGAGGAGCTGTCAACGTGACATCGTGTACACATATTGAATAATAAAGTGTGTTATTGTTTATTATATTAGAACAACGATCTCTATTGTAATGAGTCATATTTATATTGAAATGTAGAAATTGACAATATAATCTGGCATAATCTCGGTCACAAGTTGTTCCAATGTTTTTTTCCGTTAGTCTTGACAGGAATGAGGATTTTTTTTTGTTAATTTCGAACGTAGCAATAGAACGAATTCGAAGGGTCCTGACCGACGAGCAGGGCGGGGAGGGGATAGAGAATGCACGGTCTGAAGTAGGCGACACTCGAGAACGCAGCCAGCAGCAAAGCTACCCCGCAGCACAATCTCTCGTAAAATCGAGATCGCCAGAGAGAAAGAGAGTGATAGACAAAGAGGTGAAGAAAAGAGTGAGAACGGTACAAAACCAATATGGTGACTGATGGATTCGTAATCCACTGTTGACGATCATCAAACGTTAGAAAAAAAAAATAACATGTTTAACAATAGCGTTGTTGTCAGTTTTGGGGGTGGACGGTGGTGAAAAAGATTGTGATGGACTTGAGGTGAACAAAAAATAATCAAAGGGACACGAGGAAGAAAATCATGTGCGATGTGTGCGCTGACTTTCACGATCTTCTACTCTCGTGTAAGTTTTTTGTTCTCTTTTTTTTTCCTCTCTTTTTCTTCTAATAAAATTTTTTTTCTCTGTTTAACCTCATTCTATTCGGTCTTCGACAACATTACCCTAGGTTTTTCTCCATTCAATTTTCAACGTTATTTCGACTATACTTTTACTTACTTCCCCTCCGTTTCGAGTTTACATTTTTGTCATACGAAGTTTGTTGTGTACGCTCGAAATCTTGACGTTTTCACCGACTTCTTATTTATCTTCTAACCCATACGAAATCCCTCAATTTACAGACGAAGAACGATCTACGAAGGAGCTGGATGATGTCTCTCTTTGTGCCATAGATGTGGACACGATACTTCACTATGTTAACCAATGGGTCCAGAGGTAATTTAAAAGTTTTAAAATCCAAGAAAATCTTTCTCCAATTTTTTTTTCAACGCAACAACAATTCAACTATCCTTTCAGCTCTCGTATGTTTTTTTGTGAATAGACTTACAAGCGCTCATGGAGAAACATAAAGAGCGTTTTTTTCATTCCAAATTTGTTGTTGAACATTAATCCAAATGCTATGAAAAAACTGTTATGGAATTCCTCAATACGCTCAGGGATGACAAATTGAGTATCAAATTTATGCTTACCAGTGATTTACCTGAAATTTTATTGCTATGTGAGATTTTTGGCCCTCGCTGAATGAAATAGAAAATTCAATCAGAATTATTTTAAATAAAATTCTTGTTTGTTATACAAGGCTTTTTTTTAAGATAGAATGATAAAAAAATAATAATAATTTCTCAGGGTTAGTCCAACAGTGTTTACTCATAAATGTAAACAAAGTATGAATTATTCTCAAAATTTGGCGCACAGTGAACAATAATTCAAACTCAGATGCAAAAAATGTGTTTTTTATCTTGCAATCAGGACCAATGTATTCAAGACAGATGATTGGTATATTTACAGGATTAATGTATTTTATTGTCGTTGCAACTATACTTTTTATAAGTTTCTACGAAGACTGGAATACCAAAAAATAAACTTCATCATGTCACTTAAATTGCAAATGAAAAAGAAGAACTTTTTTCAATAGAAATGAAAATACTTAAAAGAAAAATCCTGTCATTTATGTATGAAAATGTTGCCTTCCAGACAATGTATGTGCTGTTACCGAGAGGCAAAAAATTTCGATCGTTTTGTGCGTTTGACACAGAGCGTAGTGCTCTGTACCCTTCAGCAACTGAAAGCCATACGTCAAAAGTCGAAGCCACCGGACGAGGATGAGGTTGATGTGGAAGGTGTGTCACGTACAGCGGACGAGGAGGAAGAAGAAAAGGAAGAAAGAAAACAGTCGCAATTGGGTGATGTAGAAGAGTCAGAAAAACGAAAGCGCGAAGACACGTGTCTCGGTGAGAAAAATAGAGAAACGACAAAAGAATCAAGCGGCAGAAGATCTTCGGATTCATCGGCCAGTTCGAAGCATCATTGGTCGCAACAAGATCGAGAAAAACTTTTTCATCTTCTGTCGAAAATTTTTTTGCTCAACTTTCCGCTCTACATTGCTATGAAACATGGAGGAGCTCTGAATCCATTGGCACCAGTTAAGGTATGCATTTTTTTGTCATTCCTTCAAGTTTAATAAAGTCGAACAAAATTATTTAGCCAGAAATTATTCCTGTCACCAATTTTATACTTTGTGCTTCGATGTGTCTCCATTTTTTTGTGTTTTTGCCGCAGTCAGATATCTTATTAGTTCATTTCCATGAATTATCATTAATTGACATCTGTTGAAATGGTTATTTAAACAGGACGAAGGAGGATATTGTGAGCCGCACGATCCGGAGGTACCGGCGCCCTTAATCCGTGCAGTTTCCGTGTTTTGCCATCAGAGCGGCTTCGAATTGATGTCAGCGTGTTTCGACGCGCCCGAACAATTACCAGTGGGTTTGGCACATTCCATGGTTGCAGTTATTTGCAATCTCAAACTGTGGTTGAATTATGGTAGCGTTATACAAATGTTTACACCGTTGCGAAGTCGTGTTATGAAGTACATGTGTCGTTTGGGTGACAAAGAGCTCCGTACACCGGCTGTGAGAACGATGGCAGGTGAGAATCGTCACCGCGATCCTAACAAATTCTTAATTTCACTTGATTTTTTCGTCTCCAATCGTTTTTATCATTGTGCTTGTTTTCTTATTCTCAGATTTCATGTGGAGCGCAGTCAAAGACCCGATAGACGCTGTTCTTCCAACTTTCGATCGCGACGGTCTCGATCTGGCTTTCAAGTACTTCACGAGCACGACACTGACCATGAGACTGGCGGGTGTTGCGCAGATCAATGCCCACATAACGGCATTCAACGAATTATGTAACAGCGAGACAGTGGCCGAAGTAGAACAAGTTGGTCATGCTCTCGCTGCTTGGTTAACAGAGAACAATATAATTGCCCATATATTTGGTCCAAACTTACACGCCGAAGTGATAAAACAGAGTCATATTGTGTTGAGCTTTCTTGCAATGGAAGGACGCATTACTTCCTCCGATATGGACACGATGTGGCAAGCTGCACAGCTCAAACATTGTGCAAGACCAGTTTACGATTTGCTCGCACCTCTGGTCAAACATCTTGCTCCAACACCTGTCCTCCATCTTTATTCTCTACTCGGAAAACTCGAGCCGAAAGACCATACGGAGCAGAGTCTTTTCCTTGCCTCGGCACTCATCAAATTTATTTGGACTTCAGGCGGCCCCGGATATCCTGGTGCTCTTACCGTCAAAAATCGAGATTTGTCGAGAGCTGGTGATGGAGTTTGTGAAAGCAGCAGCAGTGATCCTAGCGGCATTGATGCCAGCAGCCCGGAGGAAGACGAGGAAGAACCGAGTCCCGCACCATCCGAAGGACCCTCGCCAAGAAAACAGGCTAGAGGCGATAGCAGCGATTGCGAAGGTACGATTTCTGCTTTTTTTTTCTCATTATTCTTCAATTCAAATCGTCGAATGTTCAAAAATAATGATATTTTTCACTAATTTGGAGAAAACTACGGACACGATGCACCACGAGTTGTAACTTTTCAATTTTTTTCAACTCCTGTCCACCCTAATCCTGAAAACTCCTGATTTTGTGTTGAAAGCGTAATAGAGCCTACATTTTTTGCAACATTAGAAATTGGCTTGTTTACAACTGTTATTGTCGTTTTTCAAAAAAGGTACCTGCAAAAGAGGTAAAAGTCCGGAGCAAATGCCGGTCGAGTCGAATCTCGGGGAAGTGGAGGATTTTTCAGGAGTATCGCAATCCTCAAAACTGAATCGTCCGAGCATCGAGATGCTGACGGAGAGTCCGCCAACGGGATCGAGTCCGATAGAGGATCAAATCCTCGAAGACACGGAGGTGAAGACGGATACGGAGTCGAGAAGCAAGCATCAGCAGCAAGCAAGTGCATCGGAAGGGGAGGCTGACACGGAAAAATCAAATACGGAGGAGGCGGCGATAGTGCAGGAGAAGAAGAAGCGAAAAATTTTGAGAAAGCGTAAGAAGCCACAAAAGCGTTTGAACGATCACGAGAGCGATGTTGGGAAAGTATCGTTGAGTCAGATGGACGAGGCGGAAAATCGGAAAGAGTCGCATGATTCGTGTATAGGAATACTTGGTAAGAATAATTCGGAGAGCATCGAGGATTCCTCATTGACGATGGAGTCGACGGTGATGTCAGATTCTCCGCGTAAGGTGGAGCGAAAAATATCGCGGGACACGTTGGACTGCGTTAAAGAGCAGGAGCAACAGCGTTCGTTGGGTATCGAAGCGAAAGATCAACAAGTACCGACGGTCGTTGGTAATTTGCAATTGCGGGCGACGAGCAAGAGCAGCGGTAGTGAGAAATACATGTCGTTGGTTGGTGCGGACGGTCGTGTGGAGCGTGGTCCAGATTCGGTGGAGACTTCGCACGACGAAGAAGATAGTGACAATGTGGTAGCTTCCGGTGTTGTGGGAAGTACAGGCGGCGATGGTACAAACGCAGTGATATCGGACCTTGCTGGTCTCGTACATGCAACTGGGCAGCCGTTTTTGCCATCGGGACTGGACGAAATGTTGTCGGACGAGGAGGGTTCTTACAGCAGCAGAATATCGAACAAGAGTGAAAAAAATATGGCGGACTTTGATGGCGAGGAGAGTGGATGCGAAGAAGAATTGGCACAGCTCGCTGCGAGACATTTGACAGCGATACAGATGCAGGCTTATCACCCGCATTCGCATCATCATCATCACCATCATCCACATCATCCGTCGCAGCATCAACCTCCGCATCATCACCACCATCACCATCATCATCAGCAACAACAGCAGCAACAACATCATCACCATCATCACCATCACCATCATCATCATCACCACAATCATCACTCGCAGAGTGGGATGCGCGTCAAAAAAACAAGCTTCCGACCTCGTCTCTCGGATCGCACGAGAGCCGGCAGACGCGCCCGGTTGAGCCAGCAATCCGGCTCCTCGTCTTCTCGCCTAGGCTCTCAGTTCAACTTCGACAATGTCTGTAAATCCAGTGGCACTCCGTTATCCCGATTCGCCTCTCAATTTAATCTCGAAACTGTGTGCAAACCGGGCAACACTCTGCTCTGGGATCTTCTGCAAGACGAAAAAATAGGCCACTTGGGCGAGGGTTTGGCTCTCGAGGCGGAAAAAGCGCTTTGCAATTTGCTCTGTTTCAACGTCGATCGTCTCATACCCATGAAATTCATCGAAGGCTGCCTCGAGAATTTAGCCGCGAATCAATCGGTTGTTATATCTTTGAGATTGTTGCCAAAGTTGTTAGCGAGCTTTCAACAATTTGGATCAATGGATGCCCACACGATAACAACTTGGGCCGATCGTGAGAGAGGTATGATGAAACATTTTTTCAACAATTTGAAGAATTACGCCAATAGCAACGCGAGCGTTAGCGGGGGAAGTGGTAACACCAGTTGCAGCGGAAGTAGCAGCAGCGTAACGAGTGCCAGCGGTGGAAATAACACCCTGACAAACAATCTGTATTCACATCAGACCGAGATACAAGTCCGTTTGCAATTTCTCTCTTCGATATTCTCGCCCCTCGGATCACCCGAATGTTTTCGTTTGAGTCTCGAGCAGGTCGATATACTTTGGCAATGTTTGTCCCAAGATCCAACCTGTGCCGATGAGCTTTTCAGTTGGTTACTCAGCCAGGCTAAATCAACGGAGCAACACGCTCTCGGTATGGACACTTTGAAACACCTTTGTTTGAGAAAACTGCCGAGTTTGCCACCAGAGACGATAAGCATGACGGGACTGAGTCTCTTTCAACAACTCTGCAATCTTGCTCGTTTAGCAGCTGCGCATTTGGATCGTCCATTGCGCGACGTTGATTCCGTTGGAATGGATTTTCTCTGGCGAATCGCTCTTCGCGCCAAAAGCACGGATGTCAGTATGGCAGCGATACAATATTTGAACGGCTACTACATGTCCCGACAGTTGACCCAAGAGGCTGAATTCGTATCTCAGTGTATGACTCATCTCGCTGCAGCTAGTGCGGATCTGGAGAACAACGAGGAAGCGAGTTTGCGTTGTATTCAACGAGCACTCTTGTTGCTGCGCACGCATCTCGAGGCTTTTCGCAAACGATACGCTTATCATCTGCGTCGTTGGGCTTTGGAGGGACGTGGAGCGGGTAGTCACGTCGCTATGAATACCCAAGAGAAGGGACAACACTTGAGGATATTCGTACAACCAGCCGGTATACCAGACAAAACGAGTTTTTCACTGCTGAGCACGGATTACGTTGCGGACTTGAGAGCGGAAGTCGCCAAATGGTGGGATGACACGCAAAACGGTGGGAGAGCCGGCGGAGCTGCTTGTGCTTCGACCGATACGTCAATAGCGACTTCGTCCGGTCATGGACCCGGTGGTTCCAGTGTTTCCGGTGGTACATCGGTTCTTGGTACTCTTTTGACCGATCGCGATGGACCGATACGAATGATCGCACAGGGACAAGAGTTGACGTTTGACTTTGACGAGAAGACACTACAAGAAATGGGCTTCAAGGATGGACAGCTCGTTTTTATTTCGTTGGGTGCTGCTGGCGCACGAGGCGGTTGTGGTAGCGGAGGATCTGGAAATCGAGGTAACTCCAGCAACAAACGTGACATCGATTCGGCAAGTTTATTGCCACCGCCGCCCAAAGAATCATTACCGACTCTTTTGCTGCTGAGGCCACAGTATTTCGAACAATTATTCACTCTCATGCGTACTCTGAGCGCGATGAAAACCAGCGTTAAAGGAGGCCAAAAGATACCAAACACAAAGGCACAATTGTTGTCACGACGAGTATGGGACACGTTGACGCTTTTGCCAACGAGTCCAACGCTGCTTCGGGGATTTCAAAAATTAGGGGAAACCTCGTTGCCCGAACTTCTCGATCCTGCCAGCCCGCAAAAACTCATGTATTCCCTGTACATCGTCGAATCATTGAGTCGACGAAGTCCCTCGATCGCCGTCACGGGTTCTTCATCCTCGAGCAACAATTCGTCATCGAGTGGAACCAGCGCGGTTACGATAACTCCGATCAACGAGGCTTGCGGCGATACCGCTCCGGGCGAAAGCTGCATGAGTGGCGCAACTATCACTGAAGAACCTTTGCTCGAAGGTGAAACTAAGGAAACGCAGATACACACAGAAACCGAGCCCGTAGCTTGGTCCACGTTGTTCGTCCAACACGGAGGTCTACGTCATCTCTTTGATATTTTTATGTCCGGTTGTTTGGAGCGTGGAGATGGCAGTGAATGGCAACAAGATTGCCTGGCTAGTCTTTTAAAACAACTTTGCCACCTCGGGGTCGTCAAGGAAGAGAAAAAGACTCGGAAGCACAAACCAGAAAAGTTGGTGGTACCGAGATTGAGCGAAGCGATGCTGTCGATGATGAGCGTCGAAACGGTGATGCCAAGATTAACGAGTATCCTCAACGAGGCTTCGATGCCACGTGATCCAAATCACTACAAAACCGGTCTCTTTGGCAGATCGCAAGTCATTCATTATGCCATGGCGTTATTAGTTTGTTGGGTACACAGCGATCCACGCGTCAGGCAATATCTCTTTTTGCAAACGTCTACCGAGCCCTTCGGACACACTTGGCTGCGTAGATTGGTCCTCGAAGATCCTGAGCCAGCTGTACGCAGAGAAGTTTGTACGGCGCTTTACAGACTGTGTTTGGGAACGACGGGAAGTGAGGATTACGATTACACCGATGGTGAACGTTCCGACGCATCGAGCTTGATAGTTTCAATGCTAAATACGCTCCTCGACTATCTCGTCGTCGCTGAAACAATGCAACCGTCGCTAAGACGTCGACCCGATTTGCCAATGCATCTACATTCGGCATTGGACGATGGCAAAGAACCCTACGGACCTGCTTGTCGCGATTATTTTTGGCTAGTCTGTCGTCTGGTCGACGCTTTACCCGAAGATGCGATCAGAGAGGGTTGCATCGAACCGGAAACAGAAACTGAAGCAGGAGCCGGTGAAGGAAGTAGCATCGATCTCGAAGCCTTGGCCAGTCGCGTTATCGACTCCGTATTGAGCAGAGAACATCTTGAGACTCGTCACAATACCGTCGAGGACGATGCACTCGTTGGACTTTTGAATCTAACTTGCAACATAATGACGCACAATCCTGCTTGCAAACAGGCTAAAATAGGACAAAATTTGCTCAACCGAGTATTCGACTTTCTCTTTGATTTGCCCAATCCACGAATGAAACACGTGCCCAAGTGCAAAAGTCAAGTATCCCGATCAGCTGCGTTCGATCTACTGGTTGAACTCGTCAAATCAGCACCGGAGAATTATCGTATTCTCCACGAAAAACTTTTGGCACAACATCGACCCGGACCCCATTCCCCATACCCCTGGGATTATTGGCCCCACGAAGATGGACGCTCCGACTGTGGTTACGTTGGTCTCACCAATCTCGGTGCTACTTGCTACATGGCCAGTTGTATGCAACACTTGTACATGATGCCTCAAGCCCGAGTTGCCATACTGGGCGCTGATTGCAACCGTGCCAATAAACATCAGTCCACTTTGCGAGAACTTCAACGAATGTTTGCCTACCTTCTCGAGTCCGAACGCAAGGCCTACAATCCACGAAGCTTTTGTCGCGTTTACACGATGAATCACGAGCCCCTGAACACCGGTGAACAGAAAGATATGGCCGAATTTTTCATTGATCTCGTCTCGAAGCTCGAAGAAATGACTTCGGACCTCAAGCATCTCGTCAAGACACTTTTCTGCGGCGTCATATCCAACAACGTTGTTTCTCTCGATTGTGAACACGTCAGTCGAACCCTCGAAGAATTTTATACCGTTCGTTGTCAGGTCGCCGACATGAGGAACTTGTATGAGAGCCTCGATGAGGTCACCGTCAAAGATACCCTCGAAGGTGACAACATGTACACGTGCTCGCAATGCGGTAAAAAAGCACGAGCAGAAAAAAGAGCATGTTTCAAAAAATTGCCTCACATATTGTGCTTCAACACAATGCGTTATACCTTCAACATGGGCACGATGCTCAAAGAAAAAGTAAATACACACTTCAGTTTTCCATTGAGGCTCGACATGTCCGGTTACGTTGAGAAGAAATTAATGCCTCAGCATTACAGAGAAGAACGCGAGCGCGAAACTGGCGGTGGAGATGCCGGTTTGGACAGAAACGAGACCGACAGTTTATCGATGGACGACGAACCAACCAACGATGACAAACCCTCAAATCGCTCGGAATCACAAATGGAACATTATCAATACGATTTGATTGGCGTCACGGTTCACACTGGGACAGCGGACGGTGGCCATTATTACAGTTTTATAAGAGATCGAACCTCGGCCAATAAAGACAAATGGTTTTTGTTCAACGATGCCGAAGTCAAACCCTTCGATCCCAGTCAAATTGCTGCCGAATGCTTCGGCGGTGAAATGACCAGTAAAACGTACGATTCGGTCACCGACAAATTCATGGACTTCAGTTTTGAGAAAACAAATTCGGCCTACATGCTTTTTTACGAATGGTGCAACGATCCTAACGTCGAACAGACGAGGGAGGAAGAGGCCACTGTCTCTAGTCCCGTAACTTGTGTCTCTACGTCCTACGGCTTGGAAGAAATCAATCGTTCCTTCGACAAATTATCGCCACCATCGATTCAACAACAACAGCAACAACAACAATCCCAAGTCGCTCAGGCCCAACAACTCCAACAACAATTGGTCGTCGCCAACTCCCCTCCGTTGGTATTGAACAAGGAACTCGAGGATTGGATATGGCAGGACAATACACACTTTCTTCAAGACAAAAATATCTTCGAGCATACCTACTTCAGTTTCATGTGGCAAATTTGCGGCTACATACCCCAAACTTTGTTGTCCATGCAACCAGATGTTACGGAATTATCAGCCGAATTGTCAACCTCATTTTTTATGGAAACTTTTATTCACGCTAAAGAGAAACCAACGATGGTACAATGGGTGGAATTGTTGACTAAACAATTCAACGGCTCGGCCGGTGCTTGCGCTCGTTTTCTCGAACGTATGGCTGGGGATTCCTGGTGGCCTATTCAGATTCTAGTCAAATGTCCGAATCAAATGGTACGACAAATGTTTCAAAGACTTTGCATACACGTTATACAAAGATTACGGCCGAGTCAAGCACCGCTTTATTTACTTTGTGAAACTGAAAATGACTCGGGCAGCAGCCAGTACAACGGAGTTGGTACACAATCCTGTGTTACTCGATTCGTCAGAATGTTACTGTCGCTTATGGAACACGCTAAACAACATCTAAAACATCTCACCGAGTACTTTGGCTTCCTCTACGAATTCAGCAAAATGGGCGAGGAGGAAACACTCTTTCTTATCAGAGTACAAGCTGTCTCGACAATGGTCAACTTTTATCTCGGCCACAAGACTCACGAGAGTGCCGATGCTGTTAGCGAAGAGGAAGAGGAAGAGGAGGAAGAAGTCGTACTCGCAGTAGCTTCGGAAAAACTCCGACCCGCCTCCCTCGACAAAATGATTACGCTTATTGCAACTCTCGTTGAACGCAGTCGAGGATCCGATCACAGGTCATTTTTATATTTTTAAACAAATCAATTCTTTTCTGGGTTTTTTTTTTTATAAATCTATACTTTCAATTATAAGAAAACACGGTGACGATTTCTTGAAACCAACAAAAAAGCAAAATAATTGAAATATCATCGATTTCTTTATTAAAATTCTATAAAAATTCATTCCATTGTTATTCAATTTACTCATTTTTCAAATTGACATATTTTCACTCACTGCAACAAAAATAGCATTACTCCGAGAATTTTTTTTTCATTTTCATAGTAACACCGATCGAAAAAATAAATAATATTTTTAAATATTTTTCTACAGGCTAACGTTATCGCCTGCTGATCTGAACGCTGTAGCCGGTGGCAAAGGTTTCCCGTTTCTGTATCAACAAACCCGAGACGTGATAAATCTCAATCAAACGCGAAATCTCATACAGTCGTTATGTCGTTGGAACGATCGTCTCGCAATCCACATCGTGACAATGATATTCCAAGCGATAACGAAACACACGGATGTTTGTCAGCCATTTTTCAAGCTCTTGACACTGCTGACCGAAGGTTCCGGTCCGAGCGGACTTCCCTGCATGACGCAATTGATACTGAGTCGTGTTTGGGAAGCTGCAAGAGTAGCACCACACGGTGCCCTCGAATGGCTGGCCTTGGCAGTAACAAGAAGCAAACTCGCTCACGCTTGGGTTCTCCAGGGTCTTGACACGTGGTTGCAACATTTCCTCATCGAGCATGCTAATCAACGAGTTCGTTCAGCCGCAGCGTTTCTACTTGTGTCACTTGTACCTTCGACACATTTTAGACAAGGTTATCGGGGCGCTTACAGACTCGGTCTTGGATGTAATTCCTCTCGTGAGTTGCAATTATCGTCCGAGGCGACGATTATACTGCATCAAATTTATACGGCTCTACTCCGACTTCTTCAACCTGCTCGACACTATATCGACATACAAACTCACGGCACAATGAAGTTGACAGCTTATTTTGCTCTCCTCACTTATTGTGCTGTTTCAAAAATCGAGAAACTGATGGTGGGTTTAATCGTTTTTTTCTGCTTCCCATTTTTTTTTGTTATTTCGAGACTCATTGGAATTTTTATGGCTGAATTACCATTTTAGTTTGGACAGTACCTGAACGATTTGTGGACGCTCTTTCATCCAAAGCTCTCCGAACCCAGCATACCAGTTCATCACAACAAACAGGCTGTTCTTCTCTTTTGGTACCACGTTTGTTCCGATTGCCCGGAAAACGTTGCGATGATCTTGCACAATCCACACATCACAAAGAACATAGCTTTCAATTATATACTGTAAGCCGATTTTATTTTTTTATCTACCTTTTAATACGCGACTATTTTTGTTATTTATTTTCATGTATAAATATTTTTTTTCGTTGAAAACCCCACAGTGCCGACCACGAAGACCAAGACGTCGTACTTTTCAATCGTGTTATGCTCCCTGCCTATTATGGCTTGTTGAGACTCTGTTGCCAACAATCACGAGTCTTCACCAGGCAACTTGCTGCTCATCAGAATATACAATGGGCATTCAAGAATATCACTCCTCATCCTACGCAGTATTCTACGGTAAGCAAGGATATATACGTACGATTTAAACTCATGTATTTGGAAGTACGACTAACGAGCGATATATTCTTTTTAAATAACAGGCTGTTGACGAACTCTTCAAATTGATGCAACTCCTTGTAACGAGACATCCCGATCAAACCGAGCAAGAAGAGGCTGAGATTGCATCGTTCAGAAGGGGAACATTGTCATCGTATCTCCAAGGATTGGATGGTCGATCTTGTTGGGCTACTCTAATTTCTGCATTTAGGTAAACGAAGTGGAAGTATTTTGAGTACAACGCAATTTCTTATAATTCATCGTTTTCATTAAACTTTCAAAGTCGTTACAGCCTTATGAATGTTGCCGTCCAAAAATATGCGCAATGCAAAGAATTATGAAATTAAATAATAATTAAAAGCATTTTTGTTGGATCGTAATAATTTAATACAAAATAATGTTCACAGGTGCCTCATAGAATCAGACGACGATCGTCTGTACGTTGTTTACAACGGTGGATTGAGCATGGCACTGGAAGCTTTTCACATGCTTCACATAATGTACCACGAAGCAACAGCGTGTCACGTGGCGGGTGATTTGGCTGAATTGATAGCGATAATCGTGGAGCTAGTAAGATGCGTTAGAACCGCTCGAGATGGTCCGGATGCAAGAAATATTCTAGCTAATTGCAAAGAATGGCCGGACGTACTTAGAAAATTGGCGACACTTTTGAACACGTATAACCCACCGGACATGCGTAATCTGGCGATAGATTTGTTGAAAGAGCTCGTTATGCTTGTACCTGCCGAAGCTATATTGATACTAGCACCGTTGCTGTCACACTGCCATGCCGCGCTCCAAGAATCTCATGCGGCCGTACCGCCCGGTCCTTATTTACCGAGACGATCAACGGCGGCGGGAAAAATGGGCTCCCGACCTGCCAGGCCTATGGTACAAATGGCTGTCCCACATTCGCAACTCGAAGCTGCCAAAGGCGTCGATCCTGAATACGACAGTGCTCTCTTGGAATTTTATTTGCCATACCACGAATTGATCGACGTTATGTGCAGACTTGCCATCAACAATGACTGTATGACCGACACTCTTGTTAATTTGAGTGCAATGTTGGGTTTCGAAGGTAAGCTTTAATATTTGAATGACACAGTAACTTTAATCAATTATTTATTATAAATCAATAAGAGTTATATAATGAAGACTTTGATTATGTGAAAAAAAATGTTTATTGAGCAATTTACAGAACGGAATTAACACGATAATTTGCTTAAAGGTGTACCACTGCATTTGGCGTTGTTTCCTCGTCTGTGGTTGGACGTTCACGCTGCGACGCACATAGATAGAAAGCACATAGCGGCCTTGCTGTGTTCGTCATACACGGTGGATTATGTCGACGCAGTTTTGTTGGATGAGAGATCGTCACTGGGTGTGCCCGCGATTCACGCTTTTCTTAAAACCTTTTTTCCAAAGTTAGCCAATCACGTATTGACGGAACAGACGTGTTCGTTGATTGACAACCTGGTGAGCTCGATGAGCGCGATGGTAGAGGCAGTTGATGTTAAAGTGTCTGCGCACAGATTAACGGGTGATCTTCGAGCGCTGGCGTTGGTCTACAGTAGCGGTTCGCGGCTCGAGGCACCGCCGAGTTTGTTACCCGCGCTCGAGACTCTCTTAGCGAGAACACGGGCAGCGAGAATGAAGGAGACGAGCCAACAGGATACGGAGGCGCCCTCGAAAAAGCGTAAATTCACATCGACCGAAGAGAGTAACGAGGAGAACGCGAGAAGAAAAGCTCATTCGCCCACCGATGAATCGCGTGTCGAAAGAGACACCAATTCGGAAATGGATATCGAGGATAAGGATAAGACTGAGAAAGAAGTTACGGAAGTTATTAAATCTAGCGAGTCCGTTGACGAGCGGCTTCTTGGGCATGAAGATAAAACACATTGTCCGAAAAACGAGAGAACGAGTGACGCCACGACTTTATCGTCGAGCTTGGTTAGCGCATCGGGCGCTGGCTCTACATGCACCAATCAATTATTATGCTCGTTGACGAACGTCTCGTGGCTCGAAATGTTGGAAAAAACTATAATCAATCTACAAGTGATCGTGACATTACAAACAAAAAATTCCTAATTCAGAGGACTTAAAAAACAAACAAACAAACAAACCAACAAACTGTATGAGCCAATTGTATCTTCTTCGTTTTCATATATGTATGTATATGTATATATACATATGTATGTGTATATATATATATATTCTTTCTTTTTATTTTATTTTTTTCTTTATCTCAACTCGCTTCAACGATGCGCCACCTCCCCCCCCCCCCTCACCCCTTTGGCGTACGTTTTACAACCTGTAACACCGCAATGGGGACCGAATTTGTGCATAAGCCTGTCTCTGGTAACAGCTATTTGCCAAAATAAAGTATCATCAACGAGAACGTGTACCGGGCTGATTGTTGGCCCATTCTGCCAATCCATCCAGCTCTGTTTGCGTTTTCCTCCCATTTTCTCACGGTACAATTATAATATCGCTGCTTTTCGCTCATGTATTTTATTCATATTTTTTGTACATAAGTTCATTATTCAGATCGGTAGAGCGCTTTACACACTGTGTCTCAATAGCGTGATACACATTTTTTGGAAAATTGTTTCTACAAACTTTTATAGATGAGAAACGACTGTTAAAAAAAGGAGCGCGTAATAAAACAGCTTTGCGAATATCAAGTATTGAACGACTAATTATATGCAATAATTCAATTTGTTGGTCCAATGGTTTTTTGTTTTTTTGTTTTTTCGTTCTTTCATTTAAGATTGCTCGTTGTATTTGTTGGTATAATCAAAATTCGTCAAACAGTTCAAATTCTGGAGCCTGTTTTTGGAGGAAAAACAAATGTGAAATCGTTGTAAAAATTTATTTGAATAACAAATCACTGCAGATTACTGCTCCGTGAAATTGTAGAAAATTTTTCAACTAAAGTAACGAGCTTTTGAAAATGAATAATTAAATATTACTAGGAGGAAAAGAAAACGTAGCACCATCTCTTCAACAATTGGCTCGGGTCAATGTACATATTTCATAATAAATTATTTTTATTGTTTCTTTTATTAACTACCAACATGCACAGTGATAAACTTAATTATGAACAAATTTCAATTGATCAATAAAAGTTTGTACGAACGATTTTATTATCTTGGCATTTTTAAGTAGTTTGCATTGTTTTTTTCAATTCCGCTCATTTGAGTTTGCTGAGAAAAAAGAATAATTTTTTTTGTTTCGTTTTACATTTCGATATTTCTTATCGCTGTTATAAAATTCTATTATAAAATTTGAATTGCATTTTTTATTAACGTCAGAGGTTGCTAATCCTGGAAACTTTTTACTATTTTTAATTGCAGCCCTTTTATGCAGAATTTTTCCGAAAAATTAATTAATATAAACCAGACAGAGACAAAATAGCTGTTTTCCGTCTTACACAACAACCCTGTTCCATAGCGCACCATACGGTCGAACATGAAAGCTGATAAAAGTCTTCCCCCACCACGTTGTTTTCCAAAAGTTCAAAGAATCTGCAGGCTCGACTGAGTTTGGTTGGATGATTTCTCACCATCACTTTCCGCAGCGCTGCCGCAGCGCGCTGCGAGCAATTTTGGAACGCAGTGTGAAATGCTCACAGTATATTGGAGAATCATACCCGGCGTGTACGCTTTGGTTTACTGGGGTGTTTCGTTTACAGCCACCTTCGTGGCGCGGTTGAAATTGAAAGAAAAAACCGAGAAGCAGCAGCAGCAGCGATTACGCGCTTCGTCATATATATTTTGTTGCTGCTTGTTCCCTTGATTATATTTGTACGTAAGGGCAAAGTGAATATTTCATACGCAAAGTGAAAAAAAAATACATAAGAAACAAAAGTGGAGAAAAGTCGATTAATCAAGATGAAAACAATGGCGCATCATTACGTTGTAACAGCGCATAAGCCGACCGCTGTAACGGCCTGTGTAACCGGTAAGAATTGAACGAGATACTTCAGCTATAACCTTTATTTGTTGCGATGTACGAAAAAAAAAAAACAACACGCAAAATGTATAGCAACCTGTGCGCGTACTATTATTATAAATGTTGCCAAATATCGCGTCGATCACGTCCCCGAAATCTTTCTAGGCAATTTTACGTCACCTACGGACCTCAATCTAATATTGGCAAAGAACACGAGGTTGGAAATCTATCTCGTGACACCTGAGGGCCTCAGGCCCCTCAAAGAAGTCGGCATTTATGGCAAAATTGCAGTCGTCAAATTCTTCCGACCTCAGGTATGAACTTTTTTTTATTATTCTATAAATAGTAGAATTTCGTAGAAGCTCAAAAAACCTAAAAAAAAGTATTCATAATACAATGGAAATATATTGAGAATCTTTCTTCTAAGCGGAGATACAAAAAAACCAAGAAACCATGTTCTTTGCAAAGCAATTTTCGGTGTATTTATCTTTATCCAGCTTTTTTGTTTTTTTTTATTCGAAAAGCAACAACTTAAGCCAACCATAAAGTTTGCATTGTTAGAATCTGTAAATTAACATAAATTTACTGTGAAAAAAAAAAACTATTATTGAGTGTTGACAAAACAAACTCTATATTGAACAGCAAAAAAAAACAAGTCGATATGGTTTTCTATTTTTCCCAGAATCGAAAAAATCCAGGGGTAAAGAGCCCTAAAATTGTCAAATTAATTTTAAGGACCAAAAGATTTGTCAATTCTCGAGTTGGACTGTCGCACAAGTGCTTGTATGCTAATCATAGTCAGTCTGCGCGTAGCTGGTATCATAAATATCCTTAAGAATTGAATATCATTACATTCTTTAAGTTTTTATTGTAGAGTTGGTGTACAGACTTTTATCGCATGCTTTGCAATTTCTGTGCTGTCTGAGCATAATAAGTACGTGACCAGCACTCGGTCTTCACATTTTTCTCTGCAGTTTACACAAGAACATTGTAATAGGCGTAAATATCGTTGAGACACCAAGTTTATCTATTCATATTCTCCATTCATAGCACTAGAAAAAAGACCTTTTTTTTATGGTGGATTGTAACATGCCTCAGTTATTTCATATGGAAATAGAAGCATTAGAAGGAAGATCTTCCGTCTATACTATTTTATCTCTAAATGTTTTTGCGTTGATCTATATATTATTAAAGTTTATCGTTACTCTGTGGCAGTCAACATTGAAGAATGAAATCCCACCCATGGTTGATAGAATGACATAAAAATTGTTGATAATTCTCTATTTTTTCAAAAACGTCGTCGGAAATTAGTTCATTATCAGAAATTTTGATTTGCAGCACGAGAAGAAAGATCTACTGTTTCTTCTAACGACACGTTACAATGCAATGATATTGGAATGCGCCGGAAACGGAGAAGAGTTAGAAATAATAACAAAAGCTCACGGGAATGTGGCGGACCGTATTGGAAAGCCTTCGGAGACGGGAATAAAAGCCGTTATCGATCCAAAAGCAAAAGTGATAGGTTTGAGATTGTACGACGGTTTGTTTAAGATAATACCGTTGGACAAGGACAATCCAGAGTTAAAAGCATCGTCGATAAGAATGGAGGAGCAGCAGGTGCAAGATGTGAATTTTCTTCACGGTTGTGCGAATCCAACCTTGATAATAATACATCAAGATATAAACGGACGTCACGTAAAAACACATGAAATATCATTGAGAGACAAAGAATTCGTGAAGACACTTTGGAAACAGGACAACGTTGAGCGAGAGGCAATGATGGTGATACCGGTACCATCGCCGATTTGTGGTGCCATTATAATCGGCCAAGAAAGCATTTTATATCACGATGGTACGACTTACGTGGCGGTAGTACCGCCAATTATAAAACAGAGTACGATAACTTGTTACGCCAAAGTGGACGCTCAAGGTTTGAGATATCTTCTCGGTGATATGGCGGGCCATTTGTTCATGCTGTTTCTCGAGCAAGAGAAAAAGCCCGACGGTACAAGTATAATAAAAGATCTGAAAGTTGAGTTACTCGGTGAAGTGAGTATTCCCGAGTGCATTACTTATCTGGACAACGGAGTAATATTCATAGGTAGTCGTTTGGGAGATTCTCAATTAATAAAATTAATAACGAAAGCCGACGAAAATGGTTCGTACTGCGTGCCGATGGAAATATTTACGAATCTTGCGCCAATCGTCGACATGGCTGTGGTGGATCTTGAGCGTCAAGGGCAAGGACAAATGGTGACGTGCTCGGGAGCATTCAAGGAAGGTTCATTGAGGATCATACGTAACGGGATTGGCATTCAGGAACACGCGAGTATCGATTTGCCGGGTATCAAAGGAATGTGGGCGTTAAAAGTCGGTGGAAACGGTACTTACGACAACACTTTGGTACTCTCGTTCGTCGGACAAACTCGCATACTCACCTTAAACGCTGAGGAAGTTGAAGAAACGGATATCGCTGGTTTCGTGGCCGACGAGCAGACCTTTCACACGGGTAACGTTAGCAACGATCTTTTTATCCAAATAACACCGAGTTCTGCGCGTTTAATATCGAACGAGCGTAAAAGCGTCGTCTCCGAATGGCAGCCTGACAACAAGAGAACAATAAGCGTGGTCGCTTGTAACGGTCGACAAGTATTATGCGCTACCGGCAACGATCTCTTTTACCTTGAAATAGTCGACGATCGTATTGTATCGAAAGGTTACGCTACACTCCAGCACGAAGTTGCTTGTATCGATATTTCACCGCTGGATGGTTACGACGAGGCACATCTCGTCGCTGTTGGACTTTGGACCGATATTTCTATTCGCATACTCACTTTACCCGCTCTCGAAGAAACGAACAAGGAATTACTCGGTGGTGAAATTATCCCGAGATCCATATTGATGACCTGTTTCGAGGGCAACACTTATCTCTTGTGCGCCCTCGGCGATGGCAGCATGTATTACTTCAGTCTCCAGAAAGACAGCGGCCAATTGTCCGACAAAAAGAAAGTTACTCTTGGCACACAACCGACGGTACTGCGGACCTTCAGGTCGCTCTCGACGACCAACGTTTTCGCCTGTTCCGATCGTCCAACCGTAATATACTCCTCCAATCACAAACTTGTATTTAGCAACGTTAATCTCAAAGAGGTTAATCACATGTGTTCGTTGAACGCTGAATCCTACGCGGACAGTTTGGCACTTGCGACCGATAGTACCATCACCATAGGCACTATCGATGAAATACAAAAATTACACATACGCACTGTACCCCTTGGTGAATCACCGAGACGCATTACTTATCAAGAAAGTTCACAAACCTTCGGTGTTATCACGATGCGAGTTGATATGCAGGAAAACAACGGTGTAAGCGTCGTCAGACAATCTGCGTCAACCCAAGCAGCTTCTACTTCCACCAGCAGTCATATCGCATCTCACAATAAACCAGGACACACCGCAGCCAGTGATATTGGCCAAGAAATCGAGGTTCATAATTTATTGATAATCGATCAACACACCTTCGAGGTTCTTCACGCGCATACCCTCATGCCAACGGAGTACGCTCTTTCCTTAATATCAACGAAACTCGGGGAAGATCCTACATCCTATTTTATCGTTGGTACAGCTCTCGTTAATCCCGATGAATCAGAACCTAAAATGGGCAGAATATTGTTGTTCCATTGGAACGATGGAAAATTGACGCAAGTCGCTGAAAAAGAAATCAAAGGCTCGTGCTACTCCCTCGTTGAGTTCAATGGCAAATTACTCGCCAGTATAAACAGCACCGTCAGACTCTTCGAATGGACCGCCGAGAAGGAACTTAGACTCGAGTGCAGCCATTTCAATAATATCATAGCACTTTTCCTCAAAACGAAAGGCGACTTTGTTCTCGTTGGTGATCTCATGAGGTCACTCACTCTTCTACAGTACAAAACTATGGAAGGCAGCTTCGAGGAAATAGCTAGAGATTACAATCCCAATTGGATGACCTCCATTGAAATTCTTGACGACGATACCTTCCTCGGAGCTGAGAATTGCTTCAATTTATTCGTTTGCCAAAAAGATAGGTACGTTTCATGACTAAACAGATATTTTGAACGAATCTTTAAACGAATTATTTCTTATCGTTCTAACTCCCAATTTTTTTTATAAATAGTGCTGCAACTTCTGAAGAAGAGAGACAACAGATGCAAGAGGTCGGTCAATTTCATCTCGGCGACATGGTAAACGTATTCAGACACGGCTCGTTAGTCATGCAACATCTCGGCGAGTCGAGTACACCAACACAGGGTTGTGTTTTATTCGGTACGGTCGGTGGTGCCATTGGCCTCGTCACGCAAATACCCGCCGGATTTTATGAGTTCCTTCATCAGCTCGAGGATCGTCTGACCACGGTCATCAAAAGTGTTGGCAAGATCGAGCACAATTTTTGGCGGAGTTTCAATACCGAGCTCAAGATCGAACAGTGCGAGGGTTTCATCGACGGTGATTTGATCGAGAGTTTTCTTGATCTCAGTCACGAAAAAATGGCTGAAGTTTCCACAGGACTGACGGTGAGTTAAAATTGAACAATTGGTTTTTAAAATACACATTTTTGTTACATTTTAGATTGAATATGTCTTATATATTTTTTTTTTTCTGTTCAGATTGACGACGGAAGTGGTATGAAAAAAGACGCAATGGTCGACGACTTGGTTAAAATTGTCGAAGATCTCACGAGGATACATTGAAAGATTATTTTTTTAAAAATCAGATTGGAAGGAAAAACGAAAAACAATGTTTCTTGTGGCTTTGCGTTCGATAAAAGTTTCCGCAGGCGTATGAGACGAGTGACTTTTTGTGCTCTGCGAGCACGTGTGCTTATGCGTGTGCGAATGTTTTATGGAATACAAACAAACGTAACCATAATGTGCGAGCATGTGACTCAGTGATACAAAGAAGAGAGTGGAGGAGAAAAAAAATTGTTTATGACAAAGATTGCGTAAATATGGAAAGACAAGTAAACGAAACAACCGACTCGTGAAAGTTTGATTCCATTTAAGGCGAGATTGCATACCTAAGTAGCTTAATATCTTATTAAGTTGAAATGTGAAATAAAATATTATACCCTTTAATTTGTTACAAGCTGAAAGATCATTCAACCTTTAACAAACCTGGATAAAGCCATTAAACAAAAAATCAATCGAGATGTAAATACTTTTATTGAATTTTTCACAAGTGGAGACAAGTAGTTACAATTTTTTAAATCTAAGACCTACTCGTCGTCTGATCGATTATTCCATAGAGTTCCAGCAACAAAAAAACTATTTCTTTGTAGCAGAAGTTTGTGGAAGAGAATCGCGTGGTGCACCAGTTTTTTTCAGCGTTTCGGGATCGAAGAGCCAAGAACGTATTTCTTCGACACCTTGACCATCCATTCCGCTGGCTTCAAAAACCGTTATCTTCTGTTTGACCTCTCGTTGCAAACGGGTGAAATGGAGCATCAACAAAGCCTCGTTTCTCATCTGACGATACGACAGATCCATTTTTCCAAGAACCAGGCCAATCTTTACGTTCTGCAATCTTGGCTCGACTAATAATGAATACAGCAACACACCAGCAGCACTTATTTGACAGAGATTACTCGCGTCCACGACGTACAATATTTTGTAGACCTTTGAATATTAATTTTCAATTATTCATTCGTTTATTACGCTTGGTCCGTTTGTTAGCCCTTCGTAATTGCACTTGTCGTGAATTACGCAAATGTCAAAAAGGTTTTAACAGTTACACGCCGATTTTTATGAAAATTTGAGAAAACTCGACACATTTACGTGATAAAAAATGATAAAATCACTATTTCTGGAATTTTTCAATTTAAAAAATAGTCTTTATTTCAACACTTGGAAGGCGGGATTATCGAGAACGTGGCTCTCAATTCTACAATCAAAATATATCGACTCCAGTGTGACTACGAAGGTTCATTAATTACAGGCACGCACCTACCCTGTCGAAATAATGCTTCCAAATCGGTGCCATACTGCCACCAACTTCTTTCACGACCATATCAAAATGACCATCGGAATTTTTAATCGTAAAAAGATTAACACCGTTTGTAGCGACTGTCTGAGTCGCTTCGTCGATTTCGTCACCTTGGAGATTTTTCATAAGAAGAGTCTTACCAGATTTTGCTGGTCCGAGACAGAGACACATATTGAAGTCTTCTTAGAGCTTTCCTAATAATTTCACAGCCAATCGCGAAAACTATTAGAGCAGAGCTTCGTAATATATTCTTCTAAAGAACAGAACGAAGATTTGTAAAAAATGCTAAATCGTTTCTTTTTACCTTAGTTGAAAGTTTATTTTTCCATTTAAACAAATATATATAATCTTTATTTATGTTACGTGAAGTACAAGTTGTTCTAGAACGATTTTCAGTTTTTGTTTAAATTATTAGTTACAAACAACGATTGACAAGTGGTCCTTCGAAAACAACGAAGCAAATCATAACTACTCTGGCAGTGGAGAGAATTTTCTGAATATTGATCAAACACAAGTTTGCGTTGCTAAAGACATTCGTGTTGCATCTCGGCTCAAAAAAGGAGAAATAAATCGACGTCAAATAAAAATATAATTGATAATTAATAGAGAACAAGATTTGTTTTTTATTACGTCGACTAAACAACTACTCAAAAATTTGTGTGTGATCTCAATAACAAAAATGTTACTTCTATTTTTCAGACTATAGTAATTTTCGATCGTACACCGCGGCGATCGATGTTGATTGGCACTTTTCGTACCGAATTATTTTCGAATATATTTTGTTCCTTATTCGTCTTTACTTCACATTAGCTTTATAAGTCATTTTATAAACAACACATTCAATGCATTTGGTTCAAACCGACAAAGACGTCTCGTTTATGTGACTCTTTTCAACGAATTGAACTTAAACGAAATTGACAATTACTTAAATTTTTTTCTTCTTTGTTTCATACACAGCACAAGTCTGTATGATATGCTAAAAACTGTACATATAAAAAAAGAAAAACGTATTTTATGCTAATAGAAGTGCACTTTGTCCTGCACGACCTCTTTTTCACTTTTCACCTCAATTTTTCTTATCTTTTGTTTCTTTTCATTTGTACATTTTTTTTCTTCTACGCGATTATGTGCATATTTATAATCTATTTTACAATTCTCATCTGATCTTCCCTCCTTATTGATATACATAACTTCACTCCCTTTTTTTTCATTTTAATTCGACGATTTTCAGAAGAGAGGAAAATCTGCAAACATTTCTCCAACATGTTGACTAGAAATCTTTTTCAAGCGTCTTATAGGGTTCTTTCTGTTACGTCCTCTCGGCCAACAAGGCACGTACTTTTTTTGGCATACGCCACGAGTGTAATTGACGATTTTTGCTTCCCGCTATTATCTGTGAAAATAATTATTCATGATTTTACACATTTTTCCCATTTATCACGGATTTAATAACAAATAACGTTTCTTCTGTTCACTCACCTCATCGTTCACAACTTCCATACTGAGCAACATATTACCAGGTCCAGGAATGCTGCACAACAATTTCGATTCCTGTAACAATTATTCAAATATTTAGTGATTAATTTTTTTATTATTATTCGAAAAATCATTTGTTCGATTCTCAAATAGCGGTGATAAAGAATCTGAAATCCTTCACCATAAAATAATCACATGTTTAATTCATGTAAAAATTTATCTCCAAAAATTTATGTAAATTAAAATGTCAAAAAATAATAACTGAGCACCTTTCTTACCAGAGTATCGAACACGTAAATGTTGCCGTCGTAACATCCGGCGAAAAGAATTTGACGATAGAGACGCATACAAACAATGCCAACACCAGCATTGTACTGCGTTATTTGTTCACCATTCTGTAAAAAACAAAGTTATGCATATTTTTGAAGAAATGATGAAAATAATGATCCCATTTTTATGGGATCATTATAGAAAGTGTTTATAGAAAAGAGATTGATTTTTTTTGTTATCAATATGAAACGAATATGAATTTTCTGACGCAAAATTTCATTTTAAACGTCCTAATTTCAGTGTTGAAATATTTAGCTGTAAACTTTTTAACTAGCCCGGAAAAATGTCTATCTTTTGAACTAGTTTTTTGTGGTTATCGATAAACAAATGAATTATATGAGAAAAGTAAAAGGAAAACCTACGGTAAAATCGTATACTGGAATGGATGTACTGCTCGTGCCGCAATAAACAAGATTACGATCTCTCATGAGGCTGTAAACGGTGTGATTTTTGTATCCGCAGATGGTGCGTAGAAATAGACCAGTATTAGCATCCCTTATAGTGATCGGTTGATTTCTCGATGCAACGATTAGGACTCTTCTTGGGCCTTCGGCGGATGCTTTGAGAGCGAGTACAGATTTGTCGGAAAATTCGAGTCGATCTCCTTTCAAACCACCGGACTAAAGAAGGAACAGCAAGACAATCGAGTCGGTCGGATATGAAAAGAAAAAATCGAGTAAAAAACGGAATTGAGATAAACCACAAGCACTTGAAGAACAAACACTGAATTTTCATAAACTGAAATAAAAAAAGAGTAAACAAATATAAAATAAACATGAGTCAGAGTTTGAGAGACACTGTTTATAAAGACCTTGATACTGTAACGAGAAATGTGTCCAGATTTGGTGCCGATGTAGATTATTCCCCAACCTTGATCCATACACTGAACGGGACTTGCAACATTAGCTGATCGGTCTTGAGCGCCAGTCTAAAAAAGTCCGCGGTTTGCAACCAGATTAATTTTTGTGCGGAATAAAAGGACCATCGAATAATGATGAAAAATTATGATAAGGTTTGATAAACAAACGATAGTGTCTCTGAAGTATTCAGAATGATTCTGATTAAAATTAAATGGCAAAGAAGTGCTCAAATTCTTTTTAGCTTCTGCCAAAGCTTTTTCTTTAGCTTTTTTTTAGCTTCCCAAAGCCAGACGAAGACACGGCTGGTTACCGTTATATCATAACACCGAAAAGTCCCATCCAACGAGCCGGAGTAAAGATTCCAACGTTTGCCAGGCATCTCGAGTACGTAGATACAAGTAACTGCAGCCTCGTGACCCTTGTAAATGTTCAATATTCCATTGGACGTTTGGCTGTACCTATAAATTGCGCCGTCCTCACTAGCAGCGAGAAACGAGTCTTCCAGCACCTAAAAATCGTCAAGTTTTCATTTATAAATAAGTCAAGAAATCCGAGATAATTAAAAAAAAACGTCATACTTCTGTCATTCCGGCCCTCATTCGCTTGAAAATCTCAAATTTCGTGAGTGACTTTACTCGTCGCCAAGTGTTCTATTCGCCTATTCGCCACGACATACACTGAGCTTTTTTTTCCATATTAATCAACAAATATGTGTAGTGTATCAAAACAAATTTGAAAAAAAGGTCAGGAAAGGTCAATTATTGAAAAAATACAGTAGAAACAAAATACCGTAACATAGAATATATTTGCACCATGATATTTAAACTTTCGGTATCATCAAAATGCAACAACATTATATAAAACAAAATAAAAATTGGTGCCATTCAAGACTGAGCACATGGCATTGAGCCTTTTTCAAAAATCCACTACTGTGGAAAGCGAAATTATAAATGTTAATCTTCCCAAGAGATTCAATGGTTGAAAAAATGAAACAAAATTCCATTCATCACAACGATGAAATTGAAAAACTGTATCAGTCACTGTATATTATTGAAAAAATACTGACTGATGAGACTAATAAGTCCAGTGTTTTTTTAATTATTATTAATTATTTTTCTTTGGTACCAGTATTATTAATTTTTTTTCTTTGGTACATATCTAGTCAAGCATAGTCTCATAATGCGAGGTTTTTTTGTCATCACTTCCTCTTTATTGGATAATTTTACCTTTATATCCAGTATAGGACCTTTGTGAACGGTATATCTCGTTCTTCTCGATTCATTCTCGTTATCATTGTTCTCAGGATGGGAAAGTCCTTCCGGTTCAGTTGGATTAAGTGTAACGGTTGGCGCAGCTGCAACCTGCACAACCTGCACCTCGTCGTTTGTTTCTTCAACTTCATCCTCGTTCTCATCGGTAACCTCATCAATGACTTCGTACTCTTCGTTTGTATCGTAGTCTTCTTCGACTGAGATTACTTCCGGTCTATTTGCATTAGTATCGATTTGAATGCATTCATCTTGTTCCATGTCCTTCACACTTCTCACGTCATCGTCCTCAATGCCTTGTGGAGTAATTGGCAAGTTGTCATCGAGGACTTTGACGATTTGGATATTATCATCATCCTCGTCGTCCTCGTCCTCATCATCCTCGTCGTCAACGTTCTCCTTAACGACGAGACATTCAATGGGTGACTGTATTCTCTCGCCTTCAATTTCTTCCTTATCATCTTCCATTTTTTCTTCTTCTTCGACAGTTTTCTTCGTGGTTACACTATTTTCAAGGAACTCTGGAATTTCATTTCTTTCAACAATGTCATCCAACTCTTTTGTCGAATCTTCCTCTTCGAAAGCTTTGTTCAAGGTGGGCGGTGAAGGTGTCTCGTTCCTCGTGAGTACTGGTGGTGACAAATTTTCAATTATTTTACTCGGTGCAACGTAACGATTAATTCTTGAAATACCAAGCTTCTTAAGTATTTTTGGATGCATCGTTGGACTTAAATACGTGTATTTACAATCGATCAATTCGACCTTACATCTCATCATTTCTTCGACAGACATTTCTTCACGACGCTTACGTTTTCTACCTTTTTTCTTTGATTGATGATCAGACATTGACGATTGAATAGTTGGAGTGACAGATCGGTGCGAATGAGATCGTTTTCTCAACGGTTCACCATCGTAAGGCGATAAACCACGAGAATTCGAACGTTCGTGTTCCCGCTTTCGGCCTCTCGTGCTTTTGGCATTATCCTCAGATTGTCTCGACCCTCGACGACTTGGCGGAGTAGCTTTTTCACGGTTCTTATTATTACGGCTTGACGCTGATCTTGGTCTCCTCAATGAAACATCTTCCTGGTCATTGTCATCGCTCGCGTATTCTTGACTCGGTGGTGAATGGCGGGTGTCTTTGTGCTGAGATTTCCTCTCCCTCCTCGTTCTGCTCCGCGATTTTCCCCGCTGCTTCGTACGACGCGAATTCATCCGACTACGACTCCTCGGAATAATTTCTTCGTCGTCTTCAACAAACGTGTCGTTCATTTCTATCGCTTCTTCCACTATTTTCACTCCGCGTTTTTCTTCCCCTTGGGCTTCATCGATCCAACGTTCATCTGAATTTTCCGACTGACCCTCGTTACCTCGGTTTGTTTTTTCTTGTCCATCCAACCCCGATGGTTCCGGACATTCTGGTGTTGCCGGTTGAGATCGAGTACCAACTTCTCCTCGTTTCTCCTGCTCCTCCTCTTCTTCCATTCTCAATTCTGTTCTCGAGTTCTTCACTGAATTATCTTCTTTGCTCGGCAATCTCGTGTCCAAAATATCCTCTTTTTGCAGCATCTCGGAGTCTGAATTCACGAGATTATCTTCAACGATGTCTGGGGTTTTCGGAATGTCGGGAATTTCGCTTTCAGAAGGCACCGGTGAATCCTTACGGTTGTGATACTCTTCGGGGTTGGAATCTTCTTTCTCATCATGCGAGTCTTTTTGCACTGAATCTGCATCTTTTCTGGAGGAAAAATCTTCTGAATCTTTTATTGTTTTCTCGACTTCTTCGGGATTTTGATGTTTCTTTATTTTGTTCGTTGCTCCTTCCGGTGCCTTTTGAACATTTTCTTCTTGTTCTTCTTCTTTTCCTTCCTTCTCGATCCTCTCTTCATTTTCATTTTCTCCAACTGCCCGGTTTTCTTGCTCTTCTGTGTTTCTTGAAGTTCCATCGTCAACAGGAGTCCCTCGAGAGTTTTCAGTGTAAAGATCCTCAACGCGATTAGTCGCCACAGCTTCGATAATACTCGACACGTGTTTCGAAACTTTACCAGGATGTCTGCTCCTCGTTTTATCCTTCGTTCCTGACGACGTCGCATTATCTTTTCTGTGCAATTTTTTACGTTCGAACAAATTCATTAAGCCAGTTTTTGCCTCACTCGCTGTCATAACCGTCGCGTCTAATAAAGATCGTCTCAATTCTTGTCTTTTCTTCTTCCGTTTTTCCATGCTCTTGGCTTTTCGATGATGAGCCATTTCTCGCTTCAACGACTTTTCCAGGAGGCCCAATCCAGTGGAACTTCCGATGTGCTCTTTTTTAGCTGACGTTTCGTGGTTTTTCCTCGAGTCGTTTGGTTCCTGCAGCTCCAAATTACTCTCATCCGAATAAATATTTTCGGTGTTGCTTACCAATATTTTCTCAGAACTCGATTTGCCCTCACGACTTTTTGATTTTTTCAAACCAGCCTCCGACTTTTTCGACTCGATCGATGGCTTCATTGTTTTTTTCGATTTTTCGCGTTTCGCCGAATCGCTCTTTGTTGATTTATCCGCTTTGTGGCCATCTCGTGAAACTTCGAGAAGATCTTCTTTGCTCGAATTTACATTGTGACGTTTGGACGATTGACGGCTCGGAGATTTCTCCTTTTTACGACGCCTCTCCTCGCTGTCCTCGAGATCAGTCAACGATGTACTTTTTTCTCGTAAATTATTAACACCCATTTCGTTACGTGAAGGAGTTTCCTCGCTCAGGGTGCTTCTCGACGTGTGACTTTTACTCTCAGAAGGTTTTCTCTCGCGTCGTGGCTCAGCGACGTCCCGTTCTCTGGAGCGATGTTTCCCCTCACGATGCGGACTCCTTTTTCGTTTCTTCGTTTTATCATCAGACTCCACGTGAGATGACTTAGTTTCTGTTTTTTTCGTTGTTTCTTCCGTCGTTTTGGAAATCGCTGTGGCAGGGACGTTCGTTCGTCCAACCTCCACGTCTTTTTCCTTCTCACTCGTTACTTTCGACTCGTCGATAGGTTTTCCCGTTGATTCTTCATTATCACAACTCGTAAAATCGCCGCTTTCCAGCATTTTGTACAGTGTCATTTTTTCATTCATTAATTTGTGAATTTCCACATCAATCTCCATCATTCTGGCCATAACGGTGAGTCGGGAATTTGGTTTAGCGACGAGTTTAACAACGTTAGCCGTTATCGCCTCATCGACCAATTTTTCCGTCAATGTTGTCTTCTTGCTCGTTCTTGAGCCATGATTGTGATTACGACTCGATTTATTTTTCTTCACTTTACCGTGACTGTGTTCTCTCGAATGGTGAGACGAATCTTTTGATTTTGATTCTGAATCATGTTTCTCCGGGTGCGTTGTCGACGAGTTTTCAGCCTCTTCGTTCGGCGCTGCTTCCTCGTTCGTTTCTGTCACATTTTTGTCGATGCTTTCTTCTTTCGTGTCATTCATTTTTGACGAAGATTCAACCTCCGTTATTTGTTTTTCCAACTTTTCTCCAGTGTCAACATCACGCGCTGCTGAATCTTCTACAAAATGATCATCGTTCGATGCACTTACACTCGATTCCGTTTCGACGAACTGTTTTTTCTCCGACGGGGCATTCGCGACAGTGGGCAGAGTTTCCGTGTCCGTTGAACAAGGCTCGATCGCTGTCGCCACTTTCATCTCGTTGTCCAACAATTCTTTCGACACCGTGACCTCCTCAACCGCCTTGTTTCGAGACAACGTTGTATTTTCTTGTTCCACCATTTCGCTCGTGCTTTTTGTCAACTCTGCTAAGCTCGGTTCCGCCGATTCAGCTTCGACGTCGAGGATCGGGGATGGCACCGTATCACGAGTATTTACATCGTCGATGATAAAATTGTCAACGTTTGATAAGTTTTCCAGTACATCGGACTTTTTTGTCGCAACTTCGATTGATTGTTCCTGAGGCTCGGACTCTTTTTCATTAGCATCTTCGTTGGCGAAACTGTGCAACGGTTCGAGGGACATCGACATCGTGACTGGAATGTCGACGATTTCACTTGCCACTGTGTAAATCGTGTGACCCAGTGGATCCGGCAAACTCGTCTCAATATCGTCTTGAGTGTTTTGAAATTGTTCGCTGTACGTCAACGGCAGACTGTCGAGGCTGTCAGCAACATCGGTGTTTGTTATCTCATCCAAATCAATGTTTTCCGCTGCATTCGTCACTCCCTCGCTCACAAAATTCAACGGTAAACTCTCGAAAGTATTCAACTCTGAATCCTCCGTTATTTCAGCCTCTGTCAATACACGATCGCGTCGCAATATCGTCTCCTCCGTGAATCCCTTGAACGGAACACTGTCGTTCGAATAATCAAGCGATTCTGGAATATTGCTCGTTATCGCAGCAGCCTCCAGCGACCAATCCGGCAATTCTTCCATCGGTATTTCCAGTGGAATCAACTCGCTCCCGTTTAGAATCGTTTCGTTCTTCTCGATTTCTTTTTGAACCTGAAGTCCATCGCGAACTTCGCTCTCTGTCGATTCTTCAGCCAACGCAACTTTTTCCAACGTATTCAAAAGTTTCGGCTCAACCGATGTTGTTGAAACGTCTGGAATAATTGTTGACGTTTCCAGAGATGTTGAAACGTCAGAATTTTCGGGATTTTTCAAAACGGCTTCCAAAGTATCGGGAATTTGAGGTGTTTCCGAATTTTCAGTCTTTTTCACCGTTTCTGGCATTTTCGGAGACTTCAATTTTTCTGACAACTCTTTTTCGTTCGAGTCTCTCAAGTTGTCCAAAGTTTTTGGAGTATCCAAAATCTCCGAAATGTTTAGATCTTTCTCGAGGTTTGAAGTTTCCGAGTTATTTGGTTGAATCGAAACGCTCGGATTTAGTGTATTTTTTAAATTTGAACAATCCATTTTTACTGGATTCTCTAAAAGTTCAGGTGCAGCCTGAAGCTTCGAGTTATCGAGGATTTCTGTATTTTCCACATTTGTAAAAATATTCAAAGATTCTGTAGGTTCCAAATTCGTCGAAGTTTCCGAAATTTTTGTTGGATCGTGAATCTTTGAACGAGACGAAGATGAAATCACAGTATCGTTTAAAGTGTCGATATCATTTGAAATTTTTGGCTCATTTGAAGTTTTTGTTTCATGAGAAGTCTTTGGAATGTCCAACCCTCTAATTTCATTAAAATTCGTAGAAAGCTCGGGAGTCTTAGCAGCTGTCACATTTTTCGTACAATCTAAATTTTCGATAATGTTTGAACTGTCAGATACACTGAAATTTTTTTCATCATCGACATTTGGTGTTTCGTTCAAATTTTTACTCGTCTCCGAAGATTCAGAGTTATCACAAGCACGAGTTGGATCCAAATTCGACGATAAAGGCACGTGGTTGGTTTTGAGTTCTGTGG
This sequence comes from Campoletis sonorensis, assembly GCA_013761285.1. Lineage (NCBI taxonomy): Eukaryota > Metazoa > Arthropoda > Insecta > Hymenoptera > Ichneumonidae > Campoletis > Campoletis sonorensis. The sequence goes on from JACEOJ010000085.1 coordinate 2,877,945, forward strand.
CTGGAGCAACTGTTCCGGCGGTGACGAGACTTCTACGTCGATTTAATCGAGTTGGTGGAACTACCGGAGGAGGCGTGGTTTCGGGAGTGTCGATGCTGGTCCTCGAGCGTCCTCTTTTTAATTTTTCACGTAATTGCAATTCTTTCTTACCCTCGGATTTGATGTGGGCAAATTTGCCAGCGTCGGCGGGTAAAACCTTGGCGACGGTTTGTGGCTCGTTGTTGGTCTGGGCGGTGGTGAAATTCGGTCTTGTAATTTTTTTCCTGGCCACTTGAACCGAAGAAACATTTGTCTCGTGACTGTTCGATGGTATCGAAGTTTTATTTGCTGAATTTGGATCACAAACGACGTTCGAAGTTGTTTGTAAGCTGCTGACTTTTTCATCAGAACTCATCGCCATGCTGGTCGAGGTTCCTTCCAGTTTTCTCAACCTGGGATCCTTCAATGGTTCCACGGCATTTGTTTCCACGGTCTCAACCTCTTTTTTTCGACTTAATGGTATATTTAAAAGATTTTGTGTCAAAGAGGTTGGGTTTTCAGACAGGAGACGAATTTTTTCAGTCTGTTTGAGCTGACGTTGTCGTGCACGTTCCTTGTAAGTTTTAATGTCGAGTTTTTTCGAGTTTGTTTTTAACGAGGAGGTGTTATCACTAGGAACGGAGACTGGTTGTATCGGTAATTCGGGAGTTATCACAGTCGGAGCGGTTGGAACGCTACAATTGTCCGATTGTTTGGAAACGTTTGAAGTTTCTGACGCAACAGGTAAAATATTTAGGGGGATATTTTCATCGACCTGAACATGCTGATTCTTGGCTGGTTCTTCGTTGACATTTGTGACAGTTGCTACCCTGTTTATTTTAATGTCACCAGGCATTTGTTTCAACTGAGCTTTTGTTTTTGTTTGATGAGCAATGGTTTGATTAGCACTCGGAGGTGGAACGATCGAAGGTACGGATAAAGTGGTTGATGCAGGTCGTGGATCCTCGACAGGTTTGACGTTTCCGCAACATTTGACACTTGTTTTTTCGTTGCTCACGGCAACTTCCACATCAGGCTCTGCCTTGACGACAATTTCTTTTTTTATTTCATCCTCGTTGAGCAAACGTTGTGGTTCACGACCACGGGAACCTGAAGACATCTCATCAGCGCCTTCGTTTACGCTGCCCTCCTTTGAATTTCCATCGCTGTGACGAGACCTGCGTTTTTTGCGTTTACGTTCACGTTTTTTTCTCTCTCGGACTTTGCCTCTCCTGTCTTTTCTGCGACGGTGGTGACTGCTCTTCTTTGGTCTCGGTCTACGTCGTTTTTTTAGTTTGTCCCGTTCACGCTTTTTACGCTCGATCTCCGCAGTCACTTCGTCTCTTATCTCCTCGTTAAAACTCTTTTGTTTCGCGATTTTTTCACGCTCTTTGATAACTTTGAGTAATTTTGTGACCGATGGCGTAGCCTCGTTATCTTCGTTGTCACTAGAACTACTCGATGAACTTGATGTCGAGCTCGACGAGTTGTCGCCACTGCTACGATTATAATCGACCGTATAATTAGTCGCTTCGTTAACGTTTCGACCTCGCGAAAGTTCGCTTCCGCTCCAATCCTCGTGATGATCAACATTTCCACTCACAGGCTCACCCAAACGCGACTTTATGCTTCCAAGATCGTTTATATCGAAGGCATTGTAATCTGGTCTTCCTTCGGACAATGGACTGCGTCGAGATCTTTCTTCCCTCAGAGCTTCCATCGCACGATATTCCCGTTGATAAGCCGAGTAAGAGGGTTCGCTGTACTTTGCTTCCCATTCTTCTTTCGTTAGATTACGAAAAGCCACGGGTTCCTCGCAGTGCACGTGGCGACTCCATTTCTCGATTTTCGATGTCTTTCTTCCCGAGGATGATGAACTTTGTCGTAATCTATGAGAATCCACGTTTATACGTAAATTGCCTGGATTCCAACCACGTTCCTCGTCAGCCTCGTCAACAACCTCCACGGGTTTTGCTGTTTCAGCCACTTTCTTCGATGCTAACTTGGCTCTGGCTATGCCAGCTGTAAATATTTCGTCGAGTTCAACGACCGCTCTTTCGACTCGATCAACGTTTGGGTCTTTAGCAACTGGAACAATATTTTCTTCAGTGTTTAGTGATTCTTCGGTTTTCTTGGCTGTTCTCGTGACCGGTAAATCGTGTGGTTTCTTCTTCGCTCTGGCTATACCAGCTGAAAAAATGTCATCAAGATCCGCCATGTTTAGGGAGTTCGAATCGTTGTCCAACGACGTGCCATTGTTTATCGTTTTGCTTTGTTGATCGGCGACTGTCGCACGGACACGACGACGCTTCGATCGCGGACCCGGCAATGTTCGATACTCGACATTTTCCGTCCGAGTATTCTCCGCTCTCGGCAATTCAGCCACGGCTTTTTCACTGCCACGCAAAACTTTCGACTTTTCCAAAACACTTGCCGGCGTCGTTGCTGATGTCGCCGCAGCCTCCGCTCCTTCCATCTGTTTCTCCCTCCGTCTTTTTTTCTCATTACACTGCTCGGACGCCACATCTTTTTCTCTCGAGCTCACAATCTCTCGAGATACTTGTTTACGAGGCTCCAACTTGGGCGACGATTGCGTCGCCGGTGAAGAAACGTAGCCAAGTCCCTCCGACATCATTTGAGACGAATCGAACTCTGACATTGTATCGAGATGCAAAACTTCGCTCAAGTGATGAATAAATTGTGTGGGTAAGTTACAAACGTCAACTGTTGCGCTCGGATCCAACATGGCACTCAATTGGTCCATAAACTCTTCACGATTGTACGTCACCTCGGAATCCCTCATTCTCTCTTCCTCGTTGTTTCTCATTTCAAGAGACAACGACGAACGACGTTCTTTCACCAAATGTTTCATGGCAATATCGAATTTTCGTAAACTCGCGTTGTTCAGCATGTTGCCAATGTCGTTTTTACTCATTTTTAAAAACCTGCCGATCACACGACTCTTCCACGAGGACTCTGGAGTCTGCGGATCGTTGCTTGACTTTTTAGACGCTGTTTCTTTGCTCGAACGTTTAACCATCACAGTTTTATTTGTTTGATCGTTTCGCGAGTTATCTTCATCGCGTTTGGAACTTTTTAAATGTGTCACGTGTTTCGGCGGCGTGGGTGACCGAGATTTCAACTCCTCCAAATTTTTATCGCTCCTCGAATGGCTCGACGAATCGATCTTACCATTGTATCGCGTTGATCCTGATTTCTCATCGTGTTTTCTTCGGTCCTCGTGTCCATTCGTCGCTCTCGATCTTTCTTTTGCTGTCACTATTACCGGAGACCCTGGATTTGCTTGGTTTTTACGATTTTGCGATGGTTCCACCACAGTTGCCTTCGAAGTTGTTGACACAAATGGATGTACAGCCCCAGACTCGTCGTCTCGGTGATTTTGGTGATGCCATTCATCGTGTTTATTCATTATTTTCGGTCTCGCGTTCAGATTAAAGACAACCTTTGGCCGTAATTGTTCTTCGTCCAATCCCGAACTTTCCTCGATGTTTTCCTTCTGACTCGATGGACTCTTTTGATATTCAAGGGGCATTGGCGCTGGCCCATAAGTCGTGGTTTCTTGCTTGACATTTTTGTGGCTCGTTTTTTTCACGCTGCATTCTTTGCTGATCGGCTGTTCAATCGTTTTTGTCTCTTTGTTTTTCATCTCTTTATTTTCTACAGGTGGCATGGGCGGCAATTCTATTGGAGGGAGATCCGGAAACGTTGGCATGTGAAAGAAGCCAGATTCGTCGGAAATGTCAGGATCAAGAATGTCATTTTCACTCGAATCGATACTGTCGTTCATGTTCATAAGTTGCTTCGCGAATTCCATTGCTTCCTGCATATCCACGAGCTCAGCTTCCATATTAATCGTTGCTTTTTCAGGAGGTGGCAACGGTGGTGGTAATTGAACTGGCAGGGGCGGTTGCAGCATGAGTTCGTTGGGTAAAACCATCGGTGACACGATTGGTACGTTCGGCAAAATTGGTACGAAAGGATCAGCCATACAAATCGATGAAATATTACTCGCAGGCGTTATCGACGTCGTCATGGTTGTCGGTGGTGGAACTCCGACAGGAACACCATAATTAATCGTTGCTCCGCTCGGCACTAAACTCGTCATCGTAATCGGTGGAAAACCAGGTGCCATTGAGAAATCTTGATTAATGGACATCGATGACGACATCAGAACAGAACGTTCGCGCGATGATAAACGAGGATCAAAAGCTGGTGGCAAGATCGTCTGTACAGGCTCTTCAATTCCTACTACATTTTGTGCCCGCTGTTTTCGATTCAATTTTATCAACCCTCCGGAATTATCTTCTTTCGAACGTTTCGCAGAACTCGAATTGCCGTAATTCGGTTTTTCAATATTATTCGAAAGTGGTGATTCGTTACGATTTATTCGGTGATGAGTTGCATTCGGTGACGCTCCACGGTCTGTCGGTGACTGACGATCATTTGGGTTTGAATGTCCACTTGGATTTCTTACCGTTGAATCCGTCGTGGATCTACGATTCCTCGAAGAAATGTTATCGAACCCTGTCGTCCTCACGAGCTTCTTTCTCTCTCGGCTTTTTTCGTCGATTTCCTGGTGAACCCGTGAACTTTCTTCCTGTTTTTTCGTCTCTGGCTTGCTGTTCGTTCGTTCTTCTTGTCGATTTTTTACGATTGTGTTGTCCTGAGCTTTGCCAGACTTTTCTTCAACTTTTTTCTCAACCTCGGAATCTATTTTTTTATCAATGCTTGTTCCTATTTTTGGCTCGTCATTGTCCTTCGAACTCGAATGATCGGTAACTGTTGACACTACTTTTTCTTTCGGTTCATTTTCGCTTTGGTCAGTTGTCACGTCACTATTTTTTGTTTCCTTAATTGCAAGGTCGTCATTATTCGTCGCGTCACAAGGACTTCCTCCATCATTTTGTTTATCCGTTCTCGCGTCTTTGGTTAATTCAATAGCAGCTTGAGCCACGTTCACGCAAGATTCTGAAATCTTATTTTTATTTTGTGGTAAATCATTCGACGCGACGTTGTCACTTTCGACGGTCGTTTTTGCGGGACCGTCTTCAATTTTTTCGTCAACAGCTTTCTCGGGTTCTGCTCGAATCTCAGCTTCTTTTTGTCTCGACAGCCAATCATTTTTGTCGTCCTTTAATTCTTTTGTTGAGTCATTTTCCCGCGTTTCTATCCGCTCGTCCAAAATCACTCCGATTTCTCCAACTTCCTTAATTATTTGACTCTCAGGATCAATTTTTTGCTCGTTGCTCGTTTTTCTCGATTCACAAGTAACCACGAGTTCCGTGGTTACTTTGGAATCATCACAGTTTTCAAAATGACCATCGATCTGTACATTTTCGACAGTTTTTGATAATTCGGTCTCCTTCGTTTGATTGCACGCAATATTTTCCGTCTCTGTTTTCCCATCTTCAATCGAAGAAGTTGCTGTTTCTTCCATTTGAGAATTTTCATTATTCTCGTTAAAATGCTCATCGACTATTCTCTTTTCTTCAGCCTGTGAGCTCGGAGAGCGCACTACGTTTTCACCGTCCAAATTAACATTTTGAGTGTTCACTTCCACAGTATTTTCGCGATCAACTTGTGCAGAATCTTTCGTGACTTCTTCGACGGTTTCTCGTTCATTAAAATCCTGCGACATCGTCTCATCACGAAGTCTCGAATCGAATTTTTCTGAATTCGAAATCGTTTCGTCGTTCACAGTTGCCGACGTGGTGTCAACGAACGATTGACTTGATTCAGAAATATCGTTGGACACTTCGGTATTTTCGTTCGTTTCGACCCATCGGTTTTGCGTTGAATCGTCAGGATTGTCTTCGGGCCAGAGATCGATATCGATCGTGGCTTCGGGGACTCGTTGGACGGGGCGGTGCTCGAGTATCTCGACTTCAGATTCGTCGATATTTTGGTCAGCATCGTTACTCGATTTGTGAGCTCTGGTCGTATGATCGTGATCGACTCTGCCAATGTCCCGCAGATCGTTCAGCGTCAAGTTCAATTCAGGTGGATCGTGTTTTAATTCAGGTATGCCACGATTTGCCATCCGTGGTTCGTGGTCTTGATCTTGTTGGTTAAATTCTAAGGCACCGTCAACGTCATCGTTGTACCAAGTGTCCGGTGCACTTTTGATGGTCGACAGCGTGCGCTTCAATTTGTCAGCAGCTTCGGTTATCTTTTGTAATCGTTCCTCCTCGGATCCAGGATGAGCAATTTGTTTCTGGGGCTTGGGAGGTTTGGTCGTAGGTTTTTTCTGGTGTGGAGCTTTGGGGAGGTTGGTAGAAGATTTTTGGGTATTTTGGGGCTCAGCCTCGACGACGGGAGGGTAATCGACGATGGGAGGTGGTAAATAATTCGTTCCGACAGGAGGTGGGAATGAGTATGGCACGAATGAATTCTGTCCTTGGGACCGGTAGAAAGGTGGAACCGGTGGTCGGTTGAAGCGCGTTGGGCTCCAAGCTGAAAAGCCTCCGGGCGAAGGTCCACCTCCTCGCGACGACCAATTGTTGCTGGAATTATTGTTCGACCAGTTATTTCCAAGATTATTATCCGACCAATTGTTACCAGGATTATTGTCCGACCAATTGTTACCAGGAACGTTATCCGACCAATTATTTCCCGAATTATTATCCATCCAATTGTTTCCCAAATCATTGCTCGACCAATTGTTCCCCATGTTATTATCCGACCAATTGTTCGACATGTTATTGTCCGACCAATTGTTCCCCGACCAGTTATTATTGGACCAGTTGCTCTCGGGTATTTGGGCTTGATGCAACGGTCGACCTCGCGACGAATTGAAATTTTGGCGACCAATTCCGTTGCCACGAAACATCCCACTATTCGCCCCATCGGACTGCGCGTTCGATCTGGAACCTCTGCCATGAAATCCTGACCTCGCACCGCTCGAGCCCTGCGATCTGGCATTTCCTCCTCGAGAATCATGGCGGTTGTTACGCGCGTTTTGTCCTCCCGACCCTTCGACTCCTTGCCGACGATGTCCTCTCGTAGCAAAGCCTCTGCCTCTAAAACCACCGCCTCCGCTCATCGCACTTGATTCTTAATTCCTCGCATCGATCTACTTAGTAATAACTCTGCTCCAAAGCCTTCTCTTCAACTTCGACGCCACCGTGTCGAGAAATACTGTCTCTGCTAGCACATTCGTTGACTCTCATTTCAGAAATCTCACCATTGCGTTCGATCCGCACGATTTGTTACTTCCACCTGAGCTGTCAACATTGAACAAAATAAGTTTGAGCATTGCAGACAAATTCACAGGAGAAATCAAGGTATTGTTTAGTAGAAATGAAATTTATCACATTGTTCAGAGGAAAAAATAATTTGGCCCATGAATGAAAACAGAACTCTGCACATTTAGCAAAATGTAAATAAAAAAATGTGGTATCGAGACATTACGTTGATTCCCAAACAAATAAGCGAGGAATAATTGTACCCACTACGTTGGACTAAGAATCCATGAAAGAAATTGATAAAAACACAAAGAATAGTATATTTATAAGTTTTTTAAATAAATTTCCAAAAACCTGCAATACTGTGTAGTTGTGTATTCAATTTAATTCTTTGAGAATGATTTATCATTGTAGAAAAGCATCTTTTACGAAGGATCACAAATGAGCCTGTGTCTTGATGTTGAATATGAAACCGATAGAGAAACCTTACAGAAACGTAACACCTCTACAGAGAAAAAATTCGCTCATAACGTGTTAAATCACGCGTGACGCTCGATCGTAAAAAGACGGAAAAAAAAAATTGCAGCACGATTTATACAGGAATTATAAACGTGGAGTACAAAAATAATAACGTGATTCCCGCGTTCGGTTAACTTACCGAACGGTTGAAGAATTAATTTGAAACAAAAACGAGCGGTGTAAATACGGAGCAACAAAAAGCACTCGTTGAATGACAGAAGTTTCGATTCGCGAATGCACATTCTACAATTGACCTTCATAGAAGAATAAAAATTCCACTCCCCATTGTCAAATTTGCATCAATTATTGTTCATGAATAAAACAAATATTTAAAAAATTTCCACTTGTTAGACGATCCGTATGAACATTTTCTTGCAGCAATGATTCTTACATTGTATTCAGAAAAACTAACCTCCAATAATAATTAGCACTTTACAACCCTGGGTCCTGGGTGTTTTGTTCACGATCCTTCTCTTAATATTCTTGACGATATTATCGGCTTCGTTGCTATACGTGTAAACAAAATTTATATGTGATACGTAAACTTTAATTATGGCGCACAATTTTCAACACACGTTTGTTTTGTTGCACGATTGCATCTGATTTCAGTCTTATTCCGCGTGTCTCTTTCTAATGATTAACAGCTTCTATTTTTTTTATTTATTCGCTTTTTTTACTCCTTATATATATTTTATTTATGAAGCGATGATGTATTGCTTGATGTGTTGCATATGACATAGATAGAGAACCCTTCTCCTAGAGATGGGCGATAATAATCGATTTTCATATAATCGATTATTTTCATAGTAAAAATCGATTATTTTCAGCGATTGTTGGTTTCCCGATTAATCGATTTTTCGATATATTTTGGCCACGATATCGATTATGGCCGCCATCGGATGATATCGGAACTGATCGGAGAGAATATATATATTCCAGATTTGAAATTGCGATTATTCTTGTTGGTGCCGGTTAGTGAAATCAAAAAGAACAAAAGAAAAAAACAAAGAAAGAACATAACCTCAGTGAAAAGTGAGAAGTCTCAACGAAACGAACTTTACTCTCGGTGGCTATTTGTTTCCTACTAGTGACAATGGAGAAAAGTAAGATATTTTTATTTGGTATGAACTCAAATATGTAAGAATAAACCTCATGGTTGTTTTTTGCCGTTATATATTTTAATTTTTGTTTTTTTTTTATGAGATTGGAAGTTTTTTATCCAGAGTCGCGGTACCGACTCGTTGTTCAGAAAGGAAAATAAAAAATGAATGCATGTATGTAATTATTGTACCTTTTTTCTTATTCTGTTATACTTTTTAATTAATAAAATCCTCTGGTGATATGCTGTGCTTATAAATTAATTATTTTTTGTGTCACCGCATCATTAAAACTAATCAAAAAATAACGTTCAAATTTATATTGCAGATAACGATTTATAACTTCTGGTGCCCTGCTGGATGAGCAACTGGATTTTTTTCCAAATTTTTCAGGAACTTTGTTAATTATTGAAAAATCGATTAAATATATCAATTTTGGATTAAAAAATATATCTTGCGGCGTTTTTTTTAACTTTAGGTGAAAAAGTTGTGGATCAAATTCATTTTTTTGTGTATAATCAAGCCTTTTTGAAAAAATCGATTAATCGATTATTTTTCGATTTTTTTCTTGAAAAATCGATTTTCAGTTATCGATTGTTGGTATAATCGATTATTTGAAAATCGATTTTTTTTTTAATATCGCCCATCTCTACCTTCTCCCATGAAAACAGCAGCGAATCATCATTATTATGATTGTTGCTTCTCATTTTTTTTTTTTAATGTGTTATATATATATATGTATGTATATATATCTATATATATTCACAATTTTCGACTAATCGAATTGAACGGTTTTTCAGCGGACAACTTCAGGCATCAGCGCAATCACGCTACACGCACGCACACCCGGCGGATCACTCGTCTGCTTTGCCCTCTCTGTACTTTATGCGAAGGGTTTTTTGGTTAAGTCGGTCAGGGTTATATTAGTTGTTTTAACATTAACCATCGATTTTAAATTGAAATAAACATGGATTCAATTGCTTCGGGAGCTTTGTCAGGTGTCGACAGAGATGAACTTATGCAACAAGTTAAACAAGAAATAGCCCTCGCCAATGCACAAGAGTTACTCACGGTAGTGCATTGCATAATTTGTTGATGTGTTTTTTTGTCTCTTCATTGACCTTTTTCGTATTATGAATGAATGTCAATACTGTTTTTTTTTTCATTTACAGAAAATGACGGAAAAGTGCTTCAAAAAATGTGTTACGAAACCTGGTACCTCGTTAGACAGTTCCGAACAGGTACACGATTTTTAACGATGTTAAACATAACCTATAAAATTGCCGTACCCGTGAATTTCATCATTTTAACCCTCATATATGTACAATCGTGTTGTCACGGTAAATATATAAATATATTTTTTTATTGTTGAAGAAATGTGTCGCTATGTGCATGGATCGATACATGGACGCCTTCAACGTTGTGTCAAAGGCCTACAGCGACAGATTGCAAAGGGAACGAAATCGAATGTAAATAGATAAAACGTGTTGAAAAAATAAACATTTTTTTTTGTTGTAATCAATATTTTTCACTCACCTCTTATGTCTCAACGAATCAACGAGACCGGATGCTGATTTTTTTTTCAATATCACGTTCAGTAAAAATGACCAGAAACAAAATTTGAAACATTTGGATGTGTGTTGCAAATTTTGGCCCAGAAAAAGTTGAATATGTTCAAATAATGTTTTTTGCAATGGCTCCAGAGTTTTCCCATTGAGGTTCCATTTGTTTCCAAAAGTTTTTGCAAAAATGGAAACTAATGAATAAGACAAAATGAAGAGTTTCAATTTGACTAATTAAAAAATACATTCAAAGTTGATATATTCAACTAATTAAACTGCTCAGTGGATAAATTTATAACTGAATATTTTTATTTCAAAAGAAGAAAAGAAAATTAGAAATGTTACGATCGAATGAAGTTTATCACAACCGCAGTTTTTTTATCTAGTTTTGGCTCGATGTCGAGCTGTCTAGGAAATAGATAAATAAGACAAAATTAAAAAAGATATACGTGTAAAAACAATGAAACAAAGGCTACTGTTGCTTTAAGATGAAAATCATAATAACTAGGCATTTGATCTAGACTTACATATAAATATATGTCATGTTTGGAAAGTACAATAATCATATTTAGTATTCGTTTTGTTATTTCGTTCTCTCGATTTACACGATAATACAATATAGGAACAGAGCAACGTCGAGTTTGAAAAAAAAGAGTCCAAAGTGAGAACACCGTGTGTTAGGATTGTTTGGACGCGGTGTTCATGCAAACTCTGTACAATTTTCGTTCGTGAGTCTGTGGCATGGACATCGATAAATCTTTATAATTATTATTCGTACTGGTATAGTAATTAGTATATGCGATAATTTTTTGTGCTGTAATTGCAACTATTCTCGCCGTAATACTCTCTATTTCATCTGACGTTTAATTTTCACAGAGTCCTCCTCAAAGTTTATGCATTATATGGTTAAACATTAAACTGTGCAAAGCAGTTCGGAATAGCCGCTTGTACAATTATAGATACAACTTAAAGAAATATATATCGTTGTAATAGGTTTCGCCGATCGATGAATAAAGTGAATAGAATAAATAAACAGAGTTTCAATAAAAACAAAACGATAAAACCGATATTAAAAATGCTCCAAAGTTCCTAAAAATAATGTTTATTTTCAAACCAAGTTGTACAGAAGAAAAATCATAAAGAAAATTAGAATAGAAAAAAAAAATCAATAAAACCTACTTGATGGTGAAAACTTAAATAATCAAGTGCTAAACAATCTTCACTAAATCGATAACATGGAGTTTAGTCTTGCTCGAAGCTTAACAAAGTATCGTTGATAAATTTTCAACTTGTCAACGAAACAAACACTTTTGCAAGAAAATTCATTGTGCGTCTCGTCGTTTCCGGAAATGAAATACTTCGAAACAATGATTTTCATATTTTGCAATAGAGTTCGATTCCAAATACTCTGTTAGGCTTCGTACCGCCGCATATTATATACATGAATACATTTATATATGTCGCGAAAAAAACAAAATCAAAATAAATGATAAATAATTAAAACAACAATGTTTTATGAAAACCCACAATTCCACAGTTATTTATTTGCATTGTTTTCTTTTGTTTACTATTATTTAATATTTAAGTTGTTTTCATACACGCTAAAAGGCACGATATAGCTACCAATCTTTCAACGTGGTTACAAAGTGATTATCTGTGCTTCTCTATGGACAGTACACGCACTGTGGATAGTTTCGTTAATACTTGATCGCATATTGTTGTTTTTCTTTGTGTTTTATTTTCTTCAACTCATGTTCCCCGTCTATCCCCGAGCGTTGTACGGAATACCGACGTAAGTTTGATTTAAGCGCAAAAAGAAATTAGCAAGATAATGAAACGGATACGTGTCCCTTTTTATATGGAGAAATATTACGAGAAAACAAATAAATTTAACATTATTTTTATGAGAAATAGCAGTCTTGCATTGAATTCGAATTTGCATCCGTGGTATTCCACGGAAATTCTTTCCATTATTTTTGTTGAATTCTCTTAGCTATGAAATTAATCCAATATTTTTTTTAATTTTTTGTCTGGAGGTTCCTCGGATAGGATATGAAACATTGACAATTTTTCGTATAGCATAATTAACGCAAAAATATTGACCAGTCGAAAAGAAAACGAAATTCGTTGCATTTCAGTGACAGAAATTTCAAAGCTGTGAGACCAAAGCAAGATATTCTTAACATATTTTTTTTTCTCCAGCGTTTTTGTTTTCGTTTGGTATCCTTTCTTCTTACGAACTACGGTGAAAAATACTAGTATTGTACAGCGTTTTGCTATTGCTAGCCAATTAAAAAATATCTTAAGCATGGAATGTGTGTGTTTCCTACTGTCTACTAAATGTGGGAATGTTTTAATGCAGTACTGAATTTCATTAATTCGATCAGAAAAATGTCCTGTACGGATAATATAATGTAACCACGCTGATTGGCCAGGAACACACCTGTTTTGTTTGTTTTTTCGCTTTTCTTTCCTACTTGCGTTTTCTTTTTTTTCTGTTGCATTTTAAATATTTTGCTCAATGTTACGACATCGAGTTAGTCTCGAGCTCATTATATTAAGCGAGCTTGAGGGTCGTACCTTAAACAGGACTTGCCGCTTATTACAAACAAAGTTACGATAATGTAAATCGGCTTTATAATTTTAATAAACCCAACGTTCTTCCCAGACTCTGAACAGTATTCAAACTGTTTTTTTTTGTTGTTGTTAAGAATTCTTTTGTAAAGATGACAATATTACTACACTTTTTTTTCTTTTTTTTTTACAAAAGGATTTTGATTTGTCGTGCATCCCAATTGATCCACATATTCGGTTGTACTTGAAATTTATTGCAAGTTCATACGAGGGTGTACTGTACCGTTTTCAGTTTTTCTGTCTCTCTCTCTCTCTCTCTCTCTTCCTCTCACTTTTCCTATATCTCGCTCCCTTTCTAAATTTTCCATTTACGTAGACGTAAATGACATTGACATTGTTTATTTTTAAACATTTCATATTGTACTGGATTGCCCAAAAAATCACATCGTATTCTAAGTGGTTTTTGTTCGTTTCTTTTTTCTTTCATCAGTTTATAAACATCTTGCGATACACATGTATCCAAGAAAATATATATGAGCACCTAATTTTTATTACTTTTGTCTTTCGTTACTTCGTTTTGTTTTTTTTTTGTTTTTTTGTTTTTTCACTCGGATAACTTTAACTTTCATAAATAATTTTCGTCCTTTTAAACATGTAGCACCATTTATAGTCGAGAAAATAATTTGCATGGATCTTTTTAGGCAATCCATTGTATAAGACGGATGATTTACAGGCATCTTTTCAAGGAATACCATTCGAGTTAACTTTAGTTGAATGAGGTAATGCACAAAGTTCAGTCGCAATATTATGTGCACGGTGTGTACGAGTGTAAGTGAGTGTTTGTGTACATATAATATTTTCTCTTTTGTTTTATTTTTTCATTAGTTTTGTTTGTTTTTCATTTGTTTCTCACCAATGCAAACGAAAGATATAGAAAAAAAAAAAAAAAAAAAAAAATCAGTGCATCTCCGGGATGAAAGATCAACGTGAACGTTTTTTCAGACCTTGACGTGTTAACATTCTTCGCGTCCATGTTTTTCACCCCTATTGGTTATAAATACGAGTAGTAATACTAAGCGCATTTACCGCAGAATAACGCAGGAGGAAAATTGTCCAAAAATGCAGCAAACAAGAAAATATGCATGTTTCAAAGACACTATTTTAGTCCTGATGAATCGATAAAATTTCTCCATTATTTCTTACTTTTGATTAACAAGCCATTTCCAATTTGTCCAACGAATCCCAAATCAGACTCATAGACAATACCATCGTCTCGTATGTTAGAAAGTGTACAAAAATATTTTGTTCAGTGTCACCGTGTTTTTGTTTTTCGTTTTGAATATTTACAAAATATATCGTAGTAAGAACCGAAACGGAGGGGAAACAAAAAACACAATGTAGTGGACCGTTTTTCCTTCTACGCTCGTTTGCAGCGCATATCTTATAAAATATTGAGCCCCAAATCCGGCAGTGTGTAATGTGTCCCATCATGGACATTTAAACTGCTAAATTTGTTTTTATTTTATTTTCGTTTGTTTTTTCTTCTTCTATCAGCAGCATATGCATTAAAGACATTAATGTCTTAATAGGATATCGCTTACCAGAATTAGGAGTGTAATTCAATTTTTTCCGCTTACAACGCTTAGAACTTTAAACCTACGTTACTTATCGTTTTCTTTTTGAAGGTAAATGAAAATTACCCAACGTCGTTATAGTCTACGGTAATACCTTTTGAAAAATTCGATATACCGTTATCTCCGCTGGTATCTTCGAGCTACAATAAAAGAATCGAGTTCTTATTGAGTGTCTTCTGAAAATTGGCATTTTTACGGTTTTTACCTCCGAACATCACACTGGATTTTAGAAACTTACGAAAATGTCTTGTTCCTTTGATTCATAGAGTTTTTCTTCGACAATTTAATATTTAAAAAATTTACGGACGAAACAGTGTGGTGTTCGTTAAAAGATAATTATAAATATTTGAAATTTAACTCACGCAAGACGCGTTGCTGAATACTTCTTCGATCTCGTCTATCTCCTCACTCAATTCATCTCCTCTCGCGCTATGACTCTTCTCCTGCTTCATCTTTTTCGTACTTCGATCTGGCGACTCAGCGTCGGATTCTTTGACTGGACTTTGCTCGTTGGCGCTTCCCGATGCCGACGAGACGAAATCTTCCTCGTAATTGTCACCACCATCGCCTCCTGTTATTTTTCAATTTACTACTATTACAATTGTTCGAATATTTTGCTGATTAAAAAGATTATATTTTGTTTATTTTGAAGACGAATTAATACAGTTGAATATTTATTCGACTTACCTAACCCAATATCCATGAGTTCTTTCAAGTCGTTAATATTAGTTTTTTTACCATTCAACGGTGGCAAATCACCAAAAATAGAATTACTCTTGGGCGCGAGGGGCGGCAATTCCCCTAAAAGGGTTTCGTTTTTGCGTACGTCACCAACTTTTTGTCTCTTACCATCGACTATTATTTCTTCGAAAAAAACAGTCTTCTCGAAATTGTTTTCAGCATCGATGATTTTAATGTTTTGAGCGTTATTCGTAATTCGTAAGTCCGCGCTTCTTTGCTTGCTTTCGAATTCTTCATTTTGATTAAGCTCTCTCTCGCAATCTATGCTCTCGTCGAACTTAATAAGTTGTTCACTCTTGTTTATTATATTTGTATCTTTGTCTATTTTGGTCTCTTGCTTGCGGCTGTTATTCGTCGGGACATTTTGATTATTCGGACTGACGGATAATTTACTCGATAGTACGTTATTATTGGCTGTCCCATCGGCCAATTCCGAGTCCAGATTCTCCTCGAAACTCTCATTGTTATCCCTAAGTGTTGATTTTTTGTGCGATTCGCTGCTCGACGTATCCACCGTATCGTTGACCAATTTTTTTTTATCAGTTATTGTCACGTTTATCGGCAAATCGGGACTAGCGACCGAAATACTTTCGGCCTTGTCGGACGAATCGTTGTCGTTTGAGAATGAAGTTGATTCCTTGTTGTGGACGACTTTCGGTACCGAAATTTCGAATGTTGCGTTAGAAAAATTTGTCGACGTTTCGTTCGTTTTGTTTAGTCTGGAGTCACCAAAGTTGCTCTGAAAATCAACAAAAAACAGCGAATAATTTTCGTGCTCCCACTGAATTCCATTCCCATTTTATGAATTAGAAAAATCGACGAGGCTAGGAAATTTTCATAATTAAATGGAAATAATAAATTAATTTAATAAAATTATTAAATAGTTCTAAAATTATTCCAATAAAATTAAATAAAATGAAATAAGTAATTTTATGGAAAATCAAATGCATTTTTTTCTTTCATACTTTTTGGGTGTTGTTGAAGGCACCGTTGATGCTGCTTTTGAGGATTTCTCCGAGCAACGGCTCGTTGGTACTGATACCTAATTTTTCAGACAATTTGTTTCTCCCTGGATAATTGTACTCCTTTCCAAAATAGGTTTCTGAATCGTACACAGATATGGTATAATCCAGTCCAAAGTATTCTAGAAACTCTCTAACTAAGGAAAATAATAATTTTCCATCCTCATTGCCGAGGTACTGTTTCACCGTTTCGTTGAGTAATGGCTCTGGATTCTGTAACGAAAAAAAACGTAACCCAATGGCAAAAAAACCTTAAAATTCCTCTCATCGTACTGGATCATTTTATTTTTTGAATTTGAAATTTTGAGCAAAGTGCGAGTTCTGGATCGACACTGAAAATACTATAAAGTTCAGGAGCTTTTCTTTGAATCCGCAGTTCGTTTAAGGCAAGTCGCATACAAAAACTTACCGCAACAGTTTCCTGTTCCTCGAGTGCCAGAAAAACACTTGCCCTGAGTTCAGCCTGTGCAAAAAAATGGAAAGTTTTTTGAAAAATTCGTGAAACCAGGAGGAATCTGAGTTTCAAAAGCAATGTAAAAATTGAAAGTTAATTTTTTCATTCGAACGAAATGCAACGATAGTTCGCATAACCTGCAAAAATTGGCATGTGTTTCCTTTTAACTCGGGTAAAAAAAACTAACGTATATATCGTCATACCCGTAGTTTGGCGAGAACGCCATTATTCTCGAGTGTTTGCACCACGAGGTCCCGTAACTCGGTGTCCTCCTCCATTGATATGTTTCCGTCGATCATCGTAACAAACAAAAAAATATTTTTACACCCCCCTACGAACGACCTCAAATGATGTAAATATTTACGCTTCCCATGGCGTGCCTTCTTTTATCGCAAACAATACCGGGGTCCATTTGGTCTTTTGCGATTTGTGATATTACCACCCCCTTGTTAAGATCTAGGAACTTTTCACTTCAACGACGCAATAATATCTTTTTAACCATATTTTTACGTTCCATTTCACAACGTTCCTCTGTTTTAGCGACCCCCTCTCAAATCCCACGAGGCAGCTTTCGCGTCCTTTCACATTTCTTGTTCCGCCGTGCCGTTAAAATATCTCGTACGTTGATCATTTTTATTCATTTTTTTGTTATGATTTAATAATTTTTATAGTTTGCACTAGATATTCATTTCGAAACTTCTTTCGCGTGAATATTTCTTAATTAACACCAAAGCTTCACCCCTTCGATGATCTGCTCCCTTGCTTAAAAAAACGAATTTATCTGAGCAACTGTTTTATAATCGAATTAAATATTAACTCATTCCGTTTTTCGCATTAAATGTCGGATATTTATTTGTACATTTTTTTCATCGATTTTGTATACAGAAATAATTTGTATTCATCATTGTGCTTTTTTTGAACAAAAATATTTTGTTCATATAAAAATCTCATTGTTTTTTTATTCGAATTTTGTTTACACATTATTTCACGGGGTTTCTGAAGGATCAATTTTTTCAATTCAGAGCTTCGTCAAATCCAAAATTGGAGTAACACCAAAACTCGTTGGCTAAATTGTTTTTATGACGAGGCTCGAAAGTGCATTTTTTCGCGCCCACAAGTTTTTCAACCAGATCCGCCATAACTGCACCTTGAAATTAAAATTGCAAAAAAAAGTTGAATCCATTAAATAATTCAGCGAAATTTTACTTATCGAGTGAAGAATATGAAATAATTACCAGTGGATATGACGTAATTTTTTTTGGACAAGTATTTAACGGTCACCAATGTTTTGGTCAAACATTCCTCAGAAAGAAAGGGTGGATCGGCAATAACGAGGTCGAAACGACCGGCCATGTCACCAGGGACAAGGAGGGGTGATTTATAGTCATAGAAAACGTAATCTTTTCCAAAAGCTGAAAACCTCTGGTCATACTCGAAGAGAGTTACTGTTCAACAATTAAAAATTCATACGTAATTAACAGTTTTCGTTCTCAAAAAATACAATTCGATTATCAATTCGGTTTACCGCTCCTGTCACCAGCTTCTTTCTTCAAACTTCTGTACAAAGTTGGACAAGAAACTAGAGCAATTCTCCCATCGGAAGGAGTCGATTTGATGGCACCTTTTGTAAATGTATCGACAGTTTCCTCATCATACCAAAATTGGCTGAGTTGCTGGAAAGAAATCAAATAAATTATTTTATTGAAAAACTTCAAAAAAAAAAGAATTCTAAAAGTAGTCGAATTTTTATTCGACTATTCTTCGAATCGATTGTCCATGTCTACCAACTGACCCAATTTTCCTCAAACATGACATCCGCCGATTCCACCGGGTCGGTCAATATTTTGTTCAGCTGATTAGAGATGGGCGATATTAAAAAAAAAATCGATTTTCAAATAATCGATTATACCAACAATCGATAACTGAAAATCGATTTTTCAAGAAAAAAATCGAAAAATAATCGATTAATCGATTTTTTCAAAAAGGCTTGATTATACACAAAAAAATGAATTTGATCCACAACTTTTTCACCTAAAGTTAAAAAAAACGCCGCAAGATATATTTTTTAATCCAAAATTGATATATTTAATCGATTTTTCAATAATTAACAAAGTTCATGAAAAATTTGGAAAAAAATCCAGTTGCTCATCCAGCAGGGCACCAGAAGTTATAAATCGTTATCTGCAATATAAATTTGAACGTTATTTTTTGAATTAGTTTTAATGATGCGGTGACACAAAAAATAATTAATTTATAAGCACAGCATATCACCAGAGGATTTTATTAATTAAAAAGTATAACAGAATAAGAAAAAAGGTACAATAATTACATACATGCATTCATTTTTTATTTTCCTTTCTGAACAACGAGTCGGTACCGCGACTCTGGATAAAAAACTTCCAATCTCATAAAAAAAAAACAAAAATTAAAATATATAACGGCAAAAAACAACCATGAGGTTTATTCTTACATATTTGAGTTCATACCAAATAAAAATATCTTACTTTTCTCCATTGTCACTAGTAGGAAACAAATAGCCACCGAGAGTAAAGTTCGTTTCGTTGAGACTTCTCACTTTTCACTGAGGTTATGTTCTTTCTTTGTTTTTTTCTTTTGTTCTTTTTGATTTCACTAACCGGCACCAACAAGAATAATCGCAATTTCAAATCTGGAATATATATATTCTCTCCGATCAGTTCCGATATCATCCGATGGCGGCCATAATCGATATCGTGGCCAAAATATATCGAAAAATCGATTAATCGGGAAACCAACAATCGCTGAAAATAATCGATTTTTACTATGAAAATAATCGATTATATGAAAATCGATTATTATCGCCCATCTCTACAGCTGATTCTCACGTTCGTCACGTTCCTTGTAAAAATCCGCCAGAGCAGCCAAAGTCGTTTGACTTAAACGAGGCTCGTCGTCGTCGCTTTCCGTCATTTTTAACAATAAACAATATCCCTGATGCAGTTGCGCTGTATATAGCCTTATGAACTCGAAAAACGTGGTTCGTTGAAGACCCGCGAGGGGCGAAGACGCGATGAACAATGAGAGAGACACTTGCTGTTGCTCGGCGAAAAGTATACCGAAAAAACGTCAAGAGAGCGCTACGTTAAGAAAAGCCCCACAGTTGATTTAAAAAAAAGTTTGATATTAAGCGTTGACTTTTAAATAATATAGGCGTCATAAATAAACAATAGCCTATCTAATTTATTTATCAATCAACTCCACAACAATAATCGCCAAGAATATTGAGAATAAAGTCAACATTGAAATTTCCCGCCCAAAGTTGGTATCCCTGTTTCCGATCGTATCCCGGCGAGAACTTCACTCGTCAAAAATCCGACGTAGTGCGTGAACTTAGAGTAGGAGCTTCTTTTACCAATCGCAAGAATGGCGGACGCGTGAGTAAAATCTGTTGTTACAAAGAAATCGGAAAATATCATAACAATCCGTTTATAATGTTGATAATAAACATGGTTAAGTGATTATTGCAAATACTCCGAATCGTTATTTGGATATAGTTTTTTTAACCGAACGTTAAAAGTCGTTCATAAAGTGTCATCGGCGTTCAGCTGCCCGCGACTTGCACAATAAGCCCGCAACGTGTCTTTGACAATTTTAATTTAACATCAAAGCATCGCAATTTGAACATAGACCGAAAAAAATTAGTTTTTCAGATGCCACATGCAATATTGTATCAGTGTCGAGTTTTTCATCAAGTTTTATTTTCATAACCTCAAAATTACTAGTGAATCACAGCTTCGCTATGACAACAATCGCAACTTCTCATTACAGCTTTAATCAAAGCCATTTTTATTGTCTTTCCATAGGAAGAAAAAGGAAGCTGCGCCTCCCAAGAAATTGCCAGCAGTACCAGAATCTGTACTGAAAAGGAGGAAGCGTCGTGACACCGCCAAAGCTGCGAGAGTTCAAGTTTCCATCAAGGTACATACAGATTTTTCATTCATTTCTTTTCTCTTCCCATCATATTCGGCGTTCATGAAAGAATTGAAATATTCCTTGAAACAAAACCTCGAAAAAATTTCCATCATTGTATTTTAATGCTACACAGTCAAATATTCTATTTGCCTCGATATTTACTCGTGAATCCATAAAGTTTGTTGGTAAAAAACACGATTTTGACGACACCAAAGAAATTTTCATCTAAATTCACTCATTCATTCCGTACCAAAATATTCCCCCAACCAATTCCTACAAAACTCTAAAAATTATTCAACAATCCTCAATGAAGTTGTCCACCGTAGCCCTGGATTGATAATTCATTGAAAATCTGGCTGCTGAATCGAAGCTTTGTCTAAAAATCAATGAATTTATACAATAGAATTTTTTTTGACTTTAGCAACGTGCCGCTCACTACAAAAAGAGGAAAGAAATCTTCAAGCGTGCAGAGCAGTATGTCAAGGAGTACAGGACAAAGGAACGTGACGAAATAAGATTGAAGAGACAAGCCAAGAACCGTGGTAACTACTACATTCCGGGTGAAGCTCGTCTTGCTTTCGTCATCCGTATTCGTGGGTAAGTTTCCGACCAAAAGAGCGAATGAATAATTAAGAGAAGAGGGAAATAATCGATTGTTTAATAAATGAATGATTATTTCAGTGTGAATCAAATCGCCCCGAAGCCGCGCAAAGTACTCCAATTGTTCAGACTGAAGCAGATCAACAATGGTGTTTTCGTCAAATTGAACAAGGCGACGATCAACATGCTTCGTATTGTCGAGCCTTACATTACTTGGGGATACCCCAACCTCAAGTCGATCCGCGAATTGATCTACAAACGTGGATTTGCCAAAATCGACCGCCAACGTATTCCGATCACGAGCAACACCATCGTTGAGCGAAAACTCGGTTAGTTCATCTCGCACAATAATAATCTGTTATTTTTACTAATATCGATGATAAATTATTGCACAATAATATTGATAAGTAATTATAAACGTTATATCAACACTACCAACCATTATTAATGATGATAATTCAGAATTATTGATTTTATAATCATCGTTGAATCGCGATAAGTCCATGGGAGTCGATATTTTAAATACATAAACTTCTCTCTTCCATCTTGTCGTAAAGTAAATCGAATTGATCCATGAATTCGTTTAGAATAAATATGAACTTATTTTCGATCGGTTCGTACAATTTTGCAGTGAAAACTGAATATTTTCTCGTCAGGATTAAATCTTTTCTCGTAAATCGTTAATTGCAATCTTTTCTTTTACTTTTTGTTAGGTCGTTCCGGAATCATCTGTACGGAAGACTTGATCCACGAACTTTTCACCGTTGGACCCAAGTTCAAGTACGCCAGCAACTTCCTGTGGCCGTTCAAGGTAATTTTCTTTAAAATAAAGCTTCTGTTATCGATTGTTATTAATATATTGACATAGGCATGGTGATAGAAACTTAACAGCGATCTATTCCCTCCTACTATGTCAAAGAGCAATACAAACTTTACGATCGCCGAACGATCTTCGTGGTCGTGCGGCTCGGAAAAAAGCTTAAACATTATAACAACTTTTCTATCATTTTATGTTTCGACGGAAAATGAGAATGTTTTACTTATCATTTTATTTTTATTTGTTCAGCTCAACACCCCGAACGGCGGATGGCGCAAGAAGACCAATCACTACGTCGAGGGTGGTGACTTCGGTAATCGTGAAGACAAAATCAACGAGCTGCTCAGGCGAATGGTTTAGATTTATACGAACTTGAGAAATAATAAAAAATAACGTACCATCGAACTATTTTGTCTACTTTTTTTCATTTTAAGATAAGAATTGAAAAGTTGGTGCTGAACCACGAAATTATATCGTTTTTTCGTACAGTAGAAAAAGCTTTTAAAAAAAATAAAAAAATCCAAATGATCGGCTATTTGGTTTCGTAAAAAAATATCCAAAAAGATCGTTCACCCATGACGAAAGATCAAATGTGATCCTCGTACGTATAAGCAATCGTCGGTAATGCCTTGAAATAACGCTTCTAGTAAATAATCAAATTCTTCGAAAAACACAATAATTTCAAGCCCTGAATAACTTAAATTTCTGCCTAAAAATTGCACGGTTTTTCAAAGTAATATCAATGACTATTTTTCTGTTGCCATTAAAAAAAGGATTAGGGCGCTATTTACGTTTTTAAAACAATTGATCTTTCATTCTTGTACGAATGAAAAAAAATACTTCCTTTGAACAAGATTATTTCTAGCTACGCGATTTCCTTTTCATAACTTCATTCAGTCTTCAATTTCTACAGTTTCTTTCGCGAATCATGAGTATTCCTTCACCTAATCATTTATTTTGTTATTTTTCGATAAGATAACGTTAGAAAAATTATTGCGTAAACATAGTAATTGATGTTTTCTGGTATGAACGGCCATTCATCGCATGCAAGTAAAGAGTGAAGTATCTCAATTCACCACTTGTCACTACCAAACGGCCCTATTCACGTGTGAGCGTAAAAGAAAA
Source organism: Campoletis sonorensis (assembly GCA_013761285.1). Lineage (NCBI taxonomy): Eukaryota > Metazoa > Arthropoda > Insecta > Hymenoptera > Ichneumonidae > Campoletis > Campoletis sonorensis. The sequence goes on from JACEOJ010000085.1 coordinate 2,901,264, forward strand.
ATGGCCGAACGCACGTACGAATACGAATTGCCATCAAGTCTGTAACCGAAGAATTCTGGTGGTTCATCGTTTCGAGCAGGTTCGAGACACTTTACATCGAATTATTTTTTCTTCGAGCAAAATTAATTTTTTTCAATCGTGAATTTATTGAACTTGTTTGTAGTTGAATAAAAGAATCAAGATTGCTAAACAATTAAAAAATTGTGAGGAGTACACACATGATTTAGTGACATAACCTGAAACATTACAAAGTACGCAGGTAAGAAAAAATTCGTTTCGAAACAAAAACCTGCAAGAGGTGTGTCATTCAATTTTTTTCTTTGTTGTTATAAATTTATTCGTTCATTCGTCGCATTGTCCACGTGTTAATCGATTTCGATCAACCACAATTCAAATCTCGTTTTTGGCGTTATGGTATCGTGTCCGACTTGTCAGAACCGCGATCGAATCCCATCGTTATAGAAATTATTTTATTGCGTCATTCGTTTTGATAAACGAATTATTTATTGTAAAATAGGTGCATCGATTTTTTTAACTTCTCTCGACAATTATTAGATTGTGTAAAAACTGGGATTGCAAAATTATGACATTAAAATACGTGACTTGAATCTCCTACTTTTTTCCATGATGTTCGAAATTTTATATTGAAAAGCATAAAAATGTGAGATAGTGATATGACTTGTTTCGATTATAAAATTTTTTTGTTTCAATTGCCAAAAATTTGGCCGATGTTTTACCAAAATTTGCATCAACATTAAATAATTAAAATCGCTTATTAATAAAATCCTCAACAAAATAAAATCCCTCACACTTTCCAGACCAATAACTGCATGATTTTTTGTTTAGATGAAATATTTTCGATACAATGTCTGAAAAGAATTCAAATGAAGGGGGATCGGATGCAAAACTATCGGCGCTAACTCCGCTGTTATCAAAAGTGCCCAAAGGTGCTTCAAAAATTTTCATTCTTACTCCTGAAATCTTGAAATCTCTTGGCATCACAAATCATGCAGGAATTAAACGAACTGCTTCTAAAACTGCAACGAACGAAGATGTCGGGACATGCACTGCTATCCAATCGCCGAAAGTTGAAGCTGAAGGATCAAACGATACATCAAAATGTATCGAAAGAAATACGAGCAAGAGTGAATCGAAAAAACATAAAAGAACCAGCCCATGCAGAGGAAATCTGAATAAAAGAGAAAAAATTTCGAAATCTCCATCAGACGGTGCCTCAAAAAGTAAAGATAAAGCAAAAATAGAGGACGACTCGTCGTTTGCTAACAAAATTCACAAAGAAGAGCCGCTTTCTTCTACCCCCAAATTAAAAAAGACAAGGAGAAAGAGCGCCACTCAAAGTCGCCAAGAAAGTGAGGAAAGAGAAAAGTTTGATAAGAAAACGAAGGAAGATTCGAAAGAGAAGTCTGAAAATACTGCAAGTAGCTCTCGAACTCCCAGACGAGTAGTTAAACCAAAGAAATTTGATGACTATATTGTGACCGATGATTATGTAGGCAAAACTTTACCAAAAGATGATTTTGTCTTCACTCCTCCGGCTGCGAAAAGAGAATCTCGTAAATCCTCGCTCAATTCGAAAAATGTCGAAGCTGCAGCTGAAAAATCTCCTAACGTGGATAAAAAAAACAAAAGACAAAGTTTGGGCGAGAAAAAAATTCCTGTGGAGCGAGGTGGCGACGAAAAAATGGTTAAATCGAACAAAACGGTTGAAACAATTAAAGAGCAAGGACGCTTGGAGGAACCCAAGAGTCAATCAACTGGTGACACTTGCTCGACGCCTCCTGAAACTTCAACAAGTTGGAAAACAACTAAAATTGTTAAGACGTACGAGAGAAGAAATTCACAGGAACAGAAGAAAAATATTGATGGAGCGACAGACAGTGAATCTGTAAGATGTAAAGATGCAGAAAATGGTGCAGCCAACCTCGTTCGTAAAATGCACACTTATGCTAGTCCGAAAATGAAGAGAAAAATTGAACAAGAAAATATTGATCAAGAAGAAACCTTAAAAACAGAAAAAAAGAACGAACCAGTGATTTCGAATAAAAAAACTGACCCACCATTATGTCAAGATAAAAGTGTCCTTAATCAGAATGAAAAACAAAACGTTAGCCAAGAGTTGGAACAAATAAAAACGTTAAGAACGAGCGTTCAATCAGCAAATAAATCTTCGGATAAAGTCGCATCCAGCGAAATGAAAAAATCAGAAACGGAGAAGATCGTGTTAGAAAATAAAACAAAACCGAGTGAACTTTGCTCATCAAACATTTTAGTCGATCAATCGCCAATTGAATCGCCACAAACTCCGACGCAAACAGACAAAACAAAGAAGATCGACATTTTGAAATCGAATCTTCCAAAAATTTCCCACCCCAAAGGAGACAATCCTCCAAAGCCGTCGTCTCCTAAATCTCGAACTGAAGATGAATCAAGATCCACGAAAACTCACCTTCCAAGATCTCCTGATGATAAAGAAATCAGTCCAGGTCTAAAAACGATACCTGGAGGTTTCTGTGATAATTCAACGCGGCGTGCATTGATAGCACAAAATAACAAAGAGAAAGTTAACACTGTGGAGCCTGAAAAGAAAGATTCTACTTCAAAATCTGACCCTACTAAATCTGAAGACAATAAAAAAGTGATAAAGCAGGAGCCTAGAACGTTAACTTTGATTCCACTGGAGTTTAAACCCACGAAAAATCTGAAGCACCCATTGAGAAAAGAAAAAACTACTTTGAAGACTGATACACCACAATCTGTAGATAAAATTAAAGCTAATGCTTGTGAACTTGACAAATCAAAATTGCATCACAAAGATAAAACTATAAATTCTAAGCTGCCTTTCTCAAAACCTCGAAATAAAAATGAAACTATAGTTAATAAGCCCAACACGTCAGAACGTAAGGACAAAAAAAAAGTTATCGATCCAAACCCCGGTCCAGTATCGACAAACACAAACCGAGTTAACTCAGTCTCGCATCCTCAACAAGTTGACGATAGAACTGAAACTCCCATTCCACTGGTGAATTCACCAGATGTAAACGATGAAGACGAAGATGTCTCGAACTCCAACGAAAGTGTAAAACCTGAAGAAAATGATTCTACGACCTTAGAACTGAAAGCATCGCAGTCCCAGAACAAAAAAGAAGCTCCGGATGAGAGCGAACAGATTATTTCAAAACTCAAGGCCCCAGAATCTACGGAGAAGGAAGAAAAAGACTCTTTGGAAAATCACGAGAATCTAAATGAAAAGAACGATATTCTAAAACTGGATTCCACGCGTAGTTCAGCTAAGGAAAATGTAAAAATTAGTTTGAAAGCAACACCCGGGTCTCCAGACCACAAGGAAGAATTTTCGTGTCCACCTGATCTATCGAAAGCTTCGAAAGAAGAAGTAACAACCGGCTCGACGGTGCAGCAGGAGCAAAAGACGCGAATTTCCTCAGACGAAAGTGAGGTTGTAGCTTCGAAATCTGATTCGTCCTCGTCTCACGAAAAAACAGTGTCCTCTTCAAATTTAAATAAATCGGAATCGCCTGACTTAGAAAACAACCAAAGTTTGTCAAAACATTCGACGAATCCGGAAAAAACTTCTATTTGCATGCCTGAAATCGCTTCCGGTACGGAAAATCCATTAGTGAATACTTCTGCCTCTAAAACCGAAGAAATCGTTCCAACCGCTGTTCCAGTATCCAAAGAAATAGAACTTGAAGAAAGTTCCGTAATCGAAGAAGATTCTTCGGAAAAAACAGAGGATACCTCAGTCTCTATCCCCGAAGAAATCGTTCCAGCTGTTGAAGTGTCCGAGGTAATCGAACCAGTTAACGAAAGTTCTCAAATCGACCAAGTTCCTGAGGAGACTACATCGACGGAAGCATTAAAAGTTCCTCGAAAAAGAGGAAGACCAAGAAAATCCATAATCCCGAAGGAAGCTCCAGTGGAAGATAAAGTTGAACCCGAAGATGTTAACATCCCGGACGATACTTCTCCCGAAGCTACTCCAGAAAATAGGCGTCGGGTGAAAAGAGCGGTGCAACGAGACGAGAACGAAATTGATGGAAAAGGGTTGAGCGATGGAAGCGATGACGAACCGGCGATGGAAGAAACGGTAATAAGACGTCGTCGAGGACGACCTCCTGGTCTGACATCGAGCAGCAGAGGCAGAGGACGAGGTAGAGGCCGAGGTCGTCGTAGAGGTCGAGGTCGAGGTCGAGGGCGAGGGCGTGTCGATTTCGAGTACGTGCCTAGAGAACGATCATCTCGGGATCAAAACACTGATGATGGCGACGATTCGCAAAAATCTGAAGTACGTAAACCTACAATTTCGACAATTGTTTATTGAGATACGAATTAACGAAAAATCATCATTTCAAAACTGTGCTTCAAAGAGACTCGTAATTGAATATAAATTTTCTATCACTGTAGGAAATTCCTCCGGAAGTCGAATGTGCCAAGTGTAAGACAAAAATGTTAGAGAAGTCGTGGCCTCTGCACAACTTAATGGACCACAATGACATGGGTTGGCTGACTGGCGAACCGGAACCGGTAAATTTTACGATGAAAATAATTTTATAAAATTATTCAAATGTTACATTTTTAGAAATATTTATTTACGTTGTTCTGTTTGGTTTTTTTTGATCGCAGGATTTCACGGATGAAAAATTGCTCCGTTCCGTTCTGGCAGCGGTAGTGAGGAAAAAAAGAGGCAAAGGCTTTTTCAAGTGCGAGTTGTGTGGAGATACGAAACGCAGTCCAATTGGGTTTATTTCACATTTACAATTTTGCGGCAAAACAGAAGACGTACGTACTTTCAAAATATTCTCGTTTTTTTTCTTGATATTTTAATGCCATCTAATTCAATGAAAAAACGAGTATTGAAACAATAATAATAATTTACAGGAGAAATATGCGCTCATGGTAACTTGTCCAATTTGTGGTAACGTTATGATGTCATCTTCGTGGCCGATCCATGACAGATATCATCGACAATTGGACAAAGCAAGAGAAGAAATGAAAGTCGACGTCCAACAAAATTCGACCCCACAAAAAGAAAAGCGCAAAGCAGCTGAAAAGTAACGTATTTCGAACAATAAAGATTCAATGCAGAATTATCGCGGAGACAAAAAACATTGAACACATCTAAACTTTGCCATGTTTGTTAACAGAGCAGCGACGAAAATTAGCGAATTCACCGATCTCATTAAAGAAGACGGACCACCGGCTAAAAGGCAGAAACTGAGCAACGATCAAGTTGTACGTAACATACAAATTTCACTCATTCTTACACACAATAATTCTTCTGTTGAATTTCGAACAAAACTCTTGATTAATTTACAGAGCCGTTATATCTCCAGACCTCGAGACACAAGGAATCCTCCTAATCGCTGGAGAGGTCTTTGGAAAGTAGATTTAAGTACAAAGGGAAAAACGAATTGTCGACAACCCGGTTGCAATTTTGAATCTGATACGCTCGAGTCCATGTTCGAGCACAATGTCAAGTGTCCTTATGTCCCCCGCACGGTTCGTAGGCCAACGATATATTTCTTATTCCAAGATTTTCCAGTCGAAAATCTGAAAAACATAAAATGAAGTTTTGTTTCAAAAAATTTGATCATCTTGTCGTATATTTTACAGCATTACTCGTGCAGAATTTGTAAATATTTCCACGAGAGCGAGAAGGAAGTAATGAAACACGTAAAAGCAAATCACGCCGAGGGTAAAACTCTAAAGGGTGACTCCGATTTTGAGCACCCTGATACTTCGAGTTCCAGCGATAGTGACTCTGATCCATTGGATGATAAGCCATCCAAATCAACTTCAACCCAGTATCGAACTGGATACAGTCGAAATAGTTAGTTCATACTTTCATTCTTTCGTGACATATACAAAAAAAAAAACTAAAAAGTTTTAAAAGATGAGACTTTACAAGAAAGGAGATAAGAACGTATTTTCTGTTCGACAGACCGACCACCCACGCACGTTAAGTTTTTGGATACGGAAGCGTCTGTGCACCGGAAACGATATTTCACACCCGCTATTCGTTGGACTATGGAATTGTCAGTACTTCTACGATTGTTGTTAAATAAAAATGTGTGTAAAACTCTGTGAAAAAAGCTAACTATCCTCGTTTTTTTTTTAGTGAACGGAAACATTATCGTTTAAGACTGTTCGAAAAATTGTTGCCGAACTCGATGAAGCGCTTGAAATGCAAAGACGCGCAAGACTATTTGCCGGAAATCGAAACCTCTATGCGAGTTAGAAAAGCGAAAAAACAAGGAAATAAAGAAGCGGTTGAGTGGACAAGGTACCAACGATTTCAAGGAAAACTCCACGACGGTAACGAGCCTGCTAACTGAACGTTTTTTCAACGTCAAGTAGTCATGAAAATACTGATTTAATTTGTGAAACAAAAAATTACAGGAGTTCCAACGCTTTTTACCGGTGGTCCTGTTTGGGCTATTGCTTGGTTACCGATTCCAGCTCCAATGTACGATCAAGGTGTTGACCAATACGTTGCCATCAGCACGCATCCAACTATGGAGAGTGTTTATTGCGTGGGCAAATCTTACGCTGAGAAAAATCTTATTCAAATATGGAATGTTGGTCCGCTGAACAATCGGTAATCGATTGGTTTGATATAATGGAAAATAATGAATTATAGTACCCTTCAAATTGCTGACAATAATTTCTTCTTTTCTTGTATTATTTTTCATGGAAAATCATCAGAAAAAGCTCCGATTGCTCTGAGCCACGTTTGGCCTACGGCGTAACCCACAACAGCGGAACAATTTGGTGCCTCGAATGGTGTCCGTCTGGTTGTTACGAACACCCGAGTTTTCTCAACAAAGAAGAGAAACAACGTGAAAGCTCAAAAAGAATGGGCCTTTTGGCTGCTGCCTGCTCAGACGGTTGCGTCCACATATTTTCTTTGCCTTTTCCTAGTCATCTTGATTCTAGTGAGATTGAAGAAATGCCGAACGATTTACCTATTTACGATACAAAACCCGTCTTGACCTTGTTGACAAACACGGCCATGTACGAGAAGGGCCAACAAACGTGGCAATGCATGAAACTCAACTGGGGAAAACAGCTCGGACATGAGTACGTATTTTTTTTTCTGGAATTAATGATAATTACTGTTCTTATTTTTTTTTCGTTATGTATTATCATTTTTTTTCAGTACCATTGTCGCTGGTTACTCAAACGGTTATATCGCCTTGTGGAATCTCAACACCGAGTCTCCACTTTTCGTCACAAAACGTGGCGAAACTACGCTCATCGATGCGCATCAGCATTTTTTTGCTCATGGTCATGCAATAAGTTGTTAGTAAAAATTATAATTTTATTTTTCATTGCATAAAGAGTAATGCTTTTAAAAATAATCATAAGTTCTTAAAAAGTTCCATCAGAAAATTAATTTACTAGGAATATTGGAAAAAAAATGAAAGGCAAAGTTTTTATATTGAAAAGTAAGCTGCAACGTTATACACATTTTTTATTTTCTCTCCTTTTTTTCAGTTGTACATCTTATTCCTTACGGTGACAAAAGATTCGTCGTTTCGTCAAGCTACGATCGGCTCAACAATGTTTGGGACCTCGAAGATACGTCTTTTCCTTTAAGCTCGATGAAAAGAGGAATTCCTAACGATGGTGCTTTCCTGACTCATTGGCCTGGCTATCTCACAGCCTACGATGACGGGTACGATAAATCGCATGTTTTCAACGATTTTTCACTTTGTTCACTTTACCTTTGTTAACCGAATCACTGGTTTTTTTAGGTTGGGTCACGGAAATTCATATTACACTTTATTAAGGCAAACATCAGTAAGGATGTTTCCCATATTGCCAAGCAATTCTGCAACTTTCGTAAGATTCAACATTTTTCATTATTTATTTATTTTTCTATTTAAAAAACGTCCTTATAAAAAATATATTTACCGCTTGAATAGTCAATAATTTAAGAAGTCATGACTGGTTGAAATCCGAACAAAAAAAAAATGTGTTCTTACGGTACAATAAAGTACTTATCACTCCGTTATTTCAACAAATTTTGTTTTGCAAAAATGATCGAACACTAAAAAACACATTTTCTTCGATTTCTATCAGACATGACCCGTCAGATTTGCGTTAATCACAGTTCAATCCACGAAATGAAAGTTATATAGAAATGTAACAATATTAATAAAATGATCATTTTTCATTCTCGTCCAGAGCGTTGACGCTTCAGATTATGGAAATGCTGTGGGCCATGGCACGATGGCGGGTGAAGTTTTAGTCATTTTTCCTCACCATTTGTGGAATCTGCGCGATATGGAGAGAGATTTACCGAAAAAGCGATGGGTAAAAAGAATTTAATAAAACTGAAAATCATTGATCTGTCAATATGAAATAAATGATTATTTTGTAATGTTGTATTGTACAATTTCCAGTTGGCCTCGAGCACCGAAGTCGTGGATTTTGAATCAAAGCAAGTCGAGAAAGTAGCGAAGCCCAAATCGAAGAAAAAGGAAGTAAAGGAATATGATTTTATGCCGGAAACTTACGAAGGATGTAAAGATCGCTTTGGAATTGGGTTTAACAATAATTTACTCGTGAGTAAAAATTCGCATTGTACAAATTCGAAATCCTGTAATATTGTCATTTGTGTCATCGCATTTATTTATTTTGTGTGCGTAGCGCGAACGAGCTGTGCCAAGAACGTCGCGGCCATCCGCCGAAAGATTAGCAGCAGCTAAAATCGAGCGATATCCTTTTCCTTCAGTCAATCGAGTGAGTCTTTTTTCGTGTTTTGTTTGTCGAAATTTTCATTTATTTTCTCTTCCTCCTAAAAATATTGTTTAAAATACATTTTATGATTCAGGTCTCGTGGAATCCGAACGCATGGAGTTTTTTGTGGCTGTGCGTCGGTTATCAAAACGGTCTGGTGCGGTTTTTGAATTTCAACTCAGTTGATGCCGAGAAAGAATGGAGCAAATCGTTGCCAGCTCACGCTAAATCGATGCTCGATGAATCGCAGAAGAATCTCGATTCGGAAAATGACAATTCGATGGATTTCAACTCTAGTCATAGCAGCAGTGAACGAGGAGATAGTTGACCAACAAATGATTGATGGCGATAAATTATATTTAATTTTCAATGAGACTCATAATCTCATACAGAGACAAAATAATTGAGAAGTTTTTCCTTAAACCTATTTTACTTCATTACAATCGTTCGCTTTTTTACATTGAAATTTTTTATCCAATTTGTTTCGTGTTTCGTATTCATTGCGATTTCAGATTTGATCGAAATCAGGGTTTCGCGGAGTAAGAATTTTAAAAAAAGTGGTAAAAAAAAAATACTACTCAATTTCAATGTCTCGAAATGTATGACGTTGCGCTTTTTGAAACGCACACATGGATTTTTTTTGTCTCGCATTGAGTGCGTACATCGATGTAAAAAGATGACTAGTGTTGAGAATTACGAGACTGTTTTAAAACGAGCTTCACCGGAGAAACGTTTGTCTTAAATTATCCAAAATGTACAAATATCCGGAATTCCTTTGCTAACTTTAAAAATGTATATACATTTATAATGTATTCATAAATATATACAGGGTCCATTATTTATTTTGTACTTAAAAGTATTGTTGAAAAAATAAACGAATTATCCCGATATGGAAAAGAGTTTGAAGAATTCCGAGACGATAATTTGTGAGTCTAAGCAGTGTTAGCTTCGACACAATTATGAATAAAACAGGCGATTGGAAAGAGGAGGGAGGGATCTCCAGACAAAATCTCATGAACCTCATGGCAGTGTCCCATGGTCGCACACAAGCCACAAGGTCGTACATGTGTATTTATGTGTGTATGTATTGCTCCAAACAAAACGGGGAGAGGAAGAGATTCGAGAGGCAACGGAAGTCGTAAGATAAACACTTGGAAACCGACGAAGCTGTGAGAACAAGCGTTTTTTTTATGGCAGTTATACTGTAACGAATTTACAAAGCTTTCCACTATTTTTATTTGCCAAACAATAAACAGGTAAGAAGAAAAAAAGTAGAAGTTAAAATATATTGCAACTGGAATCCAGCCAAGTGAGATTTTTTTTCAATTTTTTGCAGAAATGAGTGTCAATCCATTGACATGGAAATCCAGGAATTTATTATACTTCATTTTGATGTTGGTTTCATTTTATGCTCTCGTTATTCACAAGAGAGTTCACAGCGTGAGCTTCGAAGCTACGATCAACAACTCTAAACCGATAACTGTCTGGGAATTTGTTGCTGATTTTAGTAACATGAAAAAACTCAATCCAACTATGTACGAACAATGATAAATGACTCTTTTTTAATTTGATGCAGAATTTGGAAAATTGAGTAATTCATATTTTTGCTTCATTAGAGAAAACTTCAGTATTATCGCTGAAAGCGGTAACTTGGATCATTGGAAATATTCAGTCAAGTATACGGAACATCTTAGCCACATACCATCAGTCCTGAACACTGCCCATGGTCACTACTCTATAAAACCCGAAGGTGATGGTTTTTTGATCAGTTCGGAGCACCGAACATGTTTTTTCTCCAGTTTTGGTTGTGGTAAGTTATACATGTTTGTAGTACTTTTTTTTCGTATCGCTCCAATTTTTACTGAGAAAATCGAAATTTGCCTAAGATTTCAGAATTATGCTAAATAATTTATATTCCATCCAACAAAATTCTGCTTATTTGAAAAAATCACCGTTTGATACAATGAATGATTTTTTTTTTTCAGTCGATTCAGTGTCAGAGTTTAGATTCAACGGCGTTGGGAAAGACACAAAATGCCAAGAAATTGTGCAGTACGAATGCCCAATAATATTCTCAACACTTTGCCATAAAGAAGTCATGTTTCAGCGGCGTGAAATCATGAAGAGACTGGAACAACATTTTAGAATGAGCAACACTGTGGAAAAAGAAGATAAATAAAATGAAATAAAATTCAATTATTTTGTATAACCATATGTGGTATGATGAAAAAATGTATAATTTTTTTACGAAGAATATCCCGAATAAACGTCCAACTCAGATACGTGTTTTCAATGCTTTTTAGTCATGTTTAAAATTCAAAATCATTGCGACTAACAGAGTTTAACTTCAAATTATATTTATATACTTTGGTTATAAGGGAGAGGTGAATTTCGGATTTCTACACAGTCAAAAAGTTTGAGCACATTTATTGTGGGATTAATTCATTAGGTCGACTTTGAAATTCGCATCCACGAATTTTAATCAACGAATATCGTTGTTCAGGATTTTTTGAGGTATTCAGTTTTTTGCCGGAAGCAGCTGTGCTACGCGTTTGTCCTAGTTGTTGCTGTCAAATCCTGGTTTACATTTTATCACTCTTTCTCCGTCACTCTTCCTTATTTTTTCTATATTTTCCAACGTGAAGTTCAATCCAGAAACGAATAATCGATGTTCGAAATACTGTCTTCGGAATCCACTCATTGGTGGATCAGAAGTGCGCGTATTTTCGATTCGAAACGATGCCTTCTGTTTCGGATTTGAACACCTAACCTATAAATTGAAGGCTGGGAAAGTCACAACTGTAGACGAACCCCGATCCCTCTACCACCAATATTGGACATTGTTGCGGAAAAGTTGCAAGTGGTAGCGGACTGTAGCAAGCAAAGATCAACGTTAGTGCGGGTGTTTGTTATTTATTTAATGTGCGGATCAACCTCTATATTAGTTCGCGATTCGGGTGTCACAATGAATAAATAAGTTTATGCTATCGTGGTGTTCATATAAGTAAACAGTGACAACATGATGGAGAATCAAAACGGGCTGCCGGTTAAATCCAATAATCCGGCACCGACTGTCGAGCAAATAAACTCAGACAGAATAACTCAGGTACGAATAATACTTTTCGAATTAATTTATTACGAGATTTGCCAAAAAACGTACACGTTAATTTTCAACTTTCTCCATAACGTAGTTGTGTCGTTTCTAACCTGAAAATACATCGATGCGTTTGTTAAATGGCAATAACTCTACAAAAGTTCTGTTATTTGCTGAAACTAATGTTCTCGTCATCGATTAATGTTTTTTTCTTTTTTTTTCATTTGAATAACTGCATCCTCAATGGGAAATCACTGTTTAATTATTCTTTGAAGGAGGCAATCCAGATTGAAAAAAAGTGTAATTCGTGCTATTTTTCCCTCAGTCTCTATGGAACGAATCTTCTCGCAAATTTCAGTCTTTTTTTCATAAAATGGACCGAAATTGTGTAATGGTGAATTTTTGTTTCAGCTGGCAACTAAATATTGGGCGCCTCATACAACGGAGAAACATTTGCCGTTCAATTCGCAAATAGTAGAAGACATATATATACAAGAGATATGTGCGTCAAAATTTTCAATTCGTCGAATAATGATGCTGGAGTTCAGCCAATATCTGGAGAATTTTTTGTGGCCTAATTATGAGTCTGAAAAAGCGAACAGAGCTCACACCATGTCGATAGTCGTTATGGTCAACGAGAAATTTCGTGAGCGAGTCCAAGTTTGGGAAGCTTTTGAGAAAAACCCAAACAACTTTTCCGGTTTTTTTCAACGTGTTTTAGAGGCTTGTCTGGAAGAAAGTATCTTGGATTACGACCTGAAAGAACAAACGGCTCTCATAGTTTTTCTCAATCATTGTTTCAATTCAATGGAAGTGGCGCTTGTGAGGGAAGAAGTCAAAAGATTGGTTTCCTTGTCCATGTGGATTTCTCTTCAACAGGGAAGAAGGGAATTGGAGTTTAGAAAATATCCCAAATGGAGAAAATACTGGAAATTGATAAGAAAAAAAGATAATCCTGATCTGAAGGAAAAACTCGAGTGGGAAAGACGATTTTTGCATAAACTTATGGTCAAATTTATGACGATTTTGGAAACGATTCCACCGGAAGGTAGCTGTTGTTAAAAAACTATTAATTAATCACATTGACAGTTTAAAACAAAAAATTTACCCTATTTCATGATGAATTTTTGTTTTCTCTTCATAGGACCTGTATTTCCTGACAAAGTACGCTACTGCGAAAGATTTCTGGAATTAATTATCGACCTCGAAGCTCTCTTGCCCACCAGACGTTTCTTCAACACAGTCATGGACGATTGTCACTTGGTCGTCAGATGTCAGCTCTCCAATTTGTTGAAACATCCAGAAGGCAGTTTATTTGGCCAGGTAAGTGACCAGTGACAACGTATTTATTTTGTTTTTTGTCTTCCTACAAGTATCTTGTCGAAAAAAGTAAGATTTTTACTCTGCAAGCCACTGAACGACGCTCAAGAGATTCGTAAAAAGAAAGTCAATTTATTCGCTTGGCTGCTAAATTTTTCAATTCATTTTTTGAAAAAGTGTTTCACCACTGAACGATCTAATTTCGCCACCACGAACCACTGTATGACCATCAAGAGATATATATTTTGAAAAATCAATTCATTTGAATCCCGAGGGCTACCTCAAAAGAGAAAATGAATGGTGAACTGAGTAAGATTCGATGTCAGGATCCTCGAAATCTGAGTCGAGATCCCGACAAATTGTCTATTTAGATGGAACACTGAACCGTCACAAATTTCTAATTGTGATTAGGTTTGGCACCAAAATTTGAAGGAAATTTCACAGCCAGACGAATTGGTAGAATTTCGTAGAGACGACAGACGAATTGGTAGTGTTATCAGAGTTCATGGTTTCGTATTGATTTTCTAAAAATTTACAAGAACACAAATTCATTGTGTTTTCTAAACAAATCTTAATTCTAAGTAAAATGTCACTTTCTGCTCATTTTCTAATCAAATCAAATTTTGGCAAAGTTCCTAAAATTCGTTATCTTTTCCATGTCTACGGTGATAACAGTTTTTATCTTTTACTCGTTAGAATCGAACTTTCATTCCAAACATGTTGCTTTTCCCTTACCCTTCGGGTAGATTGAAAAAATAATTTCATGAAAAATTGTTCTAAACACACGAATGATAAGATTACCGATTATTCGGAACCGCGAAAAAACATGTCAATTTATCGGTCGGACGATAACGTGCTGTGGTAATTCAATGAACGTGATCGAAAGTTTTATTATATTTCTCCCGGCATTCCAGTACAAAAAAATGTTGAATATATAATTAAAAAATTTGTTCTACAAACTACAAGTTTTATATAAATATTAATACTATATGTAAATTAAGTCAAGTATCGTGCTCGATGTTTACTTCAATCTCTTTTCGAGTCGCGTGTCTTAATCGCAATAAGGTCACTTAGGTTTATAGATTGTGCAGGTCAAAGCTTCGTAACTCTTCAAATTCGTTTGTTTTCATTTTCATATAAAATGTAATCATAGCTCAAGTAGTTAAAAAAAATGGCACTTGTGGCTTGAAGATCATTGGCCAGAAAGGTGATTATTTAGAACCTTCGCATTAAATCAATAACCAGCATTAATTGCAGTCATTTCTTCGCCCCAATCAAGACCCTCAGGACTTTCGTTGTTGTTGCAACAGTTGCAAGTTTTACCGAGCAAGAAAGTCACTCTTTTTTGACCAAATACACAAACATAAAGTATGAGGATGGCTTGTAAAAAATTAAGTACAATGTGACAGTAGACGAGAACCTCGAACTTGAGCTGCGACAGCAAAAGGGCCAACCAGCCTGTGCTCATGATTCCAAACAAAAGAGCGAACATACGAAAACTATATTTCATTTTATGATGAATTCTACCATAAGTACTCATTCTTTTGATCGTGTTTGAAGTCGTGAGCATAAAACACAAATCGACGATAATGGTGAACGCGATTGTTGCGAAAATAACGGAAAGACCAAGCCATCCGACTGTTTCTTGAGGCGGGTGTGCCATTCCTGTTGTTATCAATGGTTTGTTCGTCTCCAATGCAAAATGTGCAAATATCGCCATCGCCGATATCGTCACCGTTGAACCCCAGACGTAACTCGAGTAATAACAATATTTTCGTCCATCCGTAACCCGTAGAAATACGTTTCTCGATCTGAACGTTGTCCACACGTAATAACCGATTGCATTCAACCAGAAAAATGCCGCGAGCAGCGACACGTACGCTACAGTATCTGAAACAATTTACAAATCGTTCATTTTATGAAAAAGTTTCAAAGATAAAAGCTCTACAGATGCAAAAAAAAAGTGTTAAAAATATGGAAAAAAAAATAATTTTAATGAAAAAATTCACGATTCATGTCTGCCCTGCTGTTGGGGTCTAGTTTTGAATGAAGTTCACGAGGTTCTATCGCCATAATCATAACAGTATAAACAAAGTAACGGCAAAATGATCAAATACAATTTTTCCAAGATAATTTTTTGGAATTTTGCGTGAAACTTCTTGAGCGTCGTATTATAATGTGTCAAAAATTTGAGAAGGTTTCACAGTCTGGTAATCGAGATATTCAGTGTTTAAAATCGCAACTTTGACATGAGGTTTTATGGGAAGTCACGAAAAAAGACGATATTTGACAACTAGTAACTCGATTTCTAAACGGTCAAACTTCCTCAAATTTTACCCACAGTTGAGTATGATTGTTAAGAAGATTCACACGAATTTTAAACAATTAAACTTGGAATTTATCGAACGCATGAGAAACGATCGAACCTCCTTGAGAGAATAACCGAAAAGTATATTTCTACAGTTCTAAAAATAATATAAAAATAATAATAACAATAATAATAGTAAATTTGACTCACCGGCAATAAGAAAACTGACGTGATTTCCGTATTCGGTGAAAATTCTGACGGTAGCAGCACACTGACTGGTAAGAAGGCAGAGGCTCATGCTCGTGATCATATTACCGACGAGATCGCGTAGTTGTGGTAGAACAAAATAAACAATGGCAACAATGAGATAACTGATAATGGTAAAGGCTCTGAAAATGGGATCAACGAGATGTCCCATGAAGTAGGAAGTGTCGGTCCAGCTGGTGGTTAAAACGGGTACGCAGAGCATGGCGTAAGTGGCGACGAGTCGTTCGCCACTTAGAACCGCTTTGTCAATGCAATAATGTCCGAAGGGATAGTCGTAATGAATAGTTTGTAAATAATCGGGATCGTCCTCGTCGTAAGATTCGAACATATCAGTATCTGGTTCTTTGGCAAAGTCACGTGCCTTTTCGGGAATAAAATGTCGTAATTGACCGGAAGTTAGAATGGCCAAGCGATCGCCACCGTTTGGATAATAATAAACGTGAGATTCGTGCTCATCGCTGCGACAGATCGGCCTTCCCACTTGCAATTCGTAATTTATTCTCTCCCTTCGTATTTTTCGCGTTCCGTCAACAAATTCTGGTTGCCATAACTTCGTCTCATTCATATCGTTCGTTTCGCTGATCGGTGTGCAGTTGTCGTCGACCAGTAGTTCCTCTCGTCCGCAACATTTTTCTATCAACACAGTGTCTTCGTTGTTCGGGGCTACATGGTTCGACGATCTTCCGACATTCGTTGAACCCAACGCAACGGGTAATCCCCGCAACCATAACAGTCCGAGCAACACTCGTGTCAACCAGGAATACATTTCACAGATCAAAATTCCCTCGTCGTAAACGCAATCTTATGAAAAACTAACGTTTTTTCAGTTTTTTCTTTTTTTTCTTCGCGTTAGCTCTCAACGGTTTTTCCAAATCTTGCAATTCTCCAGCAGCTACATTCACCGACACGATAATAATTCTCTGGGACTTCGTAGATCCCAGTTTCCACGCATTGCACATGTATGCACCGTGTTCTTTTTTTATTCTCTCAACTACCCCCTCGTTGTACGTCTTCTTCGCATTACTTACTCACTCGAGTTTCCGATTCGACTCGCGTTACCTCCTCCTTCTCTTTCTCCTCGAAAAAACCACTTGACAGCTTCACCGCGAGCTCACGATGCGTCATTTAATTGCTATTTCGATTTTTAATTAATTCCCTTTATTCCCGCACTGCATTCATTCACGTTAAAACCCACGTGTCTCAAGATTCTCTCATAATTTATGCATTTGACAATCATCACAACCACACGCTCTTATTACTTTTGCTTCGTGTCTTTGTCGCACAAATGCCTCTCGTCAGCCGGCGTCCAAATACACCAGCCTTTGCTGCTTCGTCCTTTTTTTTAGTCTTCGCTCCCTCCACTCCTCGCAATACCAGCCAACAACCGCGGGCCAAATAAAACGCGACCGGTTTGACGACGTTTCCTCGCACGAGTCCCAGCTCCACCTCGACGCAGGAGCTCGCAAACTCGAACTTTCAACTACTCCATCTGCAGCCAGGCTCCTCAATCTCCCTTCTCAACACCTGCGTCTCTTAAGCCTCCGTCGATTTTCAACCTCTCACCTGCTCCGACTGCCACAAAATACTCCTCATTCTTTTTTATTTCAATGCAGATTTCTAGTTCCCGTTCGTTGCTCCAAAGAATTCTGTCATACCGATATTTTTCTTTTTTTTACTCATTAAAACTTGGATTTTCCCACGTTGTTATCCAAGACAAAAATTTATAGCTTTCAACTTATCTCACATCAATTTTTCGAATTTGTATTCCGACCTCAGCTCAAGTACCGAGAAATCTCTAATAAAATGAAACAAAAACGGTTTTTCGTTGCATTCCGACCAGTTACAATTTTCCACGATGTTTAAAAACTGTTCAAACCCAACGGTCACGAAAGTAAATACCGGGGTCAACGATTTTTATTATTTCGATTGTCTCCGAAGGTCTCGAAAATCATAATCGACTTTTGATAACTCATTTATATAAGAATTGAAATAAACTACTGATCGATTTAAAACTCGAGAATTTTCGTTACAGAATAGAAACGAGGGTTGGCCTTGAATTTTCTGCACAGTAAAAATTGACGAACATTCTAGGTCACTCCCGGTTTCTATTATGTCACGACAATTTTTAAGTTATAATTGTGTCCGTGTGTGACAGCATAATCTTGATTTTGTTACATAAGTCTACATGGAATCGTAGCGATTTTGAACCGAGCACGTATTACTGTTAAAGTGTAAATGAAAAAATTTGTAGAGCTTAGTTTGCTTATCCATTGATATTGTGACTTTTAATAACTTTGGATGACAAATGAAAAAACTTCCATTCATTATTTGCTGCCGGGCAAGTAATAACATTTGTAGGAACAGTTCAAACAGCTTTAACGATGACATAAGTTGAGTTTGGTCCACAACTAGAAAGTTGTCACCACTAAATTTCATTCCAATTACGTTCGTTGATATTCGATTTTTGAAGAGTTATTAATTTGAGGAGAAAGGCAAGGACAGAGATCGAAACGAGGGGAAACATTACTACACGATAAATCATCGCCACTGGCATTAACTGAGGAACTGATGAGTTGATTTATAAAATGAAGTGGTAAAAAAAAGCATGTATTTGATAGAAAAAACGTTATTTCAAAATCCTGCCTTTTTATGAAATCATTTTATTCTCTAAAGCGTTGAATAGTATTTACATTTATTTTATTATTTATATTAGAGTTCGAATTCATTGCGATGGAAGAAATATTCTACAGAATGGAACTCCCGGACGTCTTGCCGAGTTAATTGCAATAAACAATTTAAAAAAAGAAGTTTTTTCTCTCATTTTCGAGTGGAATATTGACTCGGGACGTGGTTTTTTAAAATTTGCGTAATTAAAATAAAATACGAAATGATTTATTCAGCAAATTGACTAAGTAAAGATTCTCAGTCACTCATGACAATAGTTCGGCTGGAGATTCTTATACAAATAAATGTATAGATTTATACGTGTCTCATTCTCGTTAACGCATCGATGACATTTTATTTTTCCTTCTTTCATCGACCTATGTATTATTTATGGCACGTATGAAAAATAAATGAGTCGTAATTTAAATAATAATATATATCGCGATGCTTGGAAAAACTTATTGTGCCAATTACGACAGAATTTTGCCTCTGTATTTGTTCAGTTAATGTAAATAGAGCTCGTTACGTATTCTCATTATAATTCACGTCCTTATTTACGTATACGAATAACCAAACATTGCTCAATGTTTGATTTTCGAATATCTTGAATAATACATTTGTTGGAATGCTTTGAAAATCGTAAAGAATCGTCATTTGGTGCGATTGTTCTTCAAGCTTTTTTTTTCTTGCTGTAGCGAAAAATGATACTTTCATTTTCGTTGTACGAATTTTATCTGGTGACTCGGAGCTTGTAAACCCACGTGGAGTATTTTTTACAGAGTGTGAGACATTTGCTGGTCAGATAAATGATTGTGGGAATGTTCGAAATAATACAAAAGGGTTTAAGGTGAATTGGAAAGTTCTACCTCGACTGGAAGAGCGTAATTAACTTCGTCTTCTTCGTCGTAAGCTGCCCAGGATTTGGGGAATCTTATGCCGAAAGGTTTTCTCCTTGCCAATAGTTTTTTCACTCTTTTTCGCATTGGCACTAGTAGAATAAATATTATAACGCCTTGAATATCGTTGAGAATGTCAGTCGCGAGCCTGCAGAGAAAAATAAAAAAATAAAAAATCAAGTTAGGCAGACAAGCTCACAGATGAGAAAGGAATCGATTTACCCACCAGTAAATGTCGTCCCCGTGAGGCGAACTGGCGAAAGATATGACCTCGAAAATCCAGGTAATCCCCATCACCAGGACCAGCTTCACGTACAGCAAACAATTAAACCGCAACGCTCTCAAACCGCTACCGTTGTAACTCCGGTACTCGTACCACAGCCTCCAGCAAGTCAGTCCCAAATAAACAACGTTCAATATTAGCAGCGAAGATATTGGCCCGTAAAAGAACGCCCATGTCTCGGTTGTTCCTGGAAACAATTCGAGGCTGTTTCAGACAAGCAAGACTCATGGTCAACATTAAAAGAAAAAAACCATTTATCCTCAATGACTAAAAAGGGTTGAAAAGTGTTCCAATCTGTTAAAATGAAAAAAAAAGTTTTTTTTTCGATTTTTTGAACATATTTTTTCTTCGTCATGAAAAAACTGAAAGAATGGTGTACAATTAAATGTTATTTTCTTATAAGAAGACAATTCTATGTCGAAGCGAAGATTTTGTTCATTTTTGACGCCGCTGTAAAGTTTGCATTCGGAAAAATAGAAAATTACGAGTCCAGAACTGGAGGAAGTAAAGAAATCAAAATCGAATGTTTTCAAAGGCTTCAAAGCCGAATGAAAAAGTTGATTATTTATTGAATCCAACGTTGCGGTCACTGGTATTTTTTCTCGGAAAAGTTCGAGCTGAAATTCGCACCTCCGCATAGCCACATGGTCTTCAGGGCAATATTTGTAAATGACTAACCTCCGAACCAGCAAGAACCTTCACCAAAGTGAGGTTTCAAGTGATATCCTTCGGTGTGATGGGTTGCGAGAGCCGCTAATAGAAATATTCCTGGGCCCACTAAACCAATAGCGCAATATATCGAGAAGAGATCCGTGTCCTTAATGGGGAAGCTCTTGAACCTGGGACGATTTATGAATTAAATTGTGACGAGCAAACGATGGGTTGAGGCTGAGAGATTAATGCGAAAGACTTTAAACTATCGTTCGTTCGTAAGATCAAGTGTTTCTTTCAAGTTTAAAACAACTATTTCGGACAAATATTCAGTTGAACTTACCACACGGTTCTCCAAACGTTAAAAGCAACGATGTTCATCCAAAAGAATGCAGAAAGGAAACTCCAGTAAAGAAGGAAGGCTTAAGAAAAAAAAAAAACAATCAAGAGATTTCAAGACGCTGGACAGTCGATTGAAACATAATTTAAAAAACAAGTTTATATTCATAAGTTTATATTCATAGAAGTTTTAATCGTTTTCCTGCCATTAATAACAATTCGTACGAGTTAAAACTACTGGGAATCCTACCGATAGGCAGACACAAGATGTCCTCGTCGATTTCAACGTCATGAGGTCTCGTTTGTTCGATTCCCAACAAGAGATAACTCGATGCAAGAAAAAGAACGCTACTGGCCATTGCTTTGTCCTGAATGTCTCTTAGCTCCGGTAACACGATGTAAACAACGAGCGTAAGAATAAGGAACAGGGCGGATATGATGCTCAGGATTCCAAAGACTCCATAACGCCATCTCAGCATCCCAAATACGTCGTCGTCGAAGCAAACCAAGCCCCAGGCTTCACTTTCTTTTTCACCGGATACGCAAAATCTGCATAAATCAAATTTACGTTCCAAGGTCACTTGTATTATAACAATGATTTATCAACAGTCAACAGCTTCGTCAGCTATTTTCAGACGACTTTTCATAAATTTTCTTCAAATCTATACAGAAATTTATTTTGTCACAAATCATAATAAAATAACTTCAGAAAAAGTGACAGATACACAGGTGGCTCAGCTAGTTTCTCAATTTAATTGAAATACAGCTTTTTAGTTTAAGCAAATAACCGTTTTATATTTTTAAAAAAGTAGAACAAATGTTTCTAGGAGATTTTGACAGATCTTTTTTTTCGGTGCACAATTCTTAAGAAAAATGGCATTTTTCGACTTTTTAAAATAAAATTCAACGATTTCTAAGTAATCAAATGAAAACTAATGACTCTATTCGATCTGGAATAAAAATGAGTCTAGTGGTAACTTAGGGTTGCAACTATTTGGATTTTGACAGATCTTTTTTTTCGGTGCCCAATTCTTAGGAGAAATGGCCTTATTTGACTTTTTAAATTACAATCCAATGATTCGCAACTAATCTAATGGAAATCTAATGACTCGTATTTGGTCTGGATGAAAATGAGTCTATATTGGTAACTTGGGGTTGAAAAAAAAGTGGTTGTATCTCGAGATTTTTCTCGAGGACGGGAAATATTAGTAAAGTGGAGCAAGAGTGTACGAAAGGACCGCAAAAACGAGACACTCGATACGAGAAACATGGGGAATGAGAAATATTAAAAAGAAGTAAAGAGTTGTAAATGATTGCGCAATGATCTTACCTGCCGGGAGGAACCGGCTCGTAATCATGTTGAAACTCGAGATGCGGACCGTCAGGTCTGGTAACGACAGTAAACTCGTCGAAATGATTCACCGATGGATCGATTCTGTAGAAACCGTTGCCACAAATTAGACGAATTTCAGTGCCATCTGAACAATTTCGGGAATTTCCTAGCCAAATAGCGCCCCCTGGACAACACTCTGTTGCTCTTGTCGATGGTGCCACTTCCAAGAGAACCAGTAAAACTGGCAGTAGCCATGAGCCCCCGAGACAAGCTGCAATTTAATCGTAAACCTTCAGCCTTTCCAGTACATTTTTTTCGTACTTGGCTTGTAAATCAAACTCCAGTGATTAAGATTCATGGAAAAGTTTGATTCAAGTTGGAATTGATGGTCAGAGGAATCCGGTTACAGGAAAATTGAAGACTTACAAGTAGTTTTATGTTATTTTCGTAATAATTGAGTGAACTACAGCGTTTTAATTATCACTCGTGTTAATTATTATATGCAGTCGACAACATAAACAAGATTTCTCAAATTCCTATTTCGCGTAAGTCGAAAAGCTCTGGAATCCAAATTAAAATAATTCCTTAAAGTCCTAATTAGCCCGTACGGACGACAGCAATAAAAAAAATCATTTTTTTAAATCCAAGGCACAATTCTTGCAAACAGTAGCAAAAATGCTGTTATAAGATCACAAGTTATGTTCAATCAAACTCGTTCAAGTGTTATACTATCTGATAGATTTGAGATAACGGAGAACGTGGAACAAAACAAGTCCATGACGCTGTAAGGATTCGCTGTAAAGTCTTTTGATTATTCATCTCAAAAACAAATCGAATTGAATGAAAACAAACAAAAGAAAACAGTTTTCAGAATCTTAAGATCAATCGCGTAAGAAATTGTGACGGATTTTTATTTATTCATTCATTCGATTAACGCCTCGTTCAATTCACCGAAACTAGGGTTTTACCGGATTCGCTTTCAACTTTGCTACGTAATAAGACACGTGGGGAAAAAAAAAACTTCAATCGCTTTATTGATCACATTCAACATTATAAATCCAATGTGATTAAACTTGACGCACGCTTATGTAATATTTTTAGATGGGAAAATTGCTTTTTTCTGCACATTCATTTGGTATCTTCTTGCCCAATTAACATATCGCGTCATTGAACGCTTTAACGGTCACGAGGATATCGCGATCGTTAAGATAAATTCTACTCTGAAACTGAATCAAATCAGTGTTTCATTTTGATAATTGATTTTCAAATGTAATTACTCTACAAATTATATTCTCAACGTAATTATCAACGCGTGAGAAATTCAGGTGCGTAGTAAACTTCGTGCTCTGGAATTATTAGATCGCCAATTGCCGCCCCAATTAAAATGATTTGAAAAATTTAATTAGCAAGTCCAATACAGAAGCTTTTACGTTTGAACGGAACAGAAATATGAGAAATTACGAAATACGAATTCATAAACCTTTGCATTCACTGTTTTAGTCACCACCAGGTTCAAATTCGTAACCTTGACGATGGATTTTAATCCCGATTAATGAGCAACGTGCAAAAATTACCTCTTCATGGATTTTTTATGGATATGGATTTTTTTCTTGCTACTCATTCACATAAACTTTTGTATCGTTATTTTTTCTTGTTCACGATTTCATCTTCGTTCGACATTATCTGATAAGCATTTTGTAAACACAGCTGTTCCTATACATCAATGAGTTATTATTGATTCCATTGTGGTCGTGCAAAGGTCACTCGACACAATTATCCTTACGAGATTATATTGATTAGTTTTAATCATTCACGGATTAATCTTTTTTTTTCGATTTTCTCAAGAAAGTTAACGTTACGATGGAAATCTCATAACATTTTCATTTTCAATTCATCAAATTCTTTCGATTTTATTACTGCCTTTCGAATTTTATGTAAACACGTGAAATATACTTCTCATTTCATCATTCACGTAAAAACGTATGAGGAAATGTTGTTTTTATTGTTCCGCCATAAATCATAACGCAATTGGTGGCTGTATTGATTTTTATTTCCTGTTTACAGTATTCGTATGACGAATAAATCGAGTTTGAATTAAAACGAATGAATTCGTCAACATTGAAACAGTTTCAATATTAAGTAAACTTCATATTTATTCATACACCAGAAATGTTACCACGGAAATCTCAAAACGTCATTGTTTGTTATGAAATTCATGTCATTTCATTATTGTTTTTCAAATTTTATGTATAAATTAAAAATTAGCACATCATTTTGTTATCCGCGTAAAAGTTTACGTGAAAATGTCGTTTTTATTGTTCCGTCATAAATTAAGAAGCATTCGGTAGCTCTGTTTGTTAAATAATTCGAGTTTGATTGAGAAAAAAAAAATCAACCACATTAAATGAGTTCCGTGATTAAGCAATCTTTTATTTACACTCTTAGGCCATTATACGTTTCGATAAACGATTTCGAACACTTTTTCGATTACGAAATATGCAGTGCAAAAACAAATATTTTCGTATCGTATTACCACATCTTTTTTCAGTTCCAAGTAATTAATCAAGCTCAGAAAAAGATTCGAAAACGAAGTAACACGATATTTCAAAATGCCTTCCGAATCGCCACGATCTTTGTTCTTTTTCCGTGACAATCGAAACGTCGATTTACTTCGAAAACGCAGCTTAAAGATTTTCTTTTTTTACTCAAGTCATAAATATTAATCCGGAAAAAAAAACAAACATAAAAGTCTTTTGAAAAATCTAATTTTAGTGGACGTACTTATTGAAGAAAGAAAAATGATAAACAACAAAATGGTTTCGTTACAAAACGTGCTTACCGCTCAATGGCCGAGAGTCCGGTGCTCGTGCTTGCCGCTTCGCGCTCATGTTTGTCAACAATTGACGTTACTTTATCACTGTATACGAATACAAAAGTCTCCACGAGGCGTAAGATTCCGTTTATACGTAAAGTCTTGTCGATAAATCGAAGACTGCGATGATGGAGCAGAAAAAAACCCAATGAATCAGAATCATCCGAAAACGCGGGAAACGATTGTGGAAAAAATAAATCGTTTTCTAGAGTCACGATGAATATTAAAATAGGAAGATTGCTCGAGGCAGACACGGGGTCAAAATTGGGACTTCAGGTCGAGAGAACGGGTCATTCGCGAAAGATAAATTGGTTTTCGTAGACACATTTATAGCTGCGCATCGTACGATGATTTTTATTGCTTGTTGCCAATCGTCCTGATTCTCGAAGGTGATTAGTGTGTGTGTCAAAAGAAGTGTTGAACGAAGACGCACCACGACGTTGCTGTATCAAAGAGCCAATTGAAATCGTCTAATCTTGACGATCGTTTTATTTCACAGTCTAATTAAAGCACGATATTTTATTACTGTACGAATAAATGAGAAGACGCGAAACAATTGGAATTCGATGATTCTCAAAATCGATGCTGCGATCTTCGGGCACTGCAACAGTGATCGTCCTTCGAAAGTGAAGGCAAATTCATCTTGCGCGATCTCTTTCACTGATGGAACCGCAAACACACGAGTTTAAAATTATAAAAACAAATAAAAAGAAAAAAAAATATTCAAATGTCAACAAATCAACATGGGAATCCGAACGTAACGCAACTCTCGGAACGCACGCGCTTGTTAAACGATCCTCGTCGATCGGACTACGAAATCCGACTGATCGCGAACTGTGCAACGTGCAGCGCTTACAGGGGACTCGATTGTCGCTCTTGTGCTGTCTACTCACTCCATAGAACGACCTCGACTTTATCTTCAAGCGCGTTTTCGCGTCAAGCGTTGGGGGCGGAAGAGCGGGACGGGGAGGGACGCGGCGGCGGTTGTAGAGGAAAAATCGTTGATGACAAGATGAGAGGGCTTTGACGCGGTGCGTTTTTTCCCTGACATTGTTGCTTCTTTCTTTTTCAAATTAAAGATCATTGTTACGAATCCCCAATCAATTCAAATTAGATCTTTTTCGAGTGTTATTCCCCTCCTTGTTTCACTATTTTATGGCCGCCGAGTTGAACGGGAAACACCGCTGGTGAATATTTGAAAAATACTCACTATTTGGCTACATTTTTTTTCACAAACATAACTTTTTTTTCAAAACTCAAACAAGGAATACTTCACTGAATATAAATTGAAATATTTCGATACTAATTTTTATTGAAAATAATTGAAAATTTCGCTGAGCTCCTGAAAAAAATTCCTCTCCATCGTTTCATCGAAATATTTTGTTGAAAGGTTATCTGAAAATAAACAAATCAAATTTGCTCGCAATCGAAATACGAATTTCAATCCTGTTTCAACCTTTTCATTTTTCATTTGACCAACACATTTTTTTTCTATTTTTCAAAAATGAATTCGTTTGCTAGAAACAGGAGCTTTATATCATTCGAAATTATCTCGATGGCTGTCTTTCGTCAATCAAACTTTTGCGACAGTACGACAGTTCGCACACACGATCGTTCATGTATGTACACATTTACACGTCGTCGTCAAGCAGAACACGTCGTTTGCTTTTTTTTTCACCACGAAGACAACATTGCGGGTTTTTACGGCCACTTCCCATCACTTCAACCCCCACTTCACTGTTTTTGTTTCTGTTAAAACCCCCAGAGTGTTACCCACAGCCAATTTCTTTCCTAATGAATCGCATTTGCACGAGGGCCATAGGAAACGGTGAAAAGTCCGTGAAAAACCTGTGAAAAACTGCCTCCCGCTCAGAGATTGATACACGAGACGATGCATGGCTAAGCGGTCACCCAACCAAGTACTGACCTCGCTCGAGGTTGCTTAACTTCGTGATCGCCGGAACCACACACCGAGCGCGCACCTATCGTCCGTCGCATTACTTTGTTAAATAGTTTTTCCGTGTTTGCGGCTCCTAAATTCTTTGAAACTTGGCACAAACTTTATTCCATACTTCGATAAACACTTATCGATAATTCTCACTAACGCTTCGAATGATACCGACGAAATATACTTCTGCACATTGGAAACTTCGAGCGTTCTATAATCAAAAAACGATTCACAACACAGATGTTGATGCGACTATGAATAAACGGAATAAAAAAATCTCGATAATGATATAAATGTTTTGTATGAAGTTTAGAGTGGAGAAAGAAAGCGCGTTCGCCTTACATCCCAATACTTTTACTTTCCATCGCAACTTTAATCTTTATTTTTATTTATTCTTTTACAAACTTCGTAACAAAAGTTTTTCTGTAATTAAATAATTTTTTTTTTTTAATCTGCGCCGAAGAGTAACAAATATTAAAAATCCAAATAGGAAACTTAGTGAAATTTGACAACTAATCACGTGGCCACGTAAGCGTTTCTAAAAAATTGTATTTATTGATAACAAATGAATAAAAATACATATTCAAATTATAAGTTTTTGATAAACCTGAGAAAAAGTAAAAAATTGAAACCCATTCCAAATGGGTTAATCCAAAATAAATAAATTGGATTATTTTCAAAATCTGTATGAATGAAGCTATCGGTTCTACGTTAACAATTCGTTTGAAACGTAAAAAGCTGATATGATTGGGTGGGTCACTGGGTGGGTCACCCACTGACCCACCCAATCGCTCGAGGGAATTTCATAAAAATAAAAACACGTTGTTGACATATCTGAGAACGAAAAACACCGAGTCAACGTCCGCCATTTTTAATATAAATTCTTCTATTTTCATGAATTTCAAATATATTATATCGTACACTTTGGAAATAATATTGACGAAGAAAAATTGATTGATTGTTGAAAAAAATCGAATAAAAAATCCCTGTTCTCGTAACGGAATAAATCATGTGTTCACAATCAGAGTATCGTACATTAATCGATCGATTAAATATTCTTATCAGATATTCACCGAAGTGACGACGTATCGCAGTCGTGGTTGGGATTTTTTTTTCTTTTTTCAATCATTATTTTGTTACCTCATGGCATTTGTTACGCTGAACAAATAATCAAAATGCAATATGTCGCTTAAATTAATGTATTCGAATGTTCTTCCTGTGAAAATACGTGGCATGCAAAAATACGACAGTTCCAAGCCATCACTTTCGAATACATAATGACGCGATGTTATTCTTTATTTTTTTTTATTTTTTTTTTTCAGCTACTCGAGATGCTCAAGTTTTACGCACGTTTCGAAATTAGCGAAGAAACCGGCGATCCTCTCACCGATCATGATATGACGCAGCTTCACTATACCAAGATTACGTCGCTGCAGGTAAACAAAAATTTCTTCCGTACAGAATGGAAAAAAAACAAAAGTACACGTGGACCAGGAAATCGTGGAATTGAATTTTTATACGTTCACAAATTGTTTGTTTTTATTTTCAAAACTATTTATATTTTTGTTTTGCGTCCATAGAAAGAATATTTTTATTTATTTTTACAATAATCGAATGGTTTTTATTTTTTGGTTAGAATTTTTTTCTTCCTATTTCATTTTGATTTCTTCAATTTTTTTCTTTACCATTATTCCTTTTGGATATCGATTGTGATATTAATATTCATCATTGACTCTGATACCGAAAATGTTTTTGTAAGTTGACTAGTTATTGTTTTTAACTTGGAAAGGTTTTTGAAAAGAAGCCACATTTAATTTAATTATTCACCATTTTTTATTTTTTAACTTGTCATTTATTTTGTTTTTAATTTCAATATTTATTTTTATGTTTTTTTTTTTTATTGCAGAAAGCTGTTTTTGCTAAATTTTCGGATCTAAGAAGTTTTGCCCTCGCAAACGTTGCGAGTGTCGATACCCGAGAGGCTCTGTTCAAACATTTTGGATCGCTGAGGTATTTGTTCGTCTCATTTTTGACAAATAGAACTGAATCTTTTCAGAAATTCATTTACATTATCAAGAATAACAAATTTCGAGATTTTTCATCGTATTTTAAATGGGAATTCTTATTTTTGTAGCCAAGAAAAACTGCGATCGATCGCAAGTTATTTGAACCTCGTGCCACCTGAAGAAAGAGAAGTTGATGAAAATTGGTACCGACTGGACATGGATTTCTTACAGGAATTATTGGTATGTTATGAAATTATTTTTCGAACCATTTTTCGCAAAAATTAAACTTGAAATATAATTGATCATTTTTTAAATAATTAAACGTATACAAGAATTTTATTAATCGAAAAATGAATGTTTTTCAAATTCTAGGTTTATTATTATTGTCACAAGTTCGTTCAATTGCAGAGTATGAAAATAATGTCAAAAATTTTATTAACGATTTTCATAAAAATAGATTAAAATATCGAAAACTTTTCAATTTTAGATGAGAGTTAAATTTTTTTCCTTATCAACATTGTTGACAGATATCTCGACACGAACGCAGAGCATCCCAGCTTGAGGAATTAAATGAAATGCCGCTGTACCCGACCGAAGATGTTATTTGGAACGAGAGCATCGTTCCAACTGAATATTTTTCTGGAGAAGGATGTCTTGCCCTTCCAAAATTGAATCTGCAGTTTCTTACGCTCCACGACTATCTCTTGAGGAATTTTAATCTGTTTCGTCTCGAATCCACATGTATGCGTCTCAATATTTATTTTTTTATTTTTATCATTTCACATTTTTGCGAGTCAAGTTCATTCAATAATCACTTCAAAAAATGCAAATATTACAATTATTTTTAAAATACAATTTTTTTGTTTCACTTCAGATGAGATTCGTCAGGACATAGAAGATTCTGTAAGCCGGCTGAGCCCTTGGTTAGTATTTTCCAAAATCTGCGAGGTTTTTCCATTTTATGTTTTTCAAACACGAAAAAAAAATGTTTTCGTATTGTTTTCTTTTTAGTTTGTTAAATTAACGAAATAATATAATTCCCAGAGAAGAATTTATAGTTTGCGATGTTCGAGAAAAGCTTGTATCTGCTTTTAAACGTCTCGCTCGCACTCATACAACTGATGGATAGCATTTAATCGTAGGAGCCAAAAAACCAGTCTTTGTCGAGACCGAATTTTTTATTAAGATTTTTTTTGCAAAATGGCACAGGTTTAAATCGTAAAATGGGAATTTTGCCAAATATTTTTCCGTTTTTTACTTGTAGAAAAAGAAAGAACACGATCAGGTTCTTTTTATCAAATTCCATCCAACTGGGTCGTTCAGTTTCTGAGATAAAATCTTTGGCGTTTTAAAAAGCAGGATTTTTAATAAAATCACTATGATTTTCGAACATCTATCAATTTTTTTTAGTGATATATAAAGGCAAAATTATCGAATGAAAATATTTTTGAAAAGGCACATTTTTTGACCTCTCCGCGTCCGTGTCCTTGAAAATAATTAGGCTCCACTGATTAATTATTATAATTGATTGAATTGCAGGCAAACCGAAGACGGCGATGTTTACTTTGGAGGATGGGCTCGAATGGCTCAACCGATAATTCAATTTGCGGTGGTGGAAGTGGCGAAACCAAATATAGGGGAGAAAAGACCATCTCGAGTGCGAGCGGACGTAACAATTAATTTAAGTGTTCGTAAGGAGATCAAGTCGGAATGGGAAAATCTTCGAAAGCACGACGTCTGTTTTTTAATAACAGTCAAGCCACACAATACGATAGGGACAAAATACAGTCACAAATTGCCATTCGTACCACAAGTTGGATTGACGTTTGTGCGTGGTTGCGAAGTCGAAGGAATGCTCGATTCGAATGGACGAGTTATCGAGGATGGACCTGAACCTCGACCAATTTTACCCGGTGACACAAGAATTTATCGAGTTTGGCTCGACTCGAACCAATATCGCCTTGACATGGACAACGCCAGTCACGGAAGCGAGGACGTTTACGAAAGCTTCAACATTATCATGCGACGAAAACCGAAAGAAAATAATTTCAAAGCTGTTCTTGAAACTATCAGAGAACTCATGAACACCGAATGCGTTGTTCCCAATTGGCTTCACAATATTATTTTGGGATATGGTGATCCTGGAGCTG
The DNA here is from genome assembly GCA_013761285.1 of Campoletis sonorensis. Classification (NCBI taxonomy): domain Eukaryota; kingdom Metazoa; phylum Arthropoda; class Insecta; order Hymenoptera; family Ichneumonidae; genus Campoletis; species Campoletis sonorensis. Next base: position 2,932,179 of record JACEOJ010000085.1, read on the forward strand.
CTCGGTATTCTAGGTATTTTATTCCTTATTTTATTATTATTGTTTTGTACACTATTTGTCCATGAAAGATACGTTCAAAAGCTAACAGCTCAGATAATTATTGAAAATTCGCATATAATTTACGTAATAATCCAATAATGTTGGTTGTCAAATCTGTTGAGAAAGTAGGAACATAAACTTTAGGGAAAAATTTGTCGAGTCTACGTTAAAACTACTAGAACATTGAAAAGTGAGAAAAAAACATTTGATGATTTCATTGATAGTTTTTATTTAATTTGTTCAATTCATCACGATTTTGTCTGAAACGATTTAGAGACGTTACATAAAAATAAATAATACGAAACGTGAGAAATGTTGTTAAAAATAGTCACTTCCTCAGGGTCGTGAATATTCAATGTTCCTGTATTTTTAACTTCTGTGCTTGAAAACGTCTTAGATATTTATCGAATGTGTACTTGAGGATAAAGGAAGAAAAAAACTTATGTATTCTTAGAATGCCGGACGAGATACCAACGATGGACTTCAATGACACTTTTCTCGATATCGAACATTTGCGCAAAAGTTTTCCTGGTTACGACATAAGGATTAAGGCAAATGGCAACGACGGCGACGATGACGACGACAATAAGATAGTGCGACCTTTTAGATTGACCTTCGAAGATGTGCTGAATAAAAGCGAGTCGAACGAAGGACGAATTGAGAAAAAAGTGATAACGGTCGAGCCTCACGTTCCACCGAGTCGTGGACCCTACAAAGCGAATCAGCCGAAAAAGTATGTTTTGATAAAAAAAGTAATAAAAAACAAACCATCTTTCAAATTAATTGTCAAATTAACGTCGATCTTTTCTTGCAGAAATCAAATTCCATTCACCCCGACTCAGGTTGAAGCAATCAGGTCTGGAATGCAACCGGGTCTGACACTCGTAGTCGGTCCTCCAGGTACTGGAAAAACTGACGTTGCAGTTCAAATAATTTCCAACCTTTATCACAATTTTCCGAATCAAAGGACCTTAATCGTCACTCACTCGAATCAGGCTCTGAATCAGCTTTTCGAAAAAATTATGGCCCTGGATATCGATGAGAGACACTTGTTGCGTCTTGGTCACGGTGAAGAGGCACTCGAGACTGAGAAAGATTTCAGTAGATATGGAAGGGTCAATTACGTTCTTGCCAAGAGGCTCGATCTTCTTATGGAAGTTCAACGATTACAGGTCAGTAATGAGATAAAAATAATTCTTCGATAACACAATTCATAAATTGACACAAAAGTACAAACGATTTTTTCGCCTTTACATTAAAAAACAGGAGTCGTTGAACGTGAAAGGTGACGTCGCTTACACTTGCGAGACTGCGGGGCATTTTTTTATGGACCAAGTGTCAACTCGATGGGAAAGATTCGAAACGAGACTCAAGCAACGCGGTGGTGGCAAAAATGCAGCTCTCACTTCACTCGTCGACGAGGAGTTTCCATTTCACAAATTCTTCGATAATGCGCCCCAACCTCTTTTCAAACGAAATAATTATGAAGAAGATCTTGAAATTGCACGCAGTTGCTTCAGGTAAAGAGCCCGCTGTTATATCGTGAAAATGAGATTAAAATTTGTTTGTTTTCTTTCATACAAACCAATAAATTATTATTAAGTTATCGTCAATTTACGAATTCAAATGTTCTTTTGCAGATATATTGAAAGGACATTTACTCAACTAGAAGAATTTCGAGCGTTTGAACTTTTGCGATCGGGTTTGGACAGATCGAAATATTTGTTGGTCAAGGAGGCAAAAGTGATAGCGATGACGTGTACCCACGCAGCTTTAAAGAGGCGGGAACTCGTTGACATGGGTTTTAAATACGACAACATCCTGATGGAAGAGTCGGCTCAAATATTAGAAATCGAAACGTTTATTCCACTTTTGCTGCAAAATCCTCAGGACGGTTATAATCGTTTGAAACGTTGGATAATGATCGGTGATCATCATCAATTACCTCCAGTTATAAAAAATATGGCGTTTCAAAAATATTCGAACATGGAACAATCGTTGTTCGCAAGATTCGTACGATTGGGTGTTCCCACCGTTGATCTCGATGGACAAGGTCGTGCTCGTCCAAGTATATGCAATTTGTACAATTGGCGTTACAAAAAACTTGGCAATTTGATGCACGTTGAACGTAGTCCGGAATATTTGGTTGCAAACGCTGGCTTCCGATACGATTTTCAACTTATCAACGTCGAAGATTTCAACGGGGTCGGGGAAAGCGAACCCAGTGCTTATTTCTATCAAAATCTTGCTGAAGCCGAATACTGCGTTGCAGTCTTTATGTACATGCGACTTCTCGGATATCCTGCTGAGAAAATTAGTATTTTAACTACTTACAACGGCCAAAAACATTTGTTAAGAGATGTCATCAATATCAGGTAAAAATCCTTAATAATTCCTCAAAGTTTTTTATCATCTGTCATCATTTTTTATCATCAACTTTTAGTTTCATCGAAAACTTAACCGTGTCGGAAAAAAATTCGCAGCAGAATTTTTCCGACCAAACTACTGACCGAGACCTTAAGAAATTGGAGTATTTAAAAATATTTTCTGTACGTAAATTTGTAATGACAATTTTTTTTTTGCAGATGCGCGAACAATCCGCTCATCGGACGTCCCAGTAAAGTCACAACGGTTGATAAATATCAAGGTCAACAAAACGACTATATCCTTCTGTCTCTAGTGAAAACTCGGGCCGTTGGTCATCTTCGCGACGCTCGACGTCTTGTCGTTGCGATGTCTCGAGCTCGTCTCGGTCTATACGTCTTCGCCAGGATTTCTTTGTTCAAAAATTGTTTCGAACTCACTCCAGCCTTTGATCAACTCATGCGACGGCCCCTCAAGCTCCAATTATTGCCGCACGAAACTTATCCCACCAGCAGATTAAACGACGAGGAACCCTCGGCTCCGGCTGTCGAAATTCAGGATATGCCACACGCCGCTAAATTCGTCTACGATTTTTATATAAATAAAGTCAGCGGCATGAAAGTAATTATTTTCGTTTAATATATTAAACATAATTATATCATTCGTTTCAAAAATGTCATGACTACACAATTTTGTAATATTATTTTTTGAAAATAATTTTAATCATTTTATCAAAATCAATTAATTGTATTTCCACATACAACTAACCGTTTTATGAATTAAATTATAATCGGGCGATTAATTGTTTCCAGGAAATACAAAAGACTCTGGAAAACCCGGAAATGGTTCAAATCCCCAGCAGCCCGGAACATCATGTTCCTGTTCATCCTGGCGCTGACGACGACACGGACGACGAGGACGCTGAACCAGCGAAAAAAGAATTAAAGAAGCCGGTCGAAGAACCAGTTGCGGAAAAGCAGTTTGCACCGATTAAAAATTTGGTCGATGAACCTATGGAAGAGGGTTGAAAACATTTTTTTTTCAGCTGTCTTGACGATTGAATTTTCCATGTGGGGTTAGAAAAAATAATGCCATTATTTTTTACTTGTAAAGAATATTTTATATACAATAAAATATAACAACAATATCGATGATTCAAGTACATGCCGACGATTAGTAATTTACAAATTGATGTGCTTGCTAAATAAATGAAAATTGAGAGGAAACACGAAATCAGTAAAAATGAGTTTTTTCATTGCATTACAAAATCGAATGCTGGGTGGCAAATGATTTTTATAAAGCATGGCCTTTTTTGATTCCATTACTTGATAAAATTTCCATTTTTGATTCCATTACTTGATGGCTAAAAAGTCGATTTTGCAGTCCTCGATTGAGAAATCCGCGATGAATCATACATTTATTTATTTTTTAACTGAAATCGAGTTTTTCTATAAAAATAAAATTGCAATCTGTTCCATTCTGGTACTTAAATCTTGGCCTTCGATATTTGATTATCGGGAATCGGGCGAAATATCAGGTAATCACACAAAAGGCAAATATTATGGATAAATCCGAGTGAGGATTCGTCAGAGTTCGCGTTTTGCAATTTTTGAAATAGCCGAACGACTCGTTGAAGGTTTTTTGTTTTTCGAGTCGTGACTTTTACGGTGTCGTTTTTTCGATTCTTTTTTTTCAATAACAGAGTTCGTAGAAGATGGCACGTAACTGTTGTCGAATTTCATTGTTTTGCTGGCAAAATCTGGCTGATATTCTTCGATTTTTGTTTTCACGCCTTTCGAACTAGGAACATAAGCTTCACTGAGATCCGAGGACAAATTCGAAGCTGCGCAAGGGTCGTAACTCTCATGAACAACTTTGCCCAAAGATTTAATTGAATTCGGAATGTAATTCACTTCCGTTTTATTCGCGTTCGTTTCCGGCGACGATTTATTCCGGGTTGTTGGCGTGTATTTGTTTGAATCCGCAACAGAACGCATCCTGAGCAACATACTTTTTCTACTTGGCACGTAATTAAAATCCGGGCTGACTTTTGTCGCGCTTGGAAGTTCCGGTGGCACATATTCTTCCAGGGAATAATTATCCAAAAGGAAGCTATCGTTTTCACTCAATTGTTGAATTATTGAAGCCCTGTCGTTTTCTCTTTCCAACATCGTTGTTTCCTTTTTTTTTAACTCTTCGCTCTCACATTTTGTTTTATGGTCATTTGAACTTTTCGAACTTTTTCTTGCTGGCGCCACGCTCACTTTTATTGTTGGCAACGAATTTTCGTCCTCTGGGAAATCCGTTGTTTCGAATTTATACCTAAAACAACGTTGATTTGCATTTAGTATTCTATTCTCTTTTTCTGTCCTTTTTTCAATAATTATAAAATATAATTTCTGTGTTTATGAACCGATATTTTATCAAAGGTTATCAAACGATACCTAATTTTTTAATTGTTATCTATGATAGTTAATAACAATTAAAATGCTGTATCTTTAAGGCCGTATTGTTGCCTAGAATTTTGTTCTCCAATGAAATTTCCAGGATACAATAAATTTGAAACTCCTAAGCCATTTTTTTAATATTCTACTCACATATTTGTTGATCCACAGAGAACAAATAACTTTTTCGAGAAAAAGAAAAAATTGATAAGCAACTCGAAGAAAGTTTTCTCTGTGAATCTAACTATGATTATTTTTCTTTGTGAATCTAATGCAGTTGCTGACAACACTGATACATATTGAGAATATATTTAGTTTTTTTTTTTTTTTTTTCAGATGCGCAGAATGTCCAGAACTGTCAAAAAATAGAAATTTTCCACGCGCAGTTTTACTAAATTTTTTAAACTCTGACATTCAGTTTCTTTTTGTGTTTTTTTTCCCCAATAACTCTATGTGATTTGGATTAAGTACTAAAAACGTGGGTAGGAATGGAAAAAAAAAAACAAAAAAATTATTTGACAAGTTGTTAACTTATTCTGTCTAGAAAACCACTTCTGAAAACATTATTCTAGACAATATGCGGCCTAATATATTTATTTAGGTCCTTTGTTTCGATATAATTTATTCTTACTTGACTTCTAAATGTCCAGTAGATTTTCTATGTTCCGTTGAATCTGTTCTACCTCGAGATTTGCTTTCATGATTACGAATAATGGCTTTACGTATGACACTGTACAAAGAAGTCCAATCTTGCAAATCCAGCCATTTGTTGGTAGTGATTTTCTTTTTTTTGTATTCGACAGTTTTTTCTTTAATTGTTATAATCGCTGTTGCCAAACAACTGTCAGAAACCTATTGGAAACAGATATCAGTCGTTTTTGTAGTGCAGCTATTTTTGTTAGCAGCAAAAAATAGAATGGAACAAAAATTCAACAGGAAATTATCGTCATAGAAAAATTTTGTAATTAAAAATTCCGTCGTTGAGTTGAATTCCGATAAAGATATTTATAATAAATTTGATTATTCTGCAATTTTTAAATCGTCAGCATTCAGGAAAAAAAAGTACATGCCCAGAAGGGAAACGAGCTATTTATGGAAAAAACAAAGAAACCATCGATTTCAGGATCCGTCATCTGAGAAACAAAAAGTTATTGAATTTCGTAACCGTTTGAATTCTTGTCTTTCGGCAGGACTGTATTTATTCTGCATTAAAAAAAAAACAGCTGTTGCCCATCCGATTATCGAACACAGGTACATGCAGCTCTAGATTGCAGAAACGCCTGACACGTACCTTAATCACTTCCAAATAATGCCCTTCACGAAACATTATGCATTAAGGTAAGGAAAAAGTGAGAGAGTTGAAAAGTCGACGTTTTTTAAGATAAGGAATGAAAACGTTACTTTCAATAAACAATAATTGGCGTCTGGTTTCTTTTTACTGTGAAGTAATGTTCAGCTGTTCAGACAACAGCATACGTACGTCACTTCGAAAACACTTGCATTGCATTGCCAGACATTGTCAATTTTCATTCATGTTTACGAATTGCTTAATCGCCGCTAGATGGCTATGGTCCCTGCAACACCATTTTGACTCTTCCGTTTTCGATGTTATCGACGGTCGTCTCGTGAGGCATTTTTCTCGTTCGAAATATCCGCTCGTCACTCCAATTCCTCAACGCAATGGGATCAAAATCCACTTTCACACCGTGAAAAAGTATGTGCACATTCCAAGAGAGCTAAGCAGGCCAAGCCCTCGTAATGGAGGGAGGGATGTTGATAAACGAGATCAGACAGTTGAAATAAGGGAACGTGGGAAACAGGAGAGTCAACTGTATATTTATATTATCCCTGTGTCACGTCAGCCGTCAGAGGTCACCTCGTTATCTCAATGTCACATTTTTTCGGATAAATAACGTATATTTACTTTCATAACGTTACGATGTTCTAATTTTACGAATTTTATGTATAGACCTGTCTATTTTTAATTTGCAACTGAATGACCGATCTTCAAGTACATTCAAGTTTAGCATAGTAGCAAAAAAACGCACCGGCATCATCGCTTAAACCAGTTTTTGACGTATTACCATCAAGTCTCGTGACAAGTATCGGAACGAGCTCCCAGGTAGGCAAAAACTTGTACATGTTGTTTTTACTTTTTTCGCCATTTCTATGATATTAACTCTTTCCATAAAAGATAGAAATGATTTCAAATCCTCACAAAATTTTGTTTATATATTTTATTGCACGATCTGGAATATGTGATGGAGATTAAATAGAAAAAACAACCACGAACTGTGTCAAAATTTCAAAATCATCTGTCATTGAACTTAGAGGGCAACTCATATTACGAGTTTCGAAAAAAATAAATAGAAAATTGCTATAAGGCTAAAATCTTCGCGAATCTTAACGAATAGTTAAAATTATTAAGTAATTGTCTACTGACAAACATTCTATGCATTTTGTCTTAAAAGAAAAATAAATAAACGAGAAAAACTGATGATTCTTTTTCAACAGTGCTTATAATTCGACTCGTACCATAAACTCATTATGGCAACAAAAAACGAGTCACGATCTTTAGCAAAAAGTGATAATGTTAAGAGAGAAAGGAACATCATTGATCGCTGCATAGAATTTTTGGAACGCGATACCAGGGGTATCCAAATACTGACTTATGGAATAACAAGTGTAGGGCTGTTGACAGCACTGTACAGAATTCGTCCAGTAAGTACGTGAAAAACGAACAATTATTCGACTTGTCAAACATTCATCAAAATATTAAAAAATTATTTTTCTTTCAGTTTGCAAAATTCAAAAGTCCGTCAGACCTTCCATCACGGTTTCTCAAACTCAGAGTACCGTTGCAGGGTGAAGTGGTGCGAATAGAACCAAGTCACGGAGCTCTGTTAATGGTTGATCATACACCGCTGTTGAGTGTTCCTAGGCTGGGAACACCTAAACTTTTGCCTGTTAAAGTCGCCGGAGTTGATGTTACAGGCCATGGTAAATAAATCGATTTTTTTCTCCAATAATCTAGTAAAATTAGATTTTTCTTCATTTAATTGTTTTACACTAGTCAGTAAAATAATTTAATGAGTGAATGGTAGATTCTTATTTATAAATCAAAAGCATGATAAATGCAACATTTTTACTGTCATATTTTCGTTGACATTTAAGAAAGCTTAATCCAATTTCGAGATTAAATCCGAGGAAGCATTGACAAGGATTCAATTATGATATTAAAATGATTGGAAAATAAATTCACTGTTTTTTATACTCAAGGTCAATGTTCAATGATTTGCATTGCAATTTGATAATTTCATATAATTACTTCACGACTTCAGAGCACCAATATGTGAGGCGAATTTGTTATCATTGGTACATGTTAATTTGTTAATTTCACTTTGCAATTAAGGTATCAGTTGGCTGCAGACTGTAGTGTGTGGCAAAAAAATCGTCTTCGTCCCAATAGCCCGAAAGAACGAGTATTTGGATTGCACAATAAGCCTACAAGACTCGAAAGAGGTTTGAAGAGTTTTTAATTTTGTCTAAAACAAAAAAAAAGTTGTTTGAAGGTCAGCGGGTTATAAACAGTTGAATAAATGTTTCAACAGAGTACTTTATCGATTGGCGAAGAACTCGTGAGGCTTGGATTTGGTACAGTCGGTAATTTCGAGTCCGAACGATCGAGCGATCAACAAATAGCGGCCTACAAAGCTGCTCTAGTGGCAGCACAAAAACGAGCCAAACTCGAAAGAAACGGTCATTGGCATTTCGCGATAAATCCGACCTATCTATGGAAATTACGATATCTCATTCACTCCAAACTCACACAAGCGTTGCCTGCTAGGATTTCCGGTCAGTTGAGTTTTTAAGAGCGTCGTAGTAACGTCAACTGGAGAATTCATTCCGGAAAATCCTAGTCGGCAACGCAACCGGGTGGCTTTTTAATTGTTGTTTGAGTACTTATTTACGAAATGCAAATGCAAACCGCTGTTGAAATTTTTCCACCTACGAGCTTGTTAACAATGCGATGTTTATAATGGTGAGACGTTTATACAATAAATAAAAGTTTTTAAAACGAGAGTGCATTACAGTTTGCAAAATTTATCATAAAATACCAATCATTTTATTGAACAACGTCATGTTAAAAAGTTGTCCGAGGCCGAGCGAATAAAGAATGAGTTGTATTGATAACAGTTCAAGAAATTGACAAATCGTTTGGGCAGCGAAGTAACGGAATCGAAGAAACATTTAAAAATCGAATCAACTTCTCGGCGATCGTAATCGTGGGTAACAGCTAATGATGTGTGAAAAAAAAATAATGAATTTCGAAAATAAATCATCTTCCACCTGAATAATGTCGACGTTCAGATTTACATATAATTTTCGCAAAACATCGTGCACCGATTAATAATGAAACAACAGTGTGACGAACAAATATTTGCAGCGACGAATTCAAGACAATATCAACAGTCACATATTTTGACAATTTTTGTGAATATTGGTTTCTTCATTAATTAATATTTACCGATAAAACATTCGAAATATTGACTTTTGCCCTTGGAGAATATGATCGAAATCTTCAAAGACAAGACAACGCCCAGGTTACTCAAATATTCTTAACGAAACTCAAAAAGGAGAAGAGAAACACACGTCAAGAACGAAAACGACATAAATATGCAATTTATGGCAAACTCATTGGTTCCGGTGATTGGGAGATTTAAAAAATGCACATTAATTCGAGACTATATGAGATAATTTTTATTGTTCCTATCAAGGAGGTAATACGAAATCATATATTTTTCAAATTTGAATAATTCATGTATATATAATATATATTTTTTTAATAATTAATGGCTTTAACGAGAGCTTAATGGACATGTCCGAGGTTGGAAGAATCGTCGGCGAAATGGTCGGTAACGATGAAAACCTTGGTTTCGCTTTTAGAAATGTATCCTTATTAATTCACAAATCTACTATATGCGTATATATTTTTTACAACTACATTATATATATAAATATTTATATATATATATATACCAATCACCGATAGAAAAACTTCCGAAAAAACAATGATATTCTCAACCTTATTTACAGTCATAGATCACAGTGCCTAAGTTTACAATATAAATGTGTAACTCTGCGTCGGAATATACTGCTTAGCAGTTTAATAATAAATGGAAGAGTTTTTTTTAAGGTTCAGAATTGAACCGAGGTGTTACTCAGAAGCAAATCGTGCTCGAACGTCAAATTCTTTGTGAATGACTTCAAAAAAAAAAAAAAAAAAAACGTAAAAATAAGAACTAATTTTTTATAAAAAAGCGAGTTATTTTTTTTTAAGCTATTAAAGTTAAAATCGTTGGAATACAATTCGAATTTGTTTCATTTCCTTGAGTTTACAAAATTTTATTAAACATTTAACACTTAATCAGTGAGCATTAAAAAATTGATGGATTTTCTTAATATTATTCAGTGCAAAAAACAACTGACGATTATAGGAAATATAAATTTTGTTGTACTCCAACGAGGATAATTTTAATATCGCGTTTTTTGTTTTGTTCAAAGTCTTTTGTTGAACATAAAGTCTCCGTAAAAAAAAACGAACCAGATCAGTTCGTGGAATGTTTTTGGGAATGAAATTGAAATAGCGACTGGTTGATGAAGATTTACATCTCGTCGTGATGATCATGCCTAACTGGTTCAGGTTCTCTTACATTTCCGGCTTGGTGGTGATGGACCGGAACATCTCGATCGTCTACTTCAATCGGTCTTGGAAACTCATCGGTTTCTTCTCTTTGTTGTTCTCTTCTGGGCGGCTCGTCGTTGAATACTTCTCTTGAAAATTCTTGAGATGGAGGGTGTTGTGCGTGTTTTTGTTCCTGGTGTTGTACGTGGATTTCGGGGGTTGGCTTGACTTGCTTGACTTGCTCGACTTTCACGGGCTTCGGAGGAGCTTGAGTAGGTTTTTGGGTCGTTGTGGTTGGTCGAGGTGTCGTCGTTGTTGGTTTTTTAGTAGTTGTCGTCGGCTTTTTAGTAGTTGTAGCTGGTTTTTTAGTTGTAGTTGGTTTTGGCGTGGTTGTCGTTGGTCTTGGAGTCGTAGTCGTAGTTGTCGGTCTTGGAGTGGTGGTCGTTGGTTTTTGAGTGGTTGTCGTTGGTTTCGGAGTAGTTGTAGTTGGTTTTGGAGTTTCTACACGTTGAACAACTTTGGGAGGATCTTCGCGAGTAATTTTAGCAGGGTTTTTGCCTTTGGTGACAAAGCTCACATCGGGGAAAGCTTGTTTCAGGGGAACGCGAGCAAGATAATCATTGTAAGGTGAACCAAGCCAAAGGAAATTGCCGTTTATGAAGGCCGAACTTATACTTCCCATTTTCTCGTCCGAATTGTGTAAAGCGTTCAAAATTTTTCCATCACCGGTGAACCTCAGTACCGTCGTATTATTGGGGTACATAAAACTAAAGCTTTCGAAAGATCCGATCAGGTGAAGAAAACGCTCAGGCAATTCGCTGGGACGCCAAAGCTGTAATAGTTTGAAGGGCAGTTCTAGGAGACCCAATAACCTTGCAACCATTTTTCTCAAGAAAGGATGCGGTATGAGCGTCTGCGAAAGTTGTGGATGTTCCGGATCAGCTGGCAATACGAGAGCGACGAGATAATTGCCCAAACCGTCCGAATGTATATTGTCTGGTAATCCCGGAAGACCTTCGAACAATAGTTCGCTTTTTCCTGCTTTTGCACCCTTCAAATGATACTTCACGATCGTTGATTTCATCGTTTCAGCCACGAGAACGTAACTTTCGTCATGGCTTAGTTTCACACCGTTAGCAAATCCAAGATTTTTCAACAGTACTTCGTTCTTCTTTGTTGCTGCGTTGTAACGTATCAATCTGGAGTAAATTTACAAATATGAGTGGTGACACGAAAAAAATAAAAAATGTAATTACTAATCTTGGAAATTTACAACGAGGTCGTTTTTTCAAGTTTTTCACCATCATGTATTCACCAAATATGACTTTATCGTACGCTATTGTATTCGTTATCAAAAAACAAAGAAAGTGATGTATAGATAAGTCTTATTATCTTATAAGACGGATGTTTTATGTTAAATAGAAAATTGGGGTCATTTACGACCTCATTGTAGATTTTAGGTTCGAGAAAATAATATTTTACAGGTCTCGGATTAAAGATTAACAGTTATGATAACATATGAATATTCTGCTTTTGGAAAAATGCAACTTTTCTTTAATATTCACGTTCTTCAGCGAAAAAAACGGTGATTTCAGAATAAAAAAAAAGGAACAAAATTTCGATTCACAGTTTAGTTCAGCTACATTTAAAAAATCCCAAACAGAGTTAGAAACAGAATATAGGAAATGATGCTTCAGCATTTTGTACAGTCAAACACTTGAAAAAAATGAACATTTCTTTTATTAGTTGCTTTGGAATGGGCAGAAATGGAAATCATGAAAAAATATTAAGAAACTTGACACGAATAGCAATTACCTTCCAGCAGGATCAGCAAACATGGTGAAGATGCCGTCGTTTAATTGAAAGTCAGTTGACGAGTCGGTCCAGTAAACGTCACCGTTACTGGCAAGGTCAATGCTGTTGAAGATCTTTGGAACTTTGCCGTCGATAGGTTGACTCGGATCAAAGAGACGTTCATGCTTGGTGTTTCCAACGTGAAGCTTGAAAATGCCAAGATAAGCGTCGGCGACGTACAGAAAACCTTGTTTATCAAACTTCATTCCTAGAGGTCGTCCGCACTTTTGTGGCTGCCAGTAGCGACCTTCTACAAAAACAGACACGACATAAGAAATTCTGGCCACAGGCGCAGCAAAAAAAAAATTATCACATGTTTAAGAACTTACCACAGTCTTCACCAAAACGAACTAAAGGTATGATTCTTTTGTCCAGTAATCGAGCGATGATTCCGCCTTCCAATCCGAAGTAAAGGTCACCATTGTACGAGGCAAAAGACTCGGGTCCTCTAATTTCACCCGCGAGCAAGAACTCTGGCTTGTTGAGAAGGTCATTTGGGGCTAAGACACCGGTGAGTGCCACGGGAGGTTTAATACTGTGAAAAAAGGATTTTTTCATGAATTATTGACAATAATACAGTGAAAATCACATGATAGTAGAAATATTGACGGACGAGCGATTTTTCGTCGAAATACGAATAATATTTCACCTGTATTCTGTGAAAGGCACATCGGGTGGCAAACCGGGCATAAAGGTTATAACAGCGAGGAAAAAAGCGACGTAGACGACAGAAGTCCCCAGTGACTTGAGGTAACTCATCGCGCTCACGAATTCCAATGACCTTGGACAATGTTCAAAGTTCGATGATTGCCGTCAAGACAATGAAATCTGAATCGAAAATTTTATTGTTAGGCGGTTGCTATATCGAGGATTATTCGGTCAGTGATGAGAAATTTAATATGAAATTACGGAGAAAATGATTATAATGGCGTTGATGTGATCGAACCGAGACTTACTTGACAGTTTCTGATCAGTTGTGGTCACCGCCGTCTGTAGCGGCGCGATGAGCAGTCAAAATGCAACTGATTGAAATGGCGGAGACCGGCTACCAAACAAGCTCAAGGAAACAAAAAACACCGAGTCTGCGAAAAGGAGCAGCAGGAGATAAGGCGAAATGTGATTCGTGGAAGATGCCACGCGACCGAAAAGACGTGTCTCTCAAAAACGGGACTGAGATTCCCTAAATTCCGCTTGCACGATCGATCGACCGCAGCGTCACACCGGCTTGGTGATAAAATAATGCAAAATATTTGATAATAGAAGAATTAAGTTTAAACACTTCGGCGTCCTTCAGACGACTCGGACCCAAAGATTCTCCCTCTCTTTTCTCTTTCGTAGCTAAAAGCAATTCAGCAATTTTCAGTCACCATTTACGAACCCGATTTTTTCATCGTCCCACGTCACGTACATAATCATGTGTACATTCATTCACACACATAAGTTCCACGCACACGCTACGTGTCGAACCGTGTTTTTTTTTAATGTTTTTTTTCAATACGCGGCTCCACTCTTGTTTCTTTTATACCTGCCGACTCTTGTAACGGTTCTTCGATCGTCGCCGTCTCATGAGGTTCTCAATGGTTTCGTTATTGCAAAGTTATTTAACGTACTGGACGTTCATTAGAGATAAAACACGAATATTATGTCACGAACTTATTCAAATTTTTAATAATACGGTAGTTTTTTTGATTTTTCATACTAAAACGATGCATTTTACGAAACTTAATAATGCCATTTCCAAATTTGTATTCGTCTGTGTGACCGATGACCTTCAATTCCCATGGATTATTTCACTGGATATTTTATGTAGAAAAATAGATCCACAAGTTTTCCCACAATTTGACAACATAATGCTCAAGTATTACGGACCAAAGTTTAAGGTCATGTTGGTTCGAGCTGCCGCGAGGCTGGAGTACGAGGGAAGCGAGCTATGCTTATGCACAGAACCGACTGCAAAATTTGCGATTAAATACATATAAATTAACTCTTTCAAACGATGATGAAAATTCTAATTCCCGAGATCCGAGACATTCAGTCAAACCGTACCGGTTTTTTTTTTAGATCCGGTGTAGCATTTGTTTAAGGAAATAGATCTAGATGCTGATTAAAGTTGAGAATCATTCCATAAACGTGTAGTGTGGTAAGCGCCAATAAGCACTTCGACTCTTCAATTTTTTTTCTCTAAAAAACGGTACTGCTCACCGTCCCGAAATTGCATAAACATATTGAGCTATCCCCGTAATCTCAAGGTCATGACGGACTTTGAATGCCCTTTTGAAAATTTTATTTGATGTTTTTACATCTTACAGTTATAAAAAAAGACACTCGACAATAACAATGTTATCTTTTTACCCACTTCGACAACCGGAAGTGCCATTTCCGCTCGTTTGACTCCTTACAGAGATTCTATTTTTTTCACAGAACATTGCACCTGTAAACAGAGCGTTATTCCACGACTAGTGGTCGTGAATCTAGTCACCAGTTTTGTGACCGAAAACTAACAACGATAGGTGCCTCAGTGTTCTCCTTCAATTTCGTTCATTTAAAAAAAATACTTTCCTGTAGAATGCGTCAACAAATCGAATCTAAACCAAATGTCCCGATGACCGATTTGACCGGTTCAATGTTTCATAAACTCTTACCGCGTGAAAATGTGTGAAAAAAAAAACCACTATTATCCGATTGGGACAAAACAAACACTATATTGAAGACAACAAAAATATGTGGTTTTAGATTACTCGCAGAAAAAATCACAAAATGTAATAGCCCCAAATCCTTCAACTAAAGCCAAGCTCTTAAATATTCTGTTGGTTATTACATCGCTTTATAATCGCTGTAATGTTTCCCAGACAACATCATAATAGTCAAAAACATAATTGAAACGTACAGCCTGCGTATAGGTAAACTGACGAATCGATTGTATATCACAAAGCCTTTCAAAATTAATTACTATTAGCATTAATCATGAACACAGACAACTCCAATGTTGTCATCGTCATTGGAAGCCGCGCATAATTGTGAAACAATCAAAAAGAAACTGAAGTATCTCTTGCTATATTTTTTTTTCGGGAAAATTGAAAATTTAAGAATATCATTAAAATTTTCGCGAAAATTCAAGATGTAAGAATATCATTAAAATACTCAAGATATTAGTCATGATGAATTGAATGAATTGAAACAAAACTGTACGGGCCACTAAAGTTTTTAAAGAGAAAAAATTCAGCTGCTATATATTGCACCTTTTGTTTTTAGATTACTTTTACTCATCACTCGATTCATCTACAGCTAACTTGAGTAAAAATCAATTCTTAATGGAATCATAGCCCAAGATAGAAAAGTAACGTTTTTCTGACTTTCAGTCGTCGGACACCCTGTATACTGTTCCTTCATTCGGAAAAATCGTTTCGATTGATACAGTTTATTAAAAATAACAATCACAATCATGATTAAAAGCCGAAAAATGACTGTCCTTATTTGACTGCAGACTTTAGAGATTATTTTCGAAAACAAATACAGCTGAAGCACCAACGGTGCAAATGTAAATAATAAAAAATACGTGGCTTCTTATGATAATGTGCACGATCCGAATGTGTATGTGTGTGAAGCGACAATTAGTTTCCTCGAGTCCCGGACGAGGCGGGTCAGTCGCGAAAAAGCGCGGGAAAATGGCACGCAGGTCGCGGCACGGTGTGGCGTCTCTCCCAGACAACAACAACAACGTGATCGTGTTTTTGTGTTGAGTCGACGATTTCATTACTGTCAAAACATTTGCCATTTGGAACAGTTATTGGATGAAATATTATTTATTTTCAAAAATCCACGCGTAGTTCTATTGTTATAAATAATTTGTTATGTGCTCGTCTAGTATGGGTAATTTACCAAGAAACAAAGCCGCTATTTACAGCGATCGTAAAATGAGTAAAATCGTAAAAGTGCGCTATGTTTTATTTCATGTAACGATTATTGTGTTGTAGAGGACCTTGAACAAGAGTGCGAGGACGCGGTTTTTGAGGTTTGCGACGCACGGGAACGTCATCCCATTAGGTGCGTCAACGAACTCGCTCATTGCATCAAACTCGAGAATGAAATATGCGTGAGTCATTGATTCATAATTATTACGAATTTCGGGCTCAATTATGCCAAATATTTAGGATTAAATAATTAGAAAAAGAAAACTATTTTTTTTTCACGCTGTCCTCATTTTTCGCGTCTTCGTATAACGAAAAAATAAATGAAATCGACTTGTGCTATCTGTTTTTTTAACTTCATGATTCTTCAGACTTTTACATTTTCTCGTTCCCTCGAAATTAAATTATGTTTTTGAATCCAAAAAATTCACGATTTTCATGACAAATTTTTGGCAGTAAATTGAAAAATGAAAAATAATGTTTTAACCGATACCATGAAATTTTAGCTAGAGCCTGTAAAAAATAGGCCTCGCACAAAGATCAACATAACTCCAATGGCAAAAGAGCAAATGTTTTTTCTCGAGGGTCTTGGAGTTGGATCAAAGGAGGAAGAGGCGTCGATGGAGGGAAGAACCAAAAAAATGTCGAGTTTACTGAATAAATTGGAAAACTTGGAAGTGACGGTTGAGGAACTTCAGAGAGAGAAATACGATGAAATAAATAAATTGCTAAGAAACTAACAAATACGTCAACAACTAATAATAAAACGATTGAATAAATGATTTTCTATAGATCCTGTAACGTTAATTTTATTTAACAGATAAAACATTGATGCTATCCTTGTAATTTACAATAGGAAAGAAGAGTGCAAATCATATTCAATAATTGCACATTTCTTCAATAATATTTAGTGATGTTATAAGAAAACAACATTAATGAGCTCTATGGAAATTCAACCATTTGAGGCGTACTTTTAAGAATCAGCAATTCGCCCGGGTTCTCTAAATTATTTTCTTCCACGTTTCACAACGATGAAGATTTTCAAGTGTAATTGCAACGAAAATTCTTTGTCATCCTGCCAAAATGTAGTTTGAAACTTTGGACGACAAAAAATTATTTACTCGCATTCATAATTTTTTTTTCAATATCTCATTGATATCTAGGATAAAACGAGACTGAAAATACGAAATTACGAATCAAAATAGACTTTCGCTGTATTTCAACGATGCATAATTCATTAGCATTAAGTTTTATTCGTTTAAGATTCCGTCACGTATCGTGCAGTATTTGTACTGTATTTCGTGAGGGAAGAGCCTGATGCGACGTGATTAGGAAAATTCGTAAGATCTAATCGGTGGACAACGACTTTAGCACCGCGGGTCATGTCGTTCATGAATTTCCACATATCCAGACATCCTTCCGGTGCTTCGGTCGAGGTCCGGTTCGTATTGGCCGTGACATCGGTTCGCAAACTTCTTCTTCTATTCGGTATTTTTCGTGATCTTTCGTTCGCGAGCTCTCGTTCAAATTCTTCAGTAAGGTCGATAACGGGTGACGATGGTGGAGAATTGAGCAAATTTACAGTCGATTTTTCATTCGGTGATTCGGGGCCGAGCGTCGGCGATGTGGACGATTTTTTCGCTGGTACAGACTCGTCCGTAGTACTTCCATGTTCTTCGGAAGTATTTTCGGTTTTGTTGTCGATTTTAGTGTCGCTTTCGAAGGTCAGTCTCCTCCTTTTGAATAGTTTGTGATTTAGAGCTTTTTGGACTGCAGGTGGAATTTGATCGGACGTTACTATTTCGTTGGAGACTACTCTGGGTGTAGATCGTGCCATTTTGTCACGTTCAGTCATAGTCGTCGGGGCATCTTTATTTTCTGAATCATCATTCGAAACATCCTGATGAGGTTTCGATGATAACTTCTCGGTTTCATCGTTTTCCTCGTTCTTGTCCGAGTCCGAATCATCTTTTTCATCGTATTTCAACTCCAGGTCTTCGTCTTCTTCCTCTTCGAACTCATCCTCAATGCGACTTTCTCTTTTCTCCTCTATTTCCTTGTTGACGCTCGTATTCAAATCAATGTCCATCTGTTTGCGTGCCTGAATTATTTCCGATTCTTGGCCATCGTAACGCAATCGTTCGCTCAATACATCTCTGACGTTGCTCAAATTAATTTTAACCAATGGTATTTTGTCAGTGATGGGCGATCGTTCGAGCGATTGTCCGCCGCGAACCGGTGACTCTCTCGGTTTTATTGGAGATTCGACAAAACCCATTTTCCCTGTGTATTTCGGGGAAGAAATTCGATATTCCGAGGGCAGGCCAATTCCAGGAGGACTGAAACCAAACGATCTATTGATGCTCGGTTCACTCGCAATTGCCAGCGGCGACCTTAAGCTTTCCTCGTTATTGTTCTTCGACCTCGAGTCTCCCATCTCAATCTTCGTTATCAAATTCTCGAGTCCGAGTAAATTTGAATTCAATAAACATTTTTCTCCCTGTTTAGTCTCGGCTTTTACGGAATTTTCCAAAACCTCATCCACCTCGAGTTTCGTTTTTTGTTCGACCACCGTCACGGTGTCTTGATCCTGACGAATCGTAAACATTAAGCCTTCCATTACGAGATCTGTTATATCCGCCGATCGAGCGGTTTCCACTTGCGCAGCTCGTGGACTACGCGGCAATGATTTTCCCGGCAAGTCACTTTCTCGATTACTCGGCCCAGGATTCGATTTATCGATGCTTCTATTTCCACCACGTTTTGTTGGAGAACCTTTAGAATTTTCAATTTCCTTTTCGATGATGTATTGATAAGGCAAATCCGCAAAATCCGCAGCAATCCCTTTTTCGGCCGGCGAATCGGGCGGTACTTTGTCTGTATTTTTCTCAACGTGTCTCCGTCGCGTACGACTTTTCGGTCCAGGCATATTCTCAAGGTTCCTCGTAATTTTTTTCGCCGCTGATCTTCTACTTGCATCTTTTTCTCTTTCGTTTCGAGCTTCGCTCAAAGACGATGAACTCCTTTTGGCAGCAGGTTCCGTCGACGATAGATCTCTATCGGAATCGCCAATCTTTCGTTTACTTCCCGAATCGGGAGTGTAATCGCACCTTTCCCTCTCCACGGAAACATTCTTCTCCTCTTCGTTCCCCTCGTCGATTCTCTGTACAAACTCATCGTTCGCCGCCTCTGAAGTTCCCCTCCTGCTGCTGTTTTCTTCTATCAGTTGCGCAGGTACTGAATCGTTTACCGTTTGAACGGTAAGCACGAATGCGTGTGGAAACGCCGTCGCGTCGGTCCGTTCCCGAAATTTTAACATCGCGAACATTTTGTCTTGACGCATCCATGCTGAATGGTCTGAAAATGATCGGTTTTATTATTAATCGAATGAAATGCGTAATGAACATGAAGACAATCTTCTTTCCAAGAATTTTTAGAAAAATTTTTGAACATTATTTCCTTTGACACTGTTATAAATGTTTTCAACGATGGAGAATGTGCTGACAAAACATTAATCAAAATTTGAACGTACTGTACGTGACCAGCAGATGTCGAGTGCCAAATTGCTGACCTTGTCGGGGCTGAGACTTGATTATTCGCCTTATGACTTTCGTCAGCTCTTTTGGGTATGCCAACCGTTCAGAAGTATTCCTGAGAAAAATAAAAAAGTAGTAAAAAATACGGATCGGATTCACTCGCTTAAAGTTACTCAGAAATAGCGAATCAGCAGTTTTTTTTACCTGAGGCTTTTATGCCATTTGAATGTAAATTTGTATATGTGCTTCTTGTGGCAAAGCCAATAAGCCCCGGGGATCGTTAAGAGCGTTTCATTCCCTCGTTCGACCCAATCAAGCTTGCCAAGCGAAGGTACATGTATTCCAGGCATTTTCGTTCAGGTTTTATTTCGTGGAACAGAGGCACCAGTTTAGTAGTTTCTTTTCCGCCGATTGATTCTCTCACTAAGAATGTCAAATAGTAGAGAACACGATGCTGCAAAAAAGAATAAAAGTAAGAACTTCCGAACTTGCAAAAAAATAACTTGAAAAGTAATGAAATTATTCTGGCCATAAAATTGTCTGTGAAAATTGTATTTTAAACAACAATATGGCTTTAGAATGTTCAAAATTATAGTCCACATCTGTCAATCTTACCCCTGTTATAACTTCGTTGATGAAAACATCTTGGACCGTATTCCAAGGCAAAAAAGTGCTGGATTCTTGGCTGGAAAAAACTCGCTTGCCGATAATTTGAACACCGACAGATTCCACGACAAGAAGAGTTTCTAGAACAGAACGAAAGGAATAATTAATAATTAAAAGAGATTTGTCAGTACAAGTTCCATAGAATTTTTGAATCTTGAAACCAAAATAGGAAGAGAATTCCAGATATTGTAAAAATAAGAAATTTCCGAAAATAGAACAATTTATGGTGTTGCTCTGACAGCTCCAACTTCAACTTTGGAATAATGACTCACCAATATTTACGGATGAAATAAAAGACTTGCACTGAAGAACCAAGGAAAGGGCGTAAACTCCGAGAGGCAAAGTGGGATCGGTAACGGTGCAAATGACAGCAACAAGAGCAGCGAGTAAAAAGTTGAAAGCGAAGGAAAATTTTCTAGTGTTTCGAAGCACGAATTTGATGACTCCAGAATTGTTGGTAGTAGAATCGGTGGTTTCGTCCAAACTGATTAAATTACCGTTAACCCCCCTAAAAGTTTCAACAGGGGTGTTCGAAGTATTGTTTAAACCAGGCGACATGAATGATTCGCGCAGTAACAAGTATAAACACTGATTTTTTTTATCTCTCTTGGATAAGCGTCCTAGGACTTCGATTCGCGTTTGATCATTACATAAAGCACAAATAAAAATAGAAACGGTAAAAAAAGTTCGTGAACTTTGCGAATAATTCGAAAACGATAAAAATCACTGAATTTAGCAAAAAAAAATTTCAAACTTAACCACAAAAATAACTTTGACTTTGGCGCGTCGGTCGTAAATGTTTCGTGGCTGAATTTTTAGAACCCAGCCAATATTTTTTACGCGATCGAATTGCAACAGAATCAAGTGTGACGTTAAAATAATTGAGGGATAGGAGAACGGGCTAATATTTCGCGATTGGCGACGAAAGTCTCGATACTACTTCATCGACAATCTTCATCACAACTAAACTTTCCTCGACATGATCACTCGGAAAAAAATAGTTTTTTCGCAGCGCGGAACCTTTCGAAATAAAGTTGACCGACAATTTTGCGCTTCTATTTGCTTCTCTTTCTCTCTTACCCCTGATTTCAACGGCGGGAGTAGTAGCTGAAGCGAGATAGACTATAATAGCGTTCCATTTCACTCGGAAAGTAAGCTTGTTTTGCGCATCCTTCGGCGTATTGGACAATGTTAAGGCGAATTTGCAAAAAGGGCAATAACCCTGCACGTGACAACCAATCGAAGCTTTTTCAGATGAATTCTACAGAAACCGACCGAGGCTTTCCACGGATTGGTCTGTCACAGTCCCACGTGACATTTGACTGCGACAGAAATGCTTTGGGTGGATTTTGAAGATCGACGATCGCATTTGTCTCTAGACAATGTGGGGAATTTATTTTTTTGTTCGATTATTCCTTCTTATCGTTTTTGATAAAATTCACCACCGATGGCACTACAGTTTCGTTGATAAGTTCCGAAGAGATTTTCACTCTGAGTGTACTGGCCCACGGGGAAAGAAGAAGCGAAAGATCACATTGCTTAGCCCGTAGCACCAGCTTAATAAAATTGACAAAAATGTTAGACCTTCGTGAGGATAATACGAGCGATGCCTCTACTTATTCGAGACGACAAAACGACGGAATGAATATTCCAGGTAAGATTTGCTACTATAAACCCGAAGAAACTATTTCATTCACTTAAAGTTTTATTCCAACCTATACAAAGTATCGAACACGTTATCCCCCGCGAAATCCTACTTGCAGTGACGAAATTTCGACAGTTATCATTATGTAATTGTTCCGGCGAATGACATTCATTATTAATAATATTCGATTTAAAAAAAATAATCGAATCCATTTATCACAAGTGGCCGAGGTTCGTGGAGAGTATCGAACGATAGTTAATGAATAATGAAGCCTCGACGAAACATTTACGAAAAATCGATATTCAAATTATCATAATTGAATGAAATTCGAATTTTCCGTAATTATATTGATAATTTCAACGAAAATGATGACAAATCCCGTGATTACGTTTTTATATTCGTGTGTATGTTTGATCTGATTTTTCTCTATTGACCGCCATGTATTGTTAAAAAACAAAACACTATTGTCAAAAAAAAGAAGCTTTCAAACAAATTGTGCAAGGCTTTTTCGATCGTGACATCAAGAACCTCAAAATTTAATATGCAATGACATTGTGTATGGCAAATTGTTGAAATTTATAAAATGAATACCACCAATTTTGATGGAAATGCCAAACTGCGCGAAGAAAATTATTCTGATGTTTTTCGAACCTCTGGTAATCGTTTTAACATTTTTAAATATATTTTTTCGGTTCTGTAGCTGACAAAACTGACTTTGATCATTAATTATCTATTCATAAGATAAGAATTAATGTTTTTTTTTACTTGTCGCTGATCATATAAACAATGGTTTTTCACAGTAACTTCACAGCACGGAACAGCGGCCTTAAGTCCTTACCTGAATTTTGATCCTTCTTACTTGCCAACCAGCCAACCAGAATTCATATTTCCTGAGGGAGCCGTCAAACAAAGAGGGCGTTTCGAACTGGCTTTCAGTCAAATTGGCGCGGCTTGCATACTCGGAGCAGGCTTTGGAGGAGCTGCTGGTTTTTACAGAGGTCTCAAAGCCACCACATTGGCCGGTCAAACAGGAAAACTTAGAAGAACTCAGTAAGTTGTGCAAAATTAGTCCATATCATTATAGAACTTTTGGAATAATATTTTCAATATTTTATCGATTCATTCAAAAGATTTTACTATATTTTTAAAACGTTCAAACGAATACGTTTTTTAAGAGCAATTTGATCCAAAATCAGAGAATATCCAAAAGTTTATACTTCCAAAAGTTCAAATATTAAAATATTAAGAAGATTCCTGAAAGATTTGAAAAACTGGCAACCGAAAAACCTTTTTGTTTTAAAAACTGCTTATAAGGAAGATTACACTTGGAATCGCTGATTCTCCGAAAGTGAACGGTCAAAGTTCTTGATTTTTTTAGACAAACTTCCTTAAATGTTTTTCTGTGGTTAAAAAAAAAAATCACAACATTCTTTGAAAAGTTTTCGAGTTATTACATGGAATGTGGATTTTTCTATTGCTCCCCATAACAACGTGCATAATTTCGTAAATAGTTTCATGAAAGTGCCCTGAATGTGGCCTCAAAATAATAATAAAATTATGTAAAAAAAAGCATTATTTTATTGTATATTTTTGTATATTTCCCTGTAATGTTTATTACAACGGTAATTCAATGTTTCAGATTACTTAATCATGTAATGAAGAATGGATCTTCATTAGCAAATACTCTTGGTGTTGTGTCTGTAATGTACAGTGGTTTTGGTGTTTTGCTATCGTGGGCCAGGGGTACGGACGACTCGCTCAATACAGTAGCAGCTGCCACAGCAACTGGCATGCTCTTCAAATCGACTGGTTAGTACGAACGTTTATTGATTGTATTCAATCTATCGATGAAAATTTCCTTTCACTCCTATCCTAAAAATCAGATAAAAAATATAATTTTTACAAAGTTTCATTTATTGCAGAAATTATAGAGGTTCGAAATGCTTGTTACAATCATGCTGAGAACTTGACAATTTCGTATCAAGCAAAATTCTATTTTTCTAGCGTTTTCGCTCAGATATGAATTTTTTATTAATTCTCATAAGACATGAAAATTAACATTATTTGATTATTTCGCAAGTAAATTCAAAGTCTTTAAAAATAAATTAAACGGAGAGTGAACTTTAAAACGTGACTGTGGCGAGTCTACTACCTCGATCAATGTACTAATTTGTTTGATTTTATTTTGGTCGTTGCAGCCGGATTACACAGATGTGCAATGGGCGGTGGAATCGGTTTAGGAATTGCGTCGTTATACTGTCTTTGGAATAGTCGAGAAGCACTTTCCCAATTGAGGCATCACAGCATGAATCCGGCGTAAGACTGTGTGTACCAGAGCAGCATCCCTAAGCCAAACGATACCCCAGTACCTTCGATAATTCCCCGTATCAACATTATTTTTTTCACATTACCAAAATTAAAACTTAATATCTATGCACAAAAATGAATAATCAACGTTAAATATTTTGGGCTATTCCGTGTCAGTTGAAACGCCGATTTTTATCTGATTTCCTTGATAGCATAAAAAAATGTTCTTTATAAGCAAATACTCTTAGAGCTAGAGTTTATTGACAAATTGAATTCTATAATAATCATTGATAATTTGACGTCGAAAAGTTCTCTCCAATTAACGGGCCGCGTAATTTTCTGCTATTGAAGTAAATTTCCCATCGTTATTAGCCGATTATTCGGCGAAATGTACTACTAGTTTAGAAATAAATAAAACGTACTAAATATTTGCCTCATTTTCGGTTTACCCCCGTTTATGAATCTCGAAAGAAAAAAAACCACAAATTAAATAGTCGAATTTTAATGAGAAATTTGTTCTTAAACGAGAAGTAAAAAGAAAAGTGACAAAATTGTGTTCTATTGCAGATCCAAGTGACATTCGAAACGAGACCTCCTGCGGGATTGAGACGATCATTCACAAGCTTGTAAATAGTAAAGGCATAAATCTCAAATCACAAGAAAATGCGTTTTTAACGTGGATACATGTAATGTATTACAAATTGGTAAAGAGTAAATTATGACGCTCGAGAGAGAGAAAGGATAAAAAAGGATAAATCGAGTTGAGCTCTCTACGATAAACGATGGAATGATTTATTTTATTTGTTTTTCTTTTTCCCAGATTTCCTTTCATCAGTCAAGTGTAGAAATTGTCGGTTAAGAGTTAAGGATTTTCCGGGTGTGTAGCCAAAGGTGAACACGTTGGTTCGTTACTATCTTATCTATTTGTATCTCCTTGGAAACGTATCGGTTCGTATCAGGCGCAATGATAAGTTGATCAAATCTCGTCTTATCTCGTAACGCGAGAGTGGAAAAGCGTACAATGCTTTCGCCTCTTTCGAGTTTTCAAGATGATCCGTCCAGCTAGTTCGAGAGATAGAACGAAAGAGAGCGGGAGTGAGAAATTTTTACTATAAAGTAAAGGTTTGAACAGTGACTTCATGTTTTCTCGTCCCATCTTCGTTCTTCGACTAATATTTGAACTTTGTCTTACGCAATTAACACATCGTCACTTGTCCTCGTCGTAGCGAGAAGGAAAGAAACAAAAATTTAGTGGTGTTCGTCACAATGAATCCTCACGTCGAAAGTTGATTCACGCTTCGCTCTCGTGTGCCTCGTTCTAATCCTCATCGAATTAATTCCAATGAGTCAAAACATTAACAACATCGATGCAATCGTTCTTGTAGTTCTAACGAAATTGAAACTTAATGAAGTCAATTTTGACAGTGCTTGCAACGGTTAAACTAAACTTATCGAGGAATGAAAGTAACGAAAGGAAAAATAAGAAAGTGATGAAACCCCGAATAATAAACGGCTTATGAACGAATCGCAGCTTTGACGATTCAACCTGAGATTCTCTAGGCCACCTATTTATAAGCACGAGGATTTGTTTATCGAAGAAATTTATGAGTTTTCGCTCATGCAAAGACGATTCACTGACTTGGATCTTTGAGTTTTAAAACTGCATCGAATCTTATCGGTTGAGTGAAATTCAAGTCGAACGTGATTGCTTATAAAAGTTGCATTTGTGTGGATTGTTCTTCGATAATGAGCGAAAAACACGTGGAGATAATTTCTTGTTGGAAAGAAAATTAAGTCAAGAATTATAGTTAATATTTTTCTCTCTTTTTCCACTCAATGTTACGCTCGTGAAAATAACAGATTTGGAAAATTTCTTCGACAATGAACGGAAAACAAGCGGAAAACTTTTTATCTATTTTATATTCAACTTCTGTTGTTCTATCGACCATTTCAATCGTCTGTTTGCTCATCGCATGGCAACATTGGGCCTGGACACTCGATTCTTGCATCGACGTTCACTGCGAATGCATCCTTTATGGAGTTAATACTTTCAGCACTTTTATGGGCGGAGATGTTAAACTCTGCCATTTTGGTACTTATGGTCTCGCACCTGTCATACTCATAGGCTTGCTTTTAGCTTCTTATCACGGTTACAGAAGCTGCATAGATCGAAGTCTCGACAAACCTCGAGCAGTTTCACGTACCACGGCCTATTGTAGTAGGTATGATCGTTTTCCAAAATTATTTCATTTTTATTAGATCTTTTTTTTACAATTCAAAAAGCTCTTTTGTTCAAAAATCCTGCTGTCAATTGTTTAAATCTGAACCAGTGCATTTTTCGAGAAAGTTAAAATTTCAAGGGCTTTTATTCTCATTCGATTAGAGAATAAAATCTATCCTTCAAGAAATTCCTTATATGAATTTTTTTCGTTTTTTGAATTTACTTCCATTCGGCAAAGTGGAAAGTAACAAGTTGCAATATGTTATTAATCCCTGGATAAAATTTTGGAATTATTTTTAAAAGGTGACACTGTTGAATAAAAGTTTTCTTTTCAAGAAAAAATCTTGAACGTATCTCGATTATTTGATGGATTTTTCATTATTTTGATAATAAATCATTTTCAGAAATAACATCGACGGAGCAGTCATTATAGTGACTCCAAAGACGAGATCTCCCTGTAAACAATGGATGCCAGCAGCATTTTTAGCTGCCCTGCTGTCATGTTTATCTCTAACTCACGCAGTTGTTCTGACGGATGGCTATTACAGGACTTGCGACCAATACAGAAGAAATCTCATTCAGCTCCTTGGGTCGACTGGTCGAGAAGTTCAAGTAAATATTCAGAAACGTTCATATCATTAATATATTTCTAAGTCGAAAGTCTTAAATATACCAATGATTATTCAAAAGGATTGAAAAAAAGATAATCATTAAATACAAAAACTAATGATTTGTGAAGCAGGATTTTTTTTTTGAGGTATATATTGAGCACATTTTCGCACGATTTTGTTCCAGGTTATTTACAATCGTTTGAGTTGTGGTGCGATTTTCGACTATATGGATTATCTTCAACCGGATATAAATAATTGGAGGCGTGGAGATGAGATAAACACAGGAGTTTCATTGCAATTAGCAATAGTGACAAGTTGGTTGAATTTTTTGACGATGGCAATAATTTGCATAATAAATTTAATAATGGCACGGCAGAGGCACAAAAGTTTGGGTGAGAAGTTGTGTTGTTGCTGTTGGTAAAAAAAAGGGGGGACAGAAAAATGAAGGTGGAAAAAAAAAACGAATTCCCAATTGGATCACAGTATAATACATTTTATTTCAGCGCACTTCGCTTCTTTTGTTTGTTTGTTTGTTTTATTTGTTTTTACAATTGTACGATAAAGTACACTTTATTAACAGCCTTGTTCGTTAATGAACAAAGCACGTTGCAACTTAATATACGTGAGCGAAGTTCGTTAGAAAAAATAATTCACAGAAATATACTTCCCGAGTGAAAGCTTGATTTTTTTTATTTATTTTTATATTATACTTAAGTTTCGCGATAATTCTTATATTTTATACGAATATATTATTTCTCTCTGTTCTGTTCTGTGTTTCTTTTTTTTTCCTTCATTTTATTATATTTTTTTACGTTTTTTTTTTCTTGTTTTCTTGTAATTAATTAATATCGTACTATGTATATTATGTATAATTGTTATAAATCTCCAAGAATAATTACGATCGCAAATCTCATTCGCTTACGAATAGACTGTTCAACAACAAAATACAATGTAACAACTATTTTTTTTCCTTCTTCTTGTATACATATATTATAAATAGAGGAGGGTTTACCAAAAATTCGTGACAATTGTCTCGAGAACCTATGAAAAAAGAAAAAATATACAGACGGCTTTAATAGCCGAAAATACTTATGACGTTTGTTTATCATTTTCTTCAATTCTCTTTATCAAACAAATGCAATGATTTTTCTTTCTCTTATCTACAACAAAAATATTCTTGGGAGGGAAGTACTAAATTGTTTGAGGACGTAAAACAGCCGCCTTTTATGCAACTAAAACGTGTAAAGTAGTTGGCAAAGAAAAACAAAAACAAAAACGATTGTAATGTATTTAAATGACGTGGCAAATAAATAGTGTACCTTGAAAAAAATAGTTTTTGTTGTTGTTTGGTACAGAAATTCGTGGAGGGTATAAAAACACAAAAATACTTGTCCATGTGAATGGAAAATTGAACTTTTTCGGAATACTGCGATATTTGGTTGAAGGCAGTGTCGAAATGAAATAAAAAGGGAAAATAATACAATGAATATTGTCAAAAATGCTGGTAGAACAAAAAAAAAGGTAGCACATCAATAATGGGAGACAATAAATATCCTAATTATTACGGAGGAATGTACGAACGATATTCTACGACGAGCGGTGAAAATTAGCTGCACCATTGGTTGTTTTTTTTCCTTCTTATGAATTGACGTTTGAAACTTCACATTCGTTCCGCAAAATTGTCAAGAGGCAATTAAAAGTGATGGTAACGAATGAAGCTCGTAAAAGTACAAGATATTTTGGTAAACAACCATTTTCTGGAATTAATACAACGTTTTTCATTGACTTTTCTATGGAAACAACAAAAATCTGTATATATGTATATATAAATACACGAAGAAATACACTCCTATACACATTAATATGTATATATGACTGATGAGGAACGGCTCCAGTCCGATAAACGGAAGTTGCATCGTACAGTAAAAAACGTACAGCAAAAAAAATTCGTTTCGATCGGACGTTGTATCGTAAACGCATATAACTCTCTCTCTCTCTCTCTCTCTCTCGTTATCGAATAACATACAGATTACAAATTCAAGCGCTATAAATTCATACAGGAAAAGGCACCTATCATATATACGAATAAAAACTAGATTTTGTATAATCGTGGCTGCAAATATTTTCTCATTATTTCCTTTTTCAAATACCCACCCACACACACACATAGAAATTCCGATTTACTTTTGGACTCGTTTGTAATATTGTCTTAAATGTAAACTATGCTTCTAGTTATTATTTGTTTGTTTGTCAATAAAGTCGTATTTCAGAGGCGCAGTTAAATATCATCAAATCCTGATAAAGATTGAAGCACTTTTTTTCAAAGAGATTCTACATTTTCACAAAATTGAGTAATACTTGCTCGTAATATGTGCCAAAAATCTGTTGATCTAATCTCTAAGGCCTCGTCAATATTTATTTATTCATTTTGTTGTTGTTGTGATTTTCGATTAGACCACAATATTGTAGGGTCGAAATTTAAAGGATATTTTTGTCAGACAGTCTTAACTAACTACACGATTATTTCGTTTATGCAAAATGACAGTATCCAATCGTTCTTATTTACATGTTTTTTTTTTTTTTTTTGGTTTTACGTTTGTCCTTTTTTTCTTTCTTCTCTTTAATATAATATTTTATCGAAACCACGTAACACCTGGTAGGCATGCTCCATGGACTGTGTTTACAAGATCAGTCTTGTGTGAAAAGGCATTTGTAAAGAGAAATAGCAAATGATCGTTTCGTACCAGCTCTGTGTGTGCCTATCAACTGCGCCTCTGTTCGAGTTCCAATTTCGAGACTTTTGTCTTCCATCAATTATTTTCACGTACAATACTCTCGATCGTACGACATTTTTTTTTTTTACGCTTGTCTTCACCGTTTTTTCGTCTCATTTTTTAAATACACTTCATAAATGCGATCCTGAATGTTTGATTAAAGTACTTTCCAAAAGCATTTTTATTATATCACTCACACATTCGTCAATTCAATTCGTTCAGCTATTTTCTAAAGTAATGTACATTTACAACTAGTAGAAATTCTACGAATCTTTAATTGTATAAACGTGATGAAAACGCGTAGCTGCAAAAATAGATGCGTGTGCTTCTTTTTCATTTTTTCCATCTCATCTTTCTCTTCTCGCTCTCTGTCATTCATTGTTTTTTTTTTTTTCATTTTCTTATCTTTTTTTTTTGTCTTTTTTGGTATTAAGCTGCCAAGTTCAAAAAAACCTGGTATAAAATATGAAAATTTTCACATTCCCCTCGATTTTCTCTCTTTCTCATCTTATCTTATTATGTACTTCCATTTTTCGCCAAGCTCTCGTCCGGCAATCAATTATTGGATATTTTCTATAAAACGAAATAAATAAATTAGAAATCGTTGAATAAACCTTGTCGTACTCGTACGATCGTGCAATTTGTTTTTCTCTTTTTTTTCAATGTCAATGACGATTAAAGTACATCAAAAGGTGCCGTTAAATTGTTACATACAATTATGTAACTTGGAGTAAAAGAAAACTTGATTGAATGTGAAAGCACGCTTTCATGAAATATCCAACTAGTTTCTCAGTGTTTAGAACGGGAAGATGTTCATTAAATGGAAAGAAAAAATTATGTTTTCGAGAACGAGCACTCGTTACGGAAGTTTTTCCTTAAAGGCTTGCAACGACAAATGAATTTGTCGACGAGATTACATGTGTTTACGCTTTTGGAATGAAGATTCCATCCGTAAACGTATTTGACATTGATAGCGTTTTAAATAAACGAAAAAATGGTGAAAATAAATAAAGTTAGAGAAAAAAATGGTTTTTTCCTTTTTTTCTTTTTCGAAATAATATTTGTTTGTTTTGGTAATCGTTGTCAAATACGTAACGATGTAAATATTTTCATAAAGTTCTCTAACGCCATTTGGAACGAAAGCGATAATACGAAGCAAAGCACCAACATGGGGCACGGAAACGAAGAGTGAAATTTCTAAATGGAAACGCGAACCCGAATGTTCAGTTGAAGAATCTCGTCCACGGGATTAACTTCAAAAAGCCTCGTATCAGCTGTTCTTCGGTCCGTTGTTTATGTTTCAGGTGAAAGGATTGCTTCTTCTTTTTAAAGAACCGAATCTTTTTTCGGGCTCTCGTATGACCTCGAAAGGTGCGACGCGATTAGCGATGGATCCTTCGTCGTTTTCGTCACTTGGAAAATCCTCGAAGCTCATGTTGCTGAAGCCAGCAGTAGCAGCAGCAGCAGCGTTTTTCTTCGTTTTAGGATTTTTTTTGTAAGGTACGCTTTTCGATTTGTGTGGAGTTTTAACGGTTGAAATGTTATCACATTGATTCTCATTCATAAGATGATACTTGGATTTGTCGGATTTGGATTTGTCCTTTTTGTGTTTTGGTGAATCTTCGGTGTTGACAAGAGGCTCAGGTGACATGGGAGAAAGTACGTCTGGCGATGGATCACGAATGGAAACGCTGTTGGTAGCTTGGATGGTAATCCTAGCGGTGTGTTGATTGGGTTGAAGGGCGTAAATGGATTGTACGGTGGGTGGGAGTTGTGCGGAATGGGATGATTGTGCACTGGTTGAAAGTATAGTGTTGAGTGCACTGTCAACGAAAGAGGGTGATTGTGAAAGTGGTAAAGAAGTTGGACGTTGTTGATTATTGATGGCGAGTGTGGCAAATTCGTCGAAGGGAATAGAGCCGAAGAGATCTTTAGGGGATTGAAGATTCGTCCCTGAATTGACGACGGTGACGGTACCAAATTTGGAGTTGCACGTTGCTGTGCCAGGAGGAAGATTATCGTTGGATGGACGATAAACTTGAGGCGAGATGTTGACGTATTCGGTGTTGTAGGAGGTCGATTGAATGGTGGGAACCAGTTGTGGGTTTGTTTCAGGATAATTGTTCAATTGATTGAAGGGATTGGCAACAGGATTGACAACAGGATTGACAAATCCGGTAGAGCTGAAGGGCGAAGATCCAAAAAGATCTTTTTCGTCATTGATGGTCCTCGAGATTCCAGTTTGTGAAGAACTTCCCTGGCTCGTGGCTATGTAATTTATGTTCTCATAATTATTCCGAGTATTTTCAACTGCTATTCTGTTA
Organism: Campoletis sonorensis; assembly: GCA_013761285.1. NCBI lineage: Eukaryota > Metazoa > Arthropoda > Insecta > Hymenoptera > Ichneumonidae > Campoletis > Campoletis sonorensis. The sequence goes on from JACEOJ010000085.1 coordinate 2,964,558, forward strand.
ATGCTCGTCGAATTAAATTCCGGGCTATCACTTATGTCGACTAGATTACCCGAGACGATGGGAGAACTTGACAAAGGTGTTATGAGACTTGTGTTGGGTGACGAACACGTGACATTCCCGGCGCCACTCGTCCTTGGAATGCTATCTCGACTTCCGCTGCTCTTTCGTGAGCTCGTAGGACGTGGAAACGGAGCAAGAGCGAATACGTCTTCTTCCGGTTTGAAAATACCGTTCTTAATGATCGACGACTTGCCATTTTCCTCTGACGAACTGCCATTGTCGAAGATAAATGGCTTCACCCCATATTGATGACCCACGAAAGGGTCACCGTGCGATTGCTCAGGTTTTCCTTCGGTGTCCAACTCGTCGTCCAAAAGAAGCGGCTTTTCGCCGTACTGATGACCAACCACCGGATCCGCATCGATAGTCGGCAATTGCCCTCGTTCCCGATTATGTTTCCTCAGCTTTCGTATCCGATGATCTTCCTCGTGAGTCGCTACCGATTCACACTCCGCGTGATACGCCGAACTCCCGCAAGTTCTCACGCTCTCCGATATCGTCTCGTCGATCTTTTCACGATCCTCTTCTTCCTCCTGCCCAGCGTTACATTCCTCGTCGTTCATTGCTTTTAAATCACTCGCTGAGCCTATCGAATCGTCAGACTCGTAACCAACCGGTGCATTGCTCGGATCCTGAGCATTATTCTCCCTTTTTCGTCTGCTCAACACACCCTTCACTCTTCTACGCTTTTTTTTCATACGATCCTCGTTGCGCTGAGCTATTTCTTTGTCGCTGTCGCTCGACAAATCGTCCGCGTTGAATGCCAACTTTTCGTACTTCGAACGATCCTCTAACGGCGCACGCACGAACGGAGGCGACACTGGACTCGACTCTGCCAACAGCGAAGATTCCTCGCATACACCCGAAGGCTCAACTTCCTCTATCCAACCGTCCGGCACTGATAATTGACCACGAATCTCCAACAGTTTTCCTGAAAAACAATTACTTTTTTCTTAATAGTTCAACCAGTTTTTTTCTTTTGATAGTTTCGAATTTTTATGGCACTTTTTATGCTACCAAAGTTTATGGAATCTTTATCAAATGTTTGTACAATTTCATCTAGGCGGGCAGAAATAATTTAACATTTCAGACCAAGCAGTTTAAGAATTCTTACAATTCTAATGTTCATTTACGTCAGTTATTTTTTATAACTCATTTACGATATTTACATTTCAAAACTTTTTCCAAATTCAAGATACAGTCGGTTGTGATTCAACTTTACTTTTTATTCAGAAGATTATACGAAGAAACCGATAATACTTACCGAACAGTGTAAAAAGTTACAACCGAAAATTCAATCCTACGATATTTTGATTCGTGGATCATTCTACAAGGTGCAGTGCAAAAACTTTTCAGACTTGTTTTTTCGTAGATAGATTTCAAATCGCGCAATAATTTTGTCCCTTTTGATTGACACACTGGGTCATTCTGACCCAAACTGATTTTTTTGCCGTTTATTTGTAAGTAAATCTTAAGAAATCTCGTCATAGCACTTTTTTAAAATGATTTTTGAAAAAATAGCATTTTTCTTGAACGGTTATTAGGCAATAAATTCAGAAAAATTACCACCTTTAAAATATCTATATTTGTTTATAAATATAAAGGCAGGTGGAAAAGTACGCTCCGGGTCAAATAGACCCAGTGTGTCAATTCAGTAATAAAACTTAAGTATATCAACCAAAGTTAATTAAAATTTTGCATTGATTCAACTGCAAGTGAAAGAAGATCGAAAAAAGTCGAAGTTAAATTTCAAACGGAATCATTTCACGTTTAACGTGAACTTCAGTTAATCGTATTCCATAAAAAATGTAAAAATTGCATGAAGTTGTTTTTTTTCTCATCAAAATTCTTCAATGTTTCGTACGACATTGAAAAATTGTTAAATTGATGTTTAAGAGTTTTGAAATATTTGCATTAAAAAATGATTAAATCTACAAGTAATATTACGTGTAGAAAATAGAGAGGATATCTCTGATTAGGTCTGCCACAGACAGTGCACTCGAATAACAGGTGAATGATGTATAACAAAAACACCGGTTGAGTAAGGAAGAAAACAAAAAAAAAAAATAGAACAAAAAAAAGAAGCTTATACAATGAATGAGAAAATATTGGACTGGGCTGATACCAAAAACAAAATATAAATATAAATGTTTATAGATTAAGATGTGTTTCGAACGATTAATGACCATAAAGGTTAGTAGCTCTGCCACCATTTTGTCTGGAACAGTCCTAATCAGATTTTAGGTAGCGGGGAACGTTTGTGCAAAAACGCAGTAATGCCCTTGAACCGTAGAAGCAAAAAAAATTGGTATTTTCTGTATATAATGTTTATAATAATAATTATTATTATTAATATTATTTTGATTTAAAGATCAAGGGATCGCTGCGTTCTGTACGAATTGTAAATTGAAAGAATTGTACTCCGTAGGCTAATTTACATATTTATTGCTGCAGAATAATTAATCGATATACAGCGACAACGAAAAATGTTTGAAACAAAGAAAAAAAAACAACAAGATTAATAATGTGGCATAATTTTCACTCTACGATGATGATCATCATGTCACTCGGAACATTATCGCGACAATTTCTTATCCGCTAAAATCGATGAATGACATTCAAAACCGAAAATGTATGTTCGATAAATTTTTTTTTTTTTTTTAAACAAAGAGTTAACGAAAAAATCAAGACCTAAGATTCATTAGTTCGACGTACGAAATCACTGTCAACGATTTACAACACACGATGATGAAAGGGCGGAATTGTTTTCAATGCGACACCGAACAAGTACAATCAATTTTTGCGATGGATTTTTGTTTTCTTTTTTGTTTGTTTGTTTGTTTGGTCACAAAATGACGTTATTCGAGTCAACGCTTCTCCAAAACTCATTAGGATGTTCCAGACAATTGTATACGCAATATACAACGTTGTTAAAGCCACAGTTGCTTATTTTCACCTAAATCACAATAGGAATTTTCTCGTTGAAGACTTTCGGCTGTGCTTGAAAAAGAAACACGTGGACGTGTGCAAATGCATCAAAGATTTTTGTTTTTGTTATTGGTCACACGCGTTAGCAAGGTGTCCAGTTCACTACTTTTGATTCGTCACCGGTTTTAGTTCTTTTAACTAATATTTTCGGTTATAGTTCATTTGACGTTCGATTATTGCATTTTTAATCGTTAAAAACGCATGCAGAATGGATTTTCATCTATTTGCATCATTTCGATTTGATTTTTTTATTTTCGCAAAAATTATACTTTTGAATTTTTTAATTATGTATTTCTCAGAGTCTTTTTTCCATATTTGGCTCATCAACAAATTGTGTTTTCGGAAAAAATCGAATACTTTATAGAAAACATGATACCCATTAATTATAAAACGATCGTTTTATAATAATTGAGGTAATAAAAAAAATAACGACTTTATGAAGAATCACCGAATAGTTGAAAGAATGTAGCTAACGTCCGAAAAAAACATAGTTTCGTACGATTTAGACACTTTGCTAAGCGAGGAACCGAGAAGTTTGATTACCTTGAACTTCAAGTGCAGTCAAATTGCTAACTGGAGGTTGATGGAAAACAAAAAATTCGTGGATGATGTGGTATAATAAATTCGATGGGTGAATACTGTGTTGGAGGGAATGTGCAAAAGATAAAAAAGAGGAAAAAACGTGAAAGAAATGTGACAGCGTTGTTATCCACAAGAATAATGAGAAAATAAAAAGAAAAAAGATCCCAAGGAGTTCATGCGATTCATTCCAAATGTCAATGTAGTCTGGTCACCGTAGAGTTAAAAACAATAAAAAAAACAATTATGGGAAGAACAGAAGAAACGAAAAGAGGGAATAAAACCAGTGCGAATGTAACGCTTAGCTTGTATTTATATTGCCTTCCAAAGCATGTAACTTCTGTTATTATTTATATACATATATATGAATATCTGATCCATATATAAGTATGGATTACTTATTTTTTCATTTTTATAAGTCTTTTTCTATACATTTATAATATTGCGTGTATTTATATATCTGTTATAACCCCGCATTGCGAAAAGAAAGAGAGATCGATACAATTCACTGTTATCTTCATTGCTGATATTTCATTTGGCGATGTATTTTGTGTTTGGGTCTGCAATACTTTTTCATTACTTGTAAGAACTTTCTTTTCGCTCAGCAATGATTTGTTTTCTTTTTTTTTTTTTGCTATACAATTGCCATTATGTATTTAATATTATATCAACATCGTATTTGCGACTATGAGAAAGTGAGAGTGGGGCAAAAATATTTTCTGCGGAAAGATTATATCGCATATATATATATATATATGTAATCGTACATTATTTATAACATTTATAATGCAATTTTGTAATTGCCCTCGTTAGTCCGTCGTAATTCGATATTTTTTTTGTTTATTTTGCTTTTTTCTGTTTTCTTTTCTTTTTCTTTACACGTCGGCACAATTTAATATTCAGAAAATATGTCAATATGCGGTTCCAAGCTCAAAACGTTGTTTTTAAGGGCGATTAATTATTTGAGACACCCAGTAAATCGTGCGATCGACTATTAATCACATATTTTCTTGAATCTCTACGCACTGTAATTGGTCTTGAGGTTTAACGATACACTAGAAATTCAATATTATCAAATTATGTTTGTATTTTTTTGTTGTTTTGTTTTGTTTTTTTTTCTTCTAATTATCGTATGGACGATGAAAGATGAGTTTTGATTTCGATGTTTAAATTCGAGTAATTGCCGATCAACAACTGATCCTTAAGTCATTTACAATGTACGGAATATCATTTTTTTTTTGTTTTACTTTATTTCTAAGTAAGCACAAATAATTCGTAACAAATTGAGCACAATTATGGCCAAGTAAAATAAATTGAAAAAATTCAGCAAATAAAGAAAAAAAGGAAGACACTTTCATTTTTTGTAATAATTATCGAAAAATAAATTTTTCTCAACCGTTCGGTGGTACGATCGAAAGAGGTAGAAAATTTGATTTTGCTGCAGCCCAGTTTGATGGGTTTGCTGGTTTTTCTTTACCTTGCGAAGCACTACACAGCTCTATTTAATTTTGTTGGAAAAACTCAAGAGGATTGGAGAAATAAAATTTATTCTGTAACCCACGAAAGATTAGGAATAAATTGCCGCCTCAAATGATCGGAAACTACGGGTTTTACGGGTTGACTCGAAAAACTTTTTTTTTCAATTACGGTTTACATTTTATTTCGAAACTACCGACTAGATAATTTGCTTGGGGATAAAATTAATTAATTTTTTTCCATTTTTTCTTCGATCGAAGCCGAATTTTTGCAGCAACAGATGCAGCAACGACAGAATTATATCTACGGTTAAAACTAATTGGATATCTTTGGTTAATCGATCGAAAACAAGAAAAAAAAACAAATTCATATTCTTACAAATAGCGGGTGGTATTGAAAAGAAAAAGTTCATTTTGATTAAGAACTGGGTTTCGTTACAAACTGGAAATCGGAATTCGATCGAGAACGAAAAGAAAAATAGCGGTTGATTTTGTTGTTGTTTTAACACTACAATTGATTAACTAACGTTTCTTTTTTTCTTTTTTCTTTTTAAGGATATTCATAAGTTTCATGGTCATAATCTCTTTACGAGGAACACGTCGTGCTCGCTTATCAAGCTTTTTTTGTTCTCTTTTTAATTATGTCTAATTTAATGAGAACTATACAGTTAAGAAGAGAATAAAATGGCCTCTACTATTCTGACGAATTGGTAATTTTTCCGAGGCGGACTTTCGATCTACGCAAAACACTCATCAACGTGTGTTACTCATGTTTTACAGGCAGATGTTTCTTTTTTTTTTGGTTTTTGTTTGTTTGTTTGTGAAGCAACAAATCGATCAAGTTAGTAGAATTTTGAGGAAGTAGAAGAGGAAGGCCAAACAGTACGAATTAATTAAGGGTCTCATGCATTACCTCCAGCGATTGCGGCCGTCTTGGATCCCAGTTTATTTTTTTTTCCTGTTGAAATCAACATTTTCGTTTATTTTCGTCGATTTATCATTTCATATCAATTTCATTAATCTTTTTTTTTCATTCGATTTCTCAGTTTTTATTTTCCTAGTCATTTTTATGTAGAAAAATTATCATTTGAGTAAAAACTCACCCGGCATACTGAACGGAGCACTTTCGAATGGATCCTCTGGCAATTCCGTGTACGTCATTACCAAACTTTCACGACTTTTGACACCACTTATACTGCTGTTACTTCCCCTTCGAATTTTATCGAACTCGGCTCCGAATATATGATCTTCTGTTAATTGATTGAAAGGTTGAGCATCCTCGAAAGGATTCCAAGTCGCGACATCCACGCTCAATGATCTGCTTTCTGTTCCCGAAACGCTGGAAAGCTCGCCCTAAATGTCCAGCAACAAACACATCATAATTTCCGGTTCGCTAACACAGTCGATAATTCATGAGATTAAAATTGCAACACGGAAATCACGTTTTTTATTGAATCAATTATCAATCTTGGATTAAATTATTTTAATAACTTAACAGATTGAATAATAAATTCAATAATTTTTCGTGCTTTGACAACATTCCAATCGTCACTATTTTAAAACTAATTATTTTTTCAGATATAAAAATTCATGAAATACAAAAGAACATTCAGTGTTGCATTTTTTTTTTGGATATCCATTAAATGTTCTTATCATGATGTGCAGTGAGAAAAAAACCAAACATAAGGAAATTTCTCTGTCCGAATTTATTTATCATGAATTTTTTGTTTAATCCTTTTTTTAATTATTTTCTTTTTTTTTTGGAAACGGGATTGGGACATTGTAATGTCATAAAACATAAAATCAACAAAAAAGTTGTCAAATATTCAAAACATATTGAAAAAAATAGACATAATTGGGAGATTGGTTTAAACTCAATTTCCAATTTTCAAAAGTAAGAGAGAAAGAAAAGAAAAAAAATCGTGCGTTTAAGTACTTACAATACGTACATGTGAGGCACTGGTGCCGATACCAGGCCTGATATCAACCGGAACCTCGGGTGGAGAGCTATCGCCCAAACGTGACTTGACTGATGCATCGTAAGGCGCTAAAAACTGTGATGTTTCATTCGCGAATACTCTGAAATTTGGTTGTTTTTTCATGAGCAAAGATACGAATATTGAGTGTTGACACGAGTTATTAAAAATTATTTATATTTCGTATGTTATTGAAAAATATCGACGACATTAAAAACAATAAAACAAAAGCATTGATTTTTAATAACGAAACTGTCACAAATTTAAGAAAAACGAAATTATTCACAATCATCTGTTCGTTTAATAATTGTAATTTTTCTTTCTCCTAATTTTCAAGAAATTATTTTGAAGAATCGTAACCAACCACAATCGGGTTGAAAGCAATGCGATTTTTTTTAAATTAGAAGAAGAAACTTGTCTTTCGAATTTTTTCAAACCATTTTTTTCATTCTATACCCTTTTTCTTATTAAATGTTGACAAAATCCTAATTTTTCACCCACCATTCTCTTCGTTATTGAAAAACAAAGAGAATGATGCTAACGAAACGTATTTATCTCGAGTGAGGAAGATTTTATGCTACTAAGAAAATTGCTACAAGTTTGTGAAATAAAATGAAACTTACTTGTTGAATGCACTTGTATCGCTGACGTTTCTTCTGTGTCTCGAGGGCGTTGTCGTTGGACTGTCAGGTGGCGAAGTATTGGCGCTTATATTTTGGCTAACACTTTCGGGTTTGGTGACAGGTTTTGGAAACACCGGCGGAGGCAACGTAGGCGTCAGCTTGTTGGGTGCAGTCGGTGTACTCATTTTTGGAGGTAATTGAGGTGGTGCGAATTTCAAGGCTGGTCCACTGTTTGTCGGAGTTACTATGTTTTGTAAAACTTTTGTCGTGCCCGGCTTGGGAGCGACTGGAGGTGGAATTTTCGCCGGAGGAGGCATCGCTCGAGTATCTTCTTTAAACGGATCTGGATAACCTGTTTGATTAGAAAAATTGTTTCACTTAATCTGATGCTTTCGTAAAATATTTTCCTTCGTCCGCCACGAACTCTAATAACTTTTCAAAAAATTTTTAAATTGACAACAAACTATCGTAATCATTGTCGAGGTGTTTTTTAAGATAATTTTTCAAAATTCAAAGGTCACTCAATGTCGCAGCTGTCCATTTAAAAAAGTTCTGCAACGATTTTTCAGATTTCAAATTCTTTGCGCTTGTAATTAAAAATTCACGTTCTATTGGACAAAAAAAAAAGAAAATATTCGTTGCTATATTTCCTAAAAAACCAGACACAATAGAAAGTTTTCAATAACAAATTCGTTTTAGAAGGAAAAATAAAAAAATACAATGTCAAACGTGTTTAGAGTCTTACGCAGAAAAAACCTTGTAAACTGGTGTTATTTAATTTTGAGAAATTTGAAAGTCGCCTTACCCGAAGGTGGAAAAAGTGCTTCGAGGTTATCATCGTTGCCAGGAACGGCGGGAGTCGGCCTGGGCTCGTGTTGTCTGGACTCGAAGTAATATGCTCCTTTTTCCTGAACCGTGACGGGTGACTGTTGCGTAAGTGGCGATTGACTTATGAGAGGACTTTGGGATTGTCCGAAGGGTGAATTTGCGGTTTGCGGGGGTGGAAAATTGGTTGGTTGGTTGGGTGAAGGAATATGTGGTTGAACGGGTGTGAAGGAGGATTGCATTGACAATTGTAAGGGTGGTTGAGGGTTGACGGGAATAGTCGGAACATTTTGTATGGTTTGAACGATGTAAGGCTGCGAAACTGTGGCGGTTGGATTGACTGGAACATATGAATTGCCGCAAGTGTTTCCTTGACCAGAAATCTGAGAAACTATTTGCCCGCTCAAACTAATCGGACCGGTTCCAACTCCTTGACCTTTTGGTCGTTGCCTCGGAGTTACCGAAGTCCCTTCGACAATTGCGACTTGTGTCGGTTTCGCTATTTTCACTGAGGACGATCTTTTCACGCTTTCCGATTCCATCGGAGCATTCGGCAGGCTCTCGATCGTTGGTGTTGGAACTTTCTGCAACGAGAGACATTTTTCTTGTTGTATTGACACTCACACTTGTTGCGATTAACGAAAAAAAAACGTTTTAAGTCTTCCGTTTCTCAAGAATCTAAAAATAGACGAATCTTCAACACTTCAATGTGTCTCTCGAAAGTTTTGACGACAATAAAAAAAGCTTTATTCAATTTTGTCGAAATTCAAGATAATTTTTTAATGCTATTCAACTCATTCATTTGGTAACGGAATCCGACTCGAACTTACGTATAAATTTTGTACAGGACACTCGTTGCCTTGAATTAAAAAAGCTATTGTCGATACTTGGTAAATATCCGGTCGTAATTCTGGATCCGGTTCGAGCATGTATCGAATCAAGCTGTGAAGTGCTTTGCTGTACCTAAAAATACATCAAATTTATTCCGATTCTTACTTTTCTTATCTTTCATTTAGTTCAGTTTCATTGAAACACACAGTTGCATGGCAAATCATTTATTTACTCACCTGGAATTATCTGGAATGGCGAAATTTCCGGATTGTATCGCGAGAGTACTCTCCCCAAAAGGTAGTGTGAAAAAGCACAACTTGTACAATAAACAACCGAGTGCCTGGATAATGAAAACAAAAAAAAATATTATGGGAACTATCAAACAAATGAATAGATAAAAATATGAAAATGGAAACTATTAAATTTGAAGTTTTACAATAATTCATCGTGATAAAAGAACAATTTTTCATTTATTCAGTGAACAAGGTTCAAATTAATTGTAAAAGTAAGGAAATTGCTTCATTATTTTTACCCATATATCAGCCTTAGTGGTTATAGGCTTTCCGCAATACATATCGACCATTTCTGGTGCTCTGTAGCTAAGAGTCGTATATTTTTTAATTTCTTCCTCAACAACAGCCGCCCCTTGTACGGATGGGTTCAGTACTTTCCCAGTCGCTGAACCGAAATCGCACAAAACATAATGTCCTGAATCAGCCAGTAAAATATTTTCGACCTAAATAGAAAAAAAAAATTAACTATTTCGTCGATCGTTGCGTGTTCGCCAGTTTTTTATTTTTGATTATTCAACTTCGAGAGGAGAGAAAGTTCGGAATTTTCATGAATCGAATTGACATTTTTCCGAATGATGTAAAGTTCAGGTTTTTAGGAATTTCTAAATAATAAGATGGTCGAAATTACCTTAAGATCCCTGTGAACAATAGGAGTTTGACAATGATGTAGACGTGAGACTGCCTCGCACACGTCACAAAATATTTGAAGCACTTCGGATTCACTGAAGCCCGTTTGTAACCTGGAAATATTTGGGAGGCTTGAGAATTAATGAGAAAAGAAATAAAATGAAAGAAAATTGATAGAAAGAATTTTTGCTCTAGTGGAAAAACAAAAACTCGAATAAAATTAGAAGCAAAATCATATTTAAAAATAGTTGATTGTGAGATCTTCGCTTACCTATTATTCATCATCTGCAGGACTTGAGACTTGCAATAGGGCATGAGGAGGAGGAGTTCGTGAACTCCCCCTCCGGTGTGAGTAATACTACTGTCGACATATCCTATGATATTTTTATGCCCGTTCAAGTTACTCTGTGAAATCCCATATGAAAACATTGAATGAAGAACAATTCATAATTTATCAAAATTTCGCAAGTGAATTTCGAGCTCTGCTATAAAAAATCAAGGAATTTTGTTGCATTCCAAACATGCCAATTTGAAAAATAAAATAAAAATCATAAGGAAATTTTTTGACAAGGAACAATGAAATTATTTATTATTATTATTATCATTAAAGTTTTACTCACAGCAATTTGTATTTCTCTTTTACAAACATTGAGATCATGTTCGTTGTTGACGTACATCCGTTTGAGGGCATATCGACCGACGGATGATTTGACCAGAAATACTATAGCGAATCCACCTATAATTATGACAATAAATCAAGAACTACAAAAACAAATAGAGTGAATATTAATTTCAAGTATGTCTAAGATATAAAGATGATTAAAAAACGATTGAAAAAATTACTGATAAAAATCGGCGATAAATGAAGAAACTAATTACGAAAACTTGATGAAATAATGAAAAAATGAAAAGTAAATAGAAAACATGAGAAATAAGAAATTAAAAAAAAAAATCTAAAAATAGCGGTAAATACCGAAGGACGGTATAATCAATTTGTGACAATGTAATTAGTCTAAATACGCAGAGAAGGAAGGTCACATGGGATTTTCGAGTTGATGCATATTATAAATATATATCCCGTGAAACATCGAGACGTAATGGGGAAAAAAAAAAAAATACATTTATTTCGGACCATGTGTGAATTTAGTAAATAAGTTTATTTTCACGTGATAAAATTGTCCGTCGGAATTGGTAGAAGATTATTAGGAAAGCGTATAAGAGGTTGATCAACATTTGACAATGTGGGTCGGTAAGTAGTGGCAAGGGCGGAGGGGGCGGAGGCGGGGATGGAGAGATTCAAGGAGCCTAAAGACCGTGAGACTGCGGACGCCGTATATATATCGCTTCTACGTCTACATGTATGTTTGGATGTCTGTATAGATGTAATTATATAGATATATAAATATACACGTCCATAGATATAGTTTTGTATGAAGAATAAGAATAATACGTACCTTCGGCAAGAACCTCCTCAACGGTGACTGTATGTCGACCAACGACAAATACTTTGCCGATATAACTATTCGGCTCCTTCGAAGTGTTTTCGATCTTCGAAAAAAGCTTCTTCATGTTGGCACGTCGTCGTCCCGGGCCCTCCCGACACCGTACTGTCTTGACATAAGGCCCGTCTTGGCCGTTTATAACCGCACTATTTGCGAACACTCGAAAGCTTGACAACGAATAATGCGATAATCCACCCCTCGGTCTTATTGGCTCATCGACCTACCGATTAATCACAACTTAACCAATAAACACGATTTTTAATCATTATTAACACTCGTCAACGTATATTTCACTGAGAGTCGACATTTTTCGGACTTTGATGGGGACAATATTGCGCCTGCGCCCGACCGCAGACATGTCGCCGGAAACATATGTCTCTTTACTTCCGGTCGAACGTCAAACTATTCGACGCCGAGTTTGCGGCTTTTGTTTTGTTTTTTTTTTCCCGTTTGTTCATTCGCCGCCCATTATTCACGATACACCCATTTTTACCTTGAATTTATATTACGCCGAGTCCTTGAAATATGCGGGATCACTCGTGTTCATCGTCGATAAAGACGTAATTGATTGTTTCTTTTTTAGCAACAAAAGTACGGTAGCAGTGAGACATGTTTCGAACGGATACTTACAGCCTCCAACACTTATTCTCAACAACATGCCGAAACTATGAAAATTAAGAATTCTCCGAGCTTTGTTTTTATACAGCAGAACTGTATGAAACAATGACAAATTTGAAAACGGAGTACACGAGCGATATACACATACCATCATACACTTTATTACGCATTTTTGTTATTCTGTTATTGCCTACAACTGTACGCATAGAATGAAAATATAAAACGTAGAACCGAATTGATATTGTGTCCAGTTGGGTTTTAAAATATGAAATATCCGGCTCGAAAAATAGCAGCGCAGCGCAGTGTGCGAAACTCATTTCGGCGGGGAAAGTGGACAAAAAAATGGCTTCCTCGTTAGAGATGGGCGATAATAATCGATTTTCATATAATCGATTATTTTCATAGTAAAAATCGATTATTTTCAGCGATTGTTGGTTTCCCGATTAATCGATTTTTCGATATATTTTGGCCACGATATCGATTATGGCCGCCATCGGATGATATCGGAACTGATCGGAGAGAATATATATATTCCAGATTTGAAATTGCGATTATTCTTGTTGGTGCCGGTTAGTGAAATCAAAAAGAACAAAAGAAAAAAACAAAGAAAGAACATAACCTCAGTGAAAAGTGAGAAGTCTCAACGAAACGAACTTTACTCTCGGTGGCTATTTGTTTCCTACTAGTGACAATGGAGAAAAGTAAGATATTTTTATTTGGTATGAACTCAAATATGTAAGAATAAACCTCATGGTTGTTTTTTGCCGTTATATATTTTAATTTTTGTTTTTTTTTTATGAGATTGGAAGTTTTTTATCCAGAGTCGCGGTACCGACTCGTTGTTCAGAAAGGAAAATAAAAAATGAATGCATGTATGTAATTATTGTACCTTTTTTCTTATTCTGTTATACTTTTTAATTAGTAAAATCCTCTGGTGATATGCTGTGCTTATAAATTAATTATTTTTTGTGTCACCGCATCATTAAAACTAATTCAAAAAATAACGTTCAAATTTATATTGCAGATAACGATTTATAACTTCTGGTGCCCTGCTGGATGAGCAACTGGATTTTTTTCCAAATTTTTCAGGAACTTTGTTAATTATTGAAAAATCGATTAAATATATCAATTTTGGATTAAAAAATATATCTTGCGGCGTTTTTTTTAACTTTAGGTGAAAAAGTTGTGGATCAAATTCATTTTTTTGTGTATAATCAAGCCTTTTTAAAAAAATCGATTAATCGATTATTTTTCGATTTTTTTCTTGAAAAATCGATTTTCAGTTATCGATTGTTGGTAAAATCGATTATTTGAAAATCGATTTTTTTTTTAATATCGCCCATCTCTATTCCTCGTGGTTCCGGTAGAACGTCGTGAATTCGCAAACAAACCAGATAAAGTGCAAAAGTGTAAGGACGAAAAAAAATGACATACGAGCGTTATATTGCGAGTAAACAAGCAAACACTTGAGTTTGTGAGTTATCTCCGAAGATGAGTGATCCGGAGGACGATCGGGAGTTCCTCGACGACATAAAAGCGTTGGAGGACGTGTTGGCGAACGAGCATGAAACCCTGAGCGTAAAAGACTGCGAAGATGACTTATCGAAATGTAACCTTGTGAGCAGTCGTCGAGGGAACATATCGTCCCGAGGATTCGGCGAAGTCGAGTACGAAGACGAGAACGAAGGTGAGAGGAGTGAAATTGAAAAGGGCCAAACGGCTTACGAGACGAATAAAAAATTGATCGAGTTGTTGAGGGAAACGAAACGTGAATTAATGACGTTGCTCGAACGATGTCAAGAAAACAAAGCTTTACTTGAGGAGAAAATTCGTTCGAAAGCTCGTGTGACCAGAGGCTCGAAAGTCTTGATATGTACAGCAGGTATGCCATATTTTAAGGATGGAAAACAGTATCCAGCGCCGTGGAACAACGACGTGAGGAGAAAGCAAAGAAATGGGGAATTACAAGTGATCCATCTGCGTACGACGTGTCCTTGGACGCCCAAAGACAGGAATATCCTTTGGCGAGCCATCCGTCACCAAGCAGCGTCCGAAGTGCTGGAAAGAGAATGGACAGCGGCGGATGACGTTTCCACAGAAAATCCGGATCCAAACAGAGGGGACGGAGAGCTGGACAATGTTTCGTCGGTAATTAAGAATCACAGGAGACTCGGCAGGCCGCTCAATCTTCCCAAAAACTTCAGAGACATGGTCGGTCCTTTGGGAAGTCGAGAATTCGATTGGCTCAAAATTTCTGTTTCAGACTTTGACGAACGTCATACCGCCGATGAGTGCAAAATAATGTGGCAAGTATTTCTTCATCCTGACATCAATCGTTACAGGTGGACCAGAGAGGAGGACAAGCGCCTTAAAAATCTGATCGAAAAGCACAACGCTTCAAACTGGAACGCAATTGCCGCAGAACTTGACAGCCGGAGGAGCGGCTACCAATGTTTCCTTCGTTTCAATACCATAAGCCACGCCCCTTGCCATTCCGACGCCTGCTGGAGCAAGGCGGAGGTCAAGAGGCTTTGTAAATGCGTGGAAAAATTCAAAGTTGGAAATTATATTCCGTGGGGCATAGTCGCAAGATATATCGAAGGAAGAACAAAGGCTCAGATTTATCATCGATATATGTACACAACGGCTCCGAGTTTGAAGAAAGGAAGATTCACGGAGGAAGAAGATGCAAGACTGATTGAGGCCGTGAAAAAGTATGGCCAGAATTTCAACAAAATATCACATTTTTGTTTTTCCGACAGATCTGGTGGACAGCTTAACGATCATTATCGAACACTGATGGTAAGAAAATTAGGAGTACGAAATGCCTGGAGTATAAACGAGGATGCAAAATTGTTGTTTTTGTACAATGAGTTTGGTTCGGATTGGTCTAAAATATCTCGTAAAATGCCTGGAAAAACGAGAACTCAAGTCCGACATCGACACAACGCGATCGTTCGATATTGGGACAAAGGGATTTCCCTTTATGAAATTCCTAGAAAATATAAGAAACCATCGACCACAGAGAGTCCCGAGATCGTTGTCGAGGATGATGAATTTATTGGGAATATCGAAAAAGACAGAATTAATAAGAAAAATAATGAACCGAGCTGCTCAGAAATGGAAGCTATTGATCTTGAATTAATGAAATATTTTCAAATCATGCCTCCAACCTCGAAGCCCGGACGTAAACGAAAGTATTATTTGAACGACGAACTCCAGGATGTGACGAGAAAATTGTGCATTCTCCTCAAAAGTCTCGGTGCTAATCTCGACATACCCGAAGATTTGGATGATTTGGAATTGTCAGAAAAGGAAAAGCAGCTCTTGAAGTCACTCAAGGATTATGAAACACTGCAACGCGAACGAGCAAAGAATCGACCCACGGATTATCAATATATTGGACTCGACGACCCCAAAGACTTTGGAGAACTGCATTTCTCACCGGTGTGTTCTGGCGATTGTAATACAAAGCGAAAATTGACAATTAACGAAACGTTGGATTATGAGCCACTCACGGGTCTGGATCATTGCAGAATGACGTTGGAAATGGAGTTGGAAACACCGAGCAATGTCCTTGGGTTTGTGGGCAAGGAGGAGAATGACGAATTTGAAAAAATCTCAAAAGTCATGAATTTCTCGGAAATTAATGCCCGCAGATCGAAGTTTGTCACTAAAATTTACGTTCTCGGTCCTCAACAGAGTTCTAAAATTTTGTCCAACGTTCAAGTTGAAACAATTTCACGTAGTCAACCTGCACCCGAAACTCCCCCGACAACCAAAGCATCGAAAAAACGAAGTAAAAAAGAAAAACCATGGAACTCCAGCACTAGCGAAGGAATAATTCAACGTTTGGATCAACCCATCACCTGCATAGAGCCCAATTTTTACACGTTACGAGCTTTGAAGCACATCATGTCAAAATTTGGAACCAGCCGTGAACCCATTCAGTCTGATCAAAACGCGCATTCCTCGATGAGCGAAGAGGGCAAAGCAGCAATGGCTACATTTAAACAAAGACTTGTACAGTTGTTTAAATATCCAATTGGGTTGTCGCACATTATGAAACCGGAGTTTGCTGACGGAGAGACAGTGTCTGAGTGGATCGACATTTCCGCTGGAGACACGAGCCTCCATAATGACGAATCTTCGGATGTTATCCCATCCCCGACCAGGAAAAGACAATGTTGACAAACGATGTTTAGAAAAAAAACTTTTTCTTATTCATCATCTGTCATAAAACCATGAAATTTGTTAAAAAGTCTTAATATACTCTTAGGATTACTTTAAGAATAAATAAATGATGAATCGTTTGTTAATCAACTATTTCGAACCCTCATTTGTCGTTTCACGGCTCAAATAGTGGACCAAATAAATAAAAAACATCGATTATTATATTTGCGTTTTATATGAAGGTATGCGCTTTTTACAAAACATTTGATAAACAGAACGAAATAAACACTAAATACGTAAACATAGACACGTTCGAAACATCAATGCTAATTTACATAATTGATAGATATTGGTTTGTTTTTTGTTTTCTGTAGATAATTGTCACACTGGTAGGCCATAGATTCGTGTGCCTATTTTTGTTTGGAGATTTTTTTCTTCCATAAATAGTCATACACATAATCATTGATAAACGCGATTGCTATTCGTATCGATCGAGACTTTCAGTAGTATTTATTCATAACAATAATAATAATGAATAGAAAAAAAACAGAACATCGGATCGCAGTGCTCAAGTCGATTTAGAATTCAAGTGCACGGCTGTTGCCGTAATGAATTGGAAGAAGACAGAAAATATATAATATTCGTTTTTTTTTTTTTCATTTTATGATTACCGATTTGATGTAATCGTTCGTTAGCATCAAGGAAATTCCAAGCTTTTACGTTCCGTTATAAATAACGTGATGAAAGAGAAAAAAGTGAAAAAAATTTGACAAAATGTAACTATTATACATCCTGATAACGCTCGGCTTGGAAAAATATTGCTAGGAAATATTTATTTCCTCTTGGAACTCGAGCTGTCATGACTGGTCACGATAATTGCACACCCAGTTATAAATACACTCCACAAAAGCAAATTTGCTTCGACTTTTCCGAACAACGATCTCACTACGTCCAAAACTTTTTTCAAACCCTCGTTCGTCACCTTGAACTGCGACTTGCTCTGGATTATCTTCATCTTTGCCAAATATTCCAACAGCGGGGGATGATCTTGACTAAATATTGGGAAATATTCACCCACTTTTTCTCTCGTCCACCAGGTCTGAGCGTTCCATCTGAAAATCGACAGTGAAATTGAAAATTTAGAAATTTTTCGTAAAATTATTCTCATGTTGTTAATGCAACGATTTTTCTTAGGATTTTCTTCTTCTTTTGCTCAATAATAACATTGTTCGGCCATTTCATTGACACACTGGGTCAATTTGACCCAAGGCGTACGTTTTCGACGTGTCCGCAAAAATACTTCTTGGGCAGGAATGATTTAAACTTAGTCAAAATGACCCAGTGTGTCAACAAAGGGTTTACAGGTGAAAAAAAAAATTGTGAAAAATATTCATTTGTTCGTATTAGTCAAAATTTACTAACGTTTTGCTCCACGGAACGTAGTGATAATGATAAAGGCTCGCTTTGATGTACTTCGGCGGTTTATTACGGAAAGGATTTTCCACATTATTCATGAGGCCGAGAACTTCAGGCTGTCCGCTGAGAAGGCGATAAGTCAGAGACATGATCCAAGGATTTTGATGATAAGTTCCAAGTGCTGCGAACCACATTTGCCAATCGAGACGAGGTTGATGAGGTGCTGGAAAAATGAAATGTTTAAAATACAAGATCGAAAATTTGGTAAATCTGAGACTAAGGAAATTGAGGGTTCAATTAAAAAAATTAACGAACTAGAATTCGAAAACCAAAACGATCCATTTTATTTTTGAATTCATTAAAAAAGATTCAAGGAAAAATATCTTACCGACGATGGGCAACGAGTTATTCACGTTTCCAGGTTTGTAAAGGAATTCGTATTCTTTCCAGGGCCCGTCAATATTGTTGCTTCCTTCGATTATTATTTCTGGCCTTCCGCCCACTCCGGTCATGCGACGGAATAGACCGTATCCGTTAATCACGTCAAGGTGATCCAGTTTGGCGTGCAAATTTTTCAATTGTACGGGAACCGTGGCATTCTGAGACGCATGTAAAGTGGAAAATGGTACCTGGAGAAATTTGAAATTCTCATTAATATGTGAAAATTAGTCGAATCGAGTGAAAAAAAAAAAATCATCATCAAATACTGTAGAAATTGTAGAAATTGAAGGACAGTACGAAAAATAAAGGTTATGAAAAGTAAAGACAATGAATCCTTCATCCACAATTCTGAATCCATTATTATTAACGAATCCTGCGACAATAATTTCAATTCGTAACGAGAATTGAAAGAAAAACTTACAACGCTAACAGCGAAGATGAAGCAAACGATGGCGGTGTAAAAAAGCGTTGTAACGGTGTTGACGACTTTGTTAACGGCACCTTTCGAAGATAAGATGGAATGAGTGATGGAATCCGCAACGACGAAGCCGAGAGATGTGAGGCCAATATAAATGGAAACAGGGATGATGCGGCTGAGCGCTTGATCGAATTGGTCTTGATCGAAACCTGCAAACGTTTTAGTTGTTGGATTCAATACAAAAGTTGAATGGTGATTTAAGAAAAAAAATGATTTTTTATAGCAAAAATGTGGACTCACTAATTTCGGATTGTATGGTCCAATCCTCACGAATTTTGAGATTGTACAAAACGCTGGTGGCGTAAACGACACCAACATAAACCGCGAGACAGACGAAACTCGAAATGTAATCCCAGATCGCAGAACTCTCGTTCTTCGATCTTTTCTTGTAGAAAAATTGGTCGTCGAGCAAAGCAATGGATAAGCAAATCGTCAGGAAATTGAAGAAGTTCCAATTTCCGGTGACGATTATGTGCACTTGCAAAAATATCTGTAAACAACATCCAGCAAAGGATGATTATTCGAAATACAATTTTGTACATTGAAAAATAGATTTTTTTTCGCGTTTTAAATATTTACTCACCTGTAAATAAAATGCCGTTATACGAACTTTACGATTCGGAAAGAAGAACAAAAATGGAATAACCAATTCGAAGACGTTGGCTGCTACTGTGTTCAAACGTAAATACCACGCGGGCAAATGATGTGCGTACCAAGCCAATGGAGTCGGAATACATTGTGACTCGAAGTGTACAGTGAGAGCTGAAACGTCAAAAATTCAATAAAATAATAAAATTATTGTGAATCAATGAGTTTCGAAGAAACTGACAAGAGGTTTAAATATTTCCTCAAATTTTACCCTCAAGATTCCACCAAGACGGACAACCGGAAGTTAACTTGACTACACCACTGGAAAACAATAGACGGAAAAGTAGCCAACGAGCCGTCCAAAAAGTTACAGCATCGCTAGGTGTACTCGGTTTTGCTTTGGAAGGATACCAGAAAGGTGCCATAATGACACACAAAAATCCAGCCTCCAAGAGCAAGTTATCCCTGTGAGAAAAAGTTATAAAAATAGAAAATTAATAATGATTTTTTGAAGAATTGAAAAAAAAATTAACTTTTCTTCATTAAAATTACGAGCAACGATCCAAAACGTCCTCGTCTGTATGAATAATTTGATATTCTTGTTATGGCCGATATATCGATCGTCTTAAATGTCCAGAATATCGAATTACAACTCAATGAATTATGTAATTCAAACGTATGCTCATGATTCTATTTTTTGCAGACGATTTCAGTTTTTTCATTTCTAACTATGGAATTTAATACGAAACATAAAGAAAATAAATTGATGTACCATTGGAATTTTGTGAAGACTTGGCCTACTTGATACAGCGAAAAGTACAAGGACCAAAGTGTGAAGAAAATTGGAGCGATGCAAAACTTTTGCGAGATGAATCTGAAAAAGAGAAATTATTAGTTATTTTTATTCATTTTGCTTATTCCTCTTATCTTTCAACTAATTTCAGGGTTTAATTCTATGGGGACCATCACGGCAATTGATTTTTCAAAAATCTTTTGTTCTAGATATTTAGTGTCAGATGAGATGCAATGAAGTTTTGTATTTTTCTGGCGAATTTGTTATAAGTCACTGTTCACTTAATAAAGAACTTACCCCATGAAAGCTAGAACACATCCCAGCAAAGCGATGACATCGAGCATATAATCAACATTAAGTCCAAGATATGGAGCGAACCAGACAAGAGTTGGTTTATGTTTGAATTGTTGGCTCAGAGGTACTTTTGATTCAAGATCAATTTGAGTTCTTGCTGGCAAAATTCCATTGTCGCTGTAAAGTCCTGTAATGTTAACGAAATTAAAAATTAGGATTTATAAATTCAAGGGCTCACATGTATCAAGAAAGCTCAGGAAATTTAATTCCACAAGTATTTTTATCCAAAAGGATCATTCAATTTGGATCAGTTTTGGTAAAGAGCATGTTTACATAATTATTTAGATTCTGTTAAACATTTCTTATTTTGTACATCGATCTTTGCTTCTTACAAGTTAAAAAACAAGAGAAAATTTTGCAATTCTGCAACTTCTGTGGCATTCTGCAAAAAATACATCGAAAAAAAATGGGAGTGACAAAGGCTGACTTTTTTGTCAACTTCAAGGAATCAATATCTTGTCAATTTGTCGATTGGATTTTGCAAAAAACTTTTCTACAAAAACTGAAATAATGGATCGTCAAATTTTTTTTCTTTACAATGAAGTTTCTCACATCCACTGACAACAATATGAGTTGTCAAATAAATGAAAAGTTCTTTGGAAGATACTGATTCTTTAGAAAAAAAAATGAATAAAAATGATCCTAAATTCAGCGATTCCAAGTGTGTGAAAACTCTTAAATAATATCGGAACATATTGGCAATTTTGTTTGTATCAGCAATGGCCAGCCGGGACAGCGAAGGTCAATTCACTTATAGTTGTGATAAGGGTTTGGATACAGTATTATTGCTCACAGATAACAAAATGTTCATGCACAAAGATAATTTTGAAAAACCATAACCTCATAAGAAATAAAATGGCGGTTTTAAATATCTGTGATAAATATTTTAAATCAATACTGTCAACAAGTTCGATTACAATGTCGTAATTTCGAGAAACAAGTATCGATTACGAATTCACAATCAAGAGGTTTATGACGGTATTTAATTTAGTTAATCAACGAAGTGTTAAATATGAAGCATCAAATTAGAGTGTTCGATCTTTAACTCAACAATTAGTATTTTTTTTTGTGGTTATCGAATTATTGCGCTGGAAAAAATACTCACCGGGAATCTGGATATAGAAGCTGAGAAAAGCGAAGAGATATATGATGCAAATTCCTCGTAAAAATAGATTACGAGTGTATCGAACTTGAACCATCCTGATGTTTTTATTTCGTTTGGAAAGTTTTTGTTTTGTCAAAAGTGATACATTTATTCAACAATAAAGACGTTACAGTGAAAAAATTGCTGGACAACGAGCATTCGTTAGGAGAACGCGTTTACGCGATGCTGATTTCGGCGCGGCAGTGATTCTTCGAGCCGAACGGTATTATCCAGTCTGTCCAGATAGCACGCAACAAGGACGCCGGGAATAGAGATGGGCGATAATAATCGATTTTCATATAATCGATTATTTTCATAGTAAAAATCGATTATTTTCAGCGATTGTTGGTTTCCCGATTAATCGATTTTTCGATATATTTTGGCCACGATATCGATTATGGCCGCCATCGGATGATATCGGAACTGATCGGAGAGAATATATATATTCCAGATTTGAAATTGCGATTATTCTTGTTGGTGCCGGTTAGTGAAATCAAAAAGAACAAAAGAAAAAAACAAAGAAAGAACATAACCTCAGTGAAAAGTGAGAAGTCTCAACGAAACGAACTTTACTCTCGGTGGCTATTTGTTTCCTACTAGTGACAATGGAGAAAAGTAAGATATTTTTATTTGGTATGAACTCAAATATGTAAGAATAAACCTCATGGTTGTTTTTTGCCGTTATATATTTTAATTTTTGTTTTTTTTTTATGAGATTGGAAGTTTTTTATCCAGAGTCGCGGTACCGACTCGTTGTTCAGAAAGGAAAATAAAAAATGAATGCATGTATGTAATTATTGTACCTTTTTTCTTATTCTGTTATACTTTTTAATTAATAAAATCCTCTGGTGATATGCTGTGCTTATAAATTAATTATTTTTTGTGTCACCGCATCATTAAAACTAATTCAAAAAATAACGTTCAAATTTATATTGCAGATAACGATTTATAACTTCTGGTGCCCTGCTGGATGAGCAACTGGATTTTTTTCCAAATTTTTCATGAACTTTGTTAATTATTGAAAAATCGATTAAATATATCAATTTTGGATTAAAAAATATATCTTGCGGCGTTTTTTTTAACTTTAGGTGAAAAAGTTGTGGATCAAATTCATTTTTTTGTGTATAATCAAGCCTTTTTGAAAAAATCGATTAATCGATTATTTTTCGATTTTTTTCTTGAAAAATCGATTTTCAGTTATCGATTGTTGGTATAATCGATTATTTGAAAATCGATTTTTTTTTTAATATCGCCCATCTCTAGCCGGGAATTTGCAGCCACGCTGAGTGGGGAGTCGCGTAATACAAAATCGCTGTTGTTGAACGTGGTTGAACGGTATACTCGGTGCTTGGAGCAGGCAACCTGAATAAAAAAAAAAGTTGAAAAATCTCTACACCCAAAAGCGTCTACCGGCGTGTGTAACTGTTCTATTGGTCAGTGGGAAACGCTGCGACCAATCGGAGGAGGAGTCGGTCGTCGGAAGAGGCAGCCCCAAACGTTTCAAATGATAAATATAACAAAATAGTTTTTGTAAATGCACCGTGGTTTTTAATAAACAATATGAAACAGAATGAATTTACAACCAACAAATTATGAAATTCCATTCAAGGACAGTTGTGCATATTCACATAATTACATTTTGTTCTTACCTTTTCGGGATTTCGAGTGAAGATTTCTTTTTAATTGAAGTTTTTTTTTCAAGCTTTCCATTTGAATAACGCTATGACCAAAGTTTTAAAAGTCAATAAAAATCCTCTTCTTTTTACTTTTTTGAATTCAAATCCATTCGATCCGCTGAATAATCTATTGCACGCAAGATAGAGCCACATTGCTTCCGGTATTCAGGTTCGGGTGTACCCGGAAGTGACTTCAGCTCCGAATACTCGCGGCTCTCTAAACAACTGTGACAAACTGACAAACGAACAGATGCAACTTTTTCAAGCATATACAGCTGCTACATTTTTTTTCTTACATCCTTACGAGATCCATGAATGAAAAATTGCGGTTTAATTCGTTTTATTATTATCGAAGCCTTCGCAAGTCGAGTGAAAAAAAAATTGAGATTCGAAAATTGATTGTTTCTTTTAGTTTCGTTCGAAAAAGTGTGCGGTGTACCCCGTCGATTTTTGTTCATTTACGATTCTTGTAATTGGAGCGACGTTTGATCATTAAGAATTTTTAGATGACGGCGCGGAGCCGTGGGCTGACAGGTCATGGGGGCCTGTCTCGGCCAGTGTTATTCCAGAATCTCCGACACCTTTACGTACAGGTTAGCCACGAGTGTAAACGAGTTCGTCAAACGTCAAACCGTACTTGACATTTCGTCAATTAAACCTTTCACTCTTTTTTCATCATATTTTTTGTCTTAAAACATAAATGAATATTTCAATTACATTGATGGCAAACAATCACCATAATTTCCGCAATCTGTTAAAAAAATCATCATCATGTTACCATTGTTAGAAAATTGAATTACTTTTGTTTATTGGAAACAAACAATCGAGAAGAATGATTTTTCCTCTTCTCTTCGAAAATTTGAATTTTATTATTCATTTAAACTCACAAATCTTTTATTTTACAAACAAGTTCTCGTAATTATTGGTTGTTTTTAACCCTCAAAATATTCTTCGGGTCCAGGTGACTCCAAGCTAAACTCGAGCCCCAAATGAAGAACCAACTTTATCAAAAATCAGTCATTTTTCTAAACACCCTAGTCTTTGTTAAAATGAGGTTGGGAGAACTTTTTGTTAGAGTGAGGTTGAGAGAAAATTGAAATTTCGATGCTCATAGTTGTGTAGTCGACAATGAATTTATTTGTAAACAAGTATAACCTTCGACTTTATATTTTCTTCATTTTTTTGAATGTCCCCTGACAAGCCAAACCCTTTTACAGGTATCGGAAGCATACTGGGACACCCTTCCAAGAGGCCGAACCAGTTGAGGTGTGAAAAATAATCCAAATAATGATAGCAGACATATTTTCGAATTATAATGATGAATTGGTTAAATATGAACATTTATTTCATATTTTTTAGCTGTGCCAGTTGACAGAAGAAGAAAATAGTGCCTCACAATCCAGAGGATCAAAAGAGTAAGCAACAGAAATAGTAAAAGAAATTATCTTGTAGATTTTGGGTTCCTATTTTTTAATTAACAAACCAATCCTTAATTTTCTAATCTTGCTTGCGTGGATAGCCTGTTGTCGTTGCTCTCCCTCAAACGGTTTAAGGTAAAGTTCAGACTTGCCGATAACAAGTGAATTTTAAAAACTTCTTAGTGTGGAAAAACAATATCTTTATATTTTAATTCATTCGGTATTCTATTTCTTTTTCCTCGAATAATATATGAAAATTTTGGAAAATTTATTCAGAAAAAACGTGGCATTCCTGATCAACTCGAATTGATCGAGGGGACCAGCTGGTCCAGAGGATCCAATAAGTACGCTAGGCTTAATACTAGAAGCGATTTATCAACGAGGTAAAAATTATTCACGTTTTTTATTTGCTGTGGAAATTACTGTAAAAAAAATAAAAATTTCGATTTTATTTGAATTGATAAAAAAATATTATTTTATATTAGAAATTTTTGGTAAAACTTTGTAAACTGAATTTAATTATTACCAAAAAAATTTAAATGCAGCTTACAATATATTTTTTTGAAGTGATTTTTCAAATGAGAAAATGTAGGTTTTTGTTTACTCCGAATGATGGTTTTGCAATATAAAAATTACAGTTCCGGATTCACAACTCCGATGCAAACCTTAGACGCTAGAAATTTGTTGAAGCACCAAGGATGTATTTCTTCGACTCCTGCGTCTTCCCTGGATCTTGAATGGGAACACGAAGGTGTGAAAACTTTTTGTTTTTTGCTGCAAACGAGCTTGAAAAATTGTTAAGGAATTTCAAATAGTTTTTCAAAGTATATTTCTCATTTTCGTAGATTTTTTATAATGTTCGTTGAGCGTTTTCCAATGGAAAGACGTTCAACGATATTTAAGCAATTATGATCCACTCAATAATTTGTTACAATTTTATTTGCTGCTTTTTCAGTGAAAGGAATTGGAACGATTTTTGTTGTACAGAGATTTTAAATGAGTATTTTTTTTCGTAAACGTTATATTGCAGTGTTGCCTATAGCGACGGTGCAACCTCCTCAAGAATTGAGTCCAAATGACTCACCGTCACGTACATCGTTAAACGGTAGTCAACCATCGAGTTTGACAGCATCTCCATGGTCAAGAATATCAACACCAAACAGTTTAGAGTGGGATCCGGTGGAAGCGGAAATAGGAAGTGTCGACGTCGAAACTGAACAATTATTATCGGAAATCGAGAGATTAACGGACAAAGCGCTCAAAGAAACGGGTGACTGGAGTGGAACTTGCTGATAAAACAAACATAAAAACACTAAAAAAATATTTGAAAAAAAGCTAGAAAATTGCAAGTACTCAGGCTGGTTGTATTTTTGTATCTCAATGAGAGGTGTTTAGGGAATAGAAGTGTGATAATCAATTGAGAATAATCAACGAGTAACTATTGTTAACATGCATAAATATATTCGATATTATTTTATTATATCGAACAATGAAATACGATTCGTCGAAAAAAGACAGAGTTATCATTAACAAAGCTGCTAATTTGTGTAATTGTTAATTACAAAGTGATCGCAATATCAATTAGTTCATATTTCGCATTGGAGTGTTTTATTATTTATGATAATCCGCAACACAATCGATTCAATATCAATCGAAAACGAATAACAAATTCGTAGACAAAGATTTTATCAATTATTTTGCTATTTTATCGTACTTGGGAGGCAAATATTGATGTTTGCAAAAATCTAATAGCAATTATTCATTTATTCGTTATATTTATTTATTTATTTATATTTATTTATATATATAACACACTTTATTATATATAATTTAATATATTTATATTTAAATATAATAAAATTGCAGTTTTTTTTTACTTTTTGTTTTTCTCGTCTCGTGGATGTGTCCTGGATCGTTTTTTTTTTTCATATGGCCTCCGAATATTCCACATTCGTTTAAAACATCATACAATTTCCGTATATCCTGCATAGAATTCGAGGCGTAACTGATTTTCGCGCAATTTTTTGTTTCGTTTATGGCCAACAATCGATTTTATGAACTAAACGAAAAACAATCGCCGCAGGACCAGAAGAATTATTGCAAAAACCAAAAAAGCTATGAGAATACTCCAGAATAAATCATTCGTCGATGAAACCGTTGCCAGCTGCTGATTCACGATTATGTCCGCCTGAGCTTGGTCGGCATTGTCCAATATTTGAGAATTTACATGTCGTTGCCTCAAGTCTGAATCTAAATTTCTCGTCGAGTCTGTGGAATACGATGAGTCTGATGTCGGTAAAGCATCTTCGGCCTGGAATCAGTTGAATCAGTTTTTATTTTTCCTTTTATTCCTCAATAAACTGCAAAGTTCGTGTAAATATTATTTTACTCTTTTTCTAGCGTAAAATATAATTAACCCACACAAACTTCGTATTTAATTTCATCAGCTTCTGACCTCAGGGACCTTCTCGATATTAAAATAAATAAATGAAACTTTTTCGATTTTTCGTTTCAGACGATTTTTAAAGAAGTAGAAGTGCTCACCGTCCGGTGGTTTTTTTTTTTAGGCACCAGTTTGTGGTGGCCGAAAATTTTATCGAAGAAAGAAGTAAAATATTCAAAAAATTCTTCTTCATCTGAATTTCATTGATTCATTTGAGTAATAGAGAAAATTTTGATCAATTGCAAAAGAAAAATCCCGAAAATCGGCCAATTTTTCATGCTGGGAAAAAAAAAAATATTACCTTGAGGGCAATAGTGTTGAGCATGTTTTGTTCTTCCTGCGTGATCGGCTGTTTGGTTCCATCTTTTGACAGCAAATCTGCTATTTTCCCACAACTTTCACACTGCCAGCTTAACGATCTGGGGTCATTGAAAAAACGAATAATTCGATAAAATCATTGAAACAAATATAATCGAATAAATACGAGTAATGTCATTTACAACAACAATTGGTACCAACTTTTTTGCTAATTTTTGTCTCTCCTCAGGGCTATAATCAAGAGATCCGATAGTGTCATTTCCCGGGGTCGGCATAAAAGCAATTAATGCCAATAAAGCGGTTCTGATGCTCCATGAAGGTTGCCACGTTTCTGGATGATGTCCCGAAATGCTTAGACAAATTTTTTTATTTATCTCAAACCGTCCGTTGGGCTGGAATCATGTTTTTATTTAATTTCCAACATTTAGTAATTATAAGATCAAGAAATGGAAGGAACAGTTATCTTTCTATTTGAAATTAAAGTCAATTTGAAAAATTAGATAATAGTATGTTGTAATTTGTTATTTCATCTTCTTGATGCAAATTTTCATTGGTATTGTTATTTAAAAAACTCAGAAACCCCAACAGCTTTGCATTTTGGTTTGTCATTGCATAATTTCAGTGTGGATGGAATCTTTTGAAAAATTCATGGCTTTCTTTGACTATAATACAATTTTCCAGGTGTCAAACTCGATCAACAATATTTTCCATTGACCTTTTACAACACGAGGGCAAAATTCTGGAGACTGGTACAGCCTGAATAGTTATCTAATTTGTTGAGGTCATAACTTACAGTAAGGAGAATGATGTTAGGTGGTTTCATGGGATATTCTGGAGGCAAGAGGATCCTTCCATGGTAAACACCATTGCCAAATTCGGATGACGGTGGACCTTGAATGGTAAAGTGCCATTCGAAGAGATTGTCGTCAAGCGGACATGCTCTGTATTCTTCGGTGGGCTCTGCAAGCTCTTGAGCCTCTCTCATTAACCGTTTCACAGCTGATTCCAACAAAAAGGTGTAAAGATAGATGACGTACTTTTTAATCATTAAAAAATATGTAAATCGTTTTTTTTTGGGTTGTCAATTTTTGTTGTTTTTTTTCTTGATGTTTTTCATGTTTCCAGAACTTCGTTTACCAATAAAATAATATTATTAATGATGTTGAATTGAACTGCACAAAATTTTAGTGTGAATTCGAACGATTAGAAATTTAAAAAAACAAAAGCGAACGAACCTGGACTCTTCGTGTTGTATTTCCCTTCGAACGACATGACACTTGTATTTACTTTGTTCAATCACTCATCCAAAGATAATCTTTCAACGTCGACACAGTTTCTCGCTTTTTACGGATTTTCAATACTTTGTTTACACGATAAAAACAAAAAATTAACGATTGCGCATTTGATCTCGAAATATGTGGGATTTCGAGAAATATCTTAGGTGTGAGAATATTGCTGTATTTTTTTTTTTTTTTTTTTACGAAGTTTCATATAGACCGATCGAATCCCTTCGAAAATACAAATAACATCGAGTCATTTATGGCCTCGAGAAAAAAAAATTCAACGGCTTTGCTAAATAATTTACGGTAACTACGAGTTTTTATCCTCAACGATTAACAGATGATTAGATTTTTCGTTCGGTGAGTTTGTAGTGTGACGGTGTGACACAGCCGAGTGATTTTATGATTGGAACGAATCCTCGTAATCTTGATTCAACACTCCAATTTTTTCAACGACCAATGAAACTCCATAATTATTCATAAGTTACGTGTGGACCGATGGGATTCGATTGCGCAAATCCTCGCGATCAAAATTTTACTTTCTATTGGTTTATTCCTTTGAAACTGAGTCAGTCGACTGGAAAAGATAAGTTCTCCGGATAAACTGCTGATAAGAATTTTGAACAAGTTTAACTGGATTTTAACGATTCTTGAATTTGGACGACGGTATAGACACGATTACGTGAATTTAATTGTTTCGCAAGTTCCGGAAAAAAACCGAAGTGTCAGTTCTCAGAATAAAAACGAATGACACTTTTTCTGTCAACCAACATCTGTTTCTATTGAACAAACTTCGAGCGATATTTTTAGATCGATCTTCAATGCTTTTCTATTGGTGCAAAACATACTATCAAGCAAGCAATCACACCGTAGTCATGTTCCTAGCTTTGACTATTCTTGTTTAGAAAGAAAGAGAGTAAATATAAAGTGATGTGATTTGAGATATGAAAAAGTTGACTTATGGGAATAAAACGCATTGACGCTACTGAATGTTTGAAACTATGGAACTATGAGAGTCCTAAGTAGAATTTTTACCGACTGAAACGTGTTAACGTTAAAAAGAGACGCGCATAACCCGCAGTATTTTCAATGAAAACGCGGTTTGAATTTAGTGTCGGTCGGAACACGGAAGCGGTTACTGTTTAATTTTATATCACGTGACCCCCGTGCAAGTGCCGTGTAGTAAAAGTTGTGCTAAAACCATGGCGGACAAAGATGAGGCTGAGAAGACGATCGCCGAAGATTTGGTTGTTACCAAATATAAGATGGCTGGAGCCATCGTGAACCGTAAGAAAATGATCCCTCAAATATCTCCGAATCTCCTTAAATCATCGATACTAATATGAAAACTAACAGTTTATGGATTTACGATGTCGTTTCACCTCCGACCATATGGAGTGTGGCTATTAACGCCGGCCACAACTCCACCATGTGGGCTTTCACGCGGACCTCTTAATTCTATTCTCTAAATTCCAAATCCGTCTATTATTCTTGCTCCAAAATTGATCTAATGCGTCATTACTATTATCATTTGAGCTATTATCCTCGTTTTTTAAACCCCTCATATTTTTTCATCGATCTCTGAATATTGAGCTTTTTATACATTTTTCGAGTCAAAGAAGAAGTTCTGGCTTCAAAAAATGATACTGGCGTTCCAATAAACAAAATGAGCACGTTTCCCATCATTGCATGTTCCTCGTACATATGAAAAAATGTATTTTCGTTTTTACTGAAGGAAAAACAGTGAGCTTTCCATGAAAATATATTAAATAATTCAATATTATTGAGTCAAGCAGGTTTTTTCATAGAAAACATTTTCCTCAAATGTATTAATAACCACATTTTCATGCAGCTCAAATTTCAGCTACAATTGGAGAGTTTTTGTAAACTCATTCACCATTTTCCATACAACAAACGATATGTTTATCATTTATTGAGCTAATGCTCCAACATGCAAATATGAATTTACCCATTGTTTCAATTTTTCAACTGCATCGGCTTTGGGCAATATTATTCCTTACAAAAACATTGCATTATTGTCTTAGTTTATTTTAAATTAACTGCAAATATGGAATTTCAAATGCTAGAAAACAAGTTTTCCTCTTCTTTCGTAAACATAACAAATATTAATCGCACAACAACTTCTTGTTTCCAATCAGTTGATAATCAAATTCTATTAAAGAGAAATCTTATCTGCAAAAATTTTGCTACAAATATCTCTTCATTTAAAATCAAGTTGAGCTGCTACGTGAAGAGGCGCGGTAGCTGCTTGACGTCAAGTTTTGTTTAATGGATGAAAAAATGTCATCAATGAGTAAATGATAAAAAATATTCATACAGGGGATTTTTTTCAGTCTCGATATAGTAGAAAAAATACTTATTTTTTTGTTCATTTGTAAACATTTGTAAACAGTGTCTTAATACTCTGAGAGATATTTTTGAAGAGAAATAATTTATAGATTTGTCATGCATGTGGAAGACAAGTTCAGAAAGAAATTAAATAAATCATCATTTCTGTATTTGTTAATAAAAAATTAGTGGAATAGTGAATTTTGATACATTGAAAAATCTATGGATTCCTTGAATGAGTTTCGTTTTTTTTTTTTTTTGTAACTTTCAGAGGTCCTGAAACAGGTTCTGGACAAGTGCGTGGCTGGGGCTTCGGTGAGAGAAGCGTGCGAGTACGGCGACAAGTTGTTGCTGGAAGAGACGAGCAAGGTGTTCAAGAAGGAGAAAGATTTGAAAAAGGGAATTGCCTTCCCGACATGTATATCGGTCAATAACTGCATCTGCCATTTCTCGCCAATCGCAAGTGAGCCAGATCTCATTATGAAGGAGGATGATGTGGTAAAAGTGTAAGTAAACAAATAAATTGTCGAATTTTCTATGACCATTACCATTGTTTCACAACAATAAATAATTTACCACGAAAAATATTGAAATATCGATCGCATCTCTAGGAGAACGCGAAACAAACAAATTTACTGTCCGTGTTGAATATTTCAAGATTTTTCTTTCTGACACAGAGATCTTGGAGCGCATGTCGATGGATTCATCGCCGTTGTTGCTCACACCATCGTCATTGGCTCGTCCAGTGAGAAAAAAGTCACTGGAAGAAAAGCCGATGTTGTTTTGGCTGCTCATTACGCATCTCAAGCAGCTTTGAGGCTGTTGAAACCAGGAACAGAGGTAAACACAAGAGATTTCGATTTTGAGAATACAAAGTATTTTTCAAATTAACTAAAAGCTTGATCCAAAAAAATTTGGGTCAAAAGATTGAAAATATTAAATTATATCCAATCTGAAAATTGGTGGTTGCATTCGAATTATAGAAACTTCAGCACGATTTATTAATTTGTTCATGAATCTTGCGAGTATTCTTGTGCTTTCAAAAATCAGATGAAAAATAAAAACTTGGTGATTTGTATGATTTTTTTATTTTGCTTCTCAGACGTACGCGATAACGGGCACGGTAGAAAAAATCTGTGGGGCTTACAATTGCAAGCCTATCGAAGGTATGCTGAGCCACCAGCTAAAGCAATTCAAAATTGATGGCGAAAAGACAATTATACAAAATCCTAATGATGCCCAAAAGAAGGAACATGAGAAGTTTACCCTTGAAACTCATGAAGTAAGTATAAAAGTTCGATTTTTTTATTTTTATATCAGTAATTGACTAATCTTGTAACAATATTTCATTCATTTTTTCTATTTATATAATTTGCTACTGTAAAAATGTATAAATGGTCGTTTTTCACTCATAAGCCATTGAACGCTCAAATTATTGAGCTTATTAAAGCAGCATTGAATATTTTTATTTATTTTCTGACTATAAATACAACAATATTTGACTCTGGGAAATAGAATTGAAAAATTCGAACAAAAAAACAACTTTTTCAAACGCTTCTAAAAACGAAAGAAAGAATTCAGTGAAAATTAAGAGAAATTTGACGGCTAATGACATTTGAAATGCTGAAGTGATTATCGTTTCAACAAAGGTGTGAAAAAAAATCCCATATCACAGCCTCTGACGGGGTAATGTTTAATTAAAATTGAAATTTTAGTGAAAAATCAATGGAATTTAGTAAAAACAAATGGTTTTTTGAACAGGTATACGCGATGGACGTGTTGGTCAGCACGGGTGAGGGTGTTGGTCGAGAACAAGATACGCGGGTAACCATATACAAGAAAACGGAAGAAACTTATCAGCTAAAGTTGAAAACGTCCCGCATGTTCTACAGCGAAGTGACTCACAAACACGGTCTCATGCCCTTCAATTTGCGGACTTTCGAGGATGAAAAGAAGGCCAAAATGGCGGTCGTGGAATGCGTTAATCATCGATTAATCGAGCCGTTCCAGGTAACTTTTTTATCTCCACTTCGTGAGCATTTTTTTTTTTTAGAAGCAAATGAAATTGAAAATTTGTCATAACTTGCAAATTTTATGCTTTATTTTTCAGGTTTTGTACGAGAAACCGACCGAATACGCGGCGCAATTCAAATTCACAGTTTTGCTGATGCCTAATGGACCTCACAAAATAACGGGAATTCCTTTCGAACTTGAATCTTTCAAGTCGGACTGCGTAGTGGACGATCAAGAATTAAAGGTTAGTTGACGATCCATATCGACGTGCAAACTTATTTCATTTAATTCGTTGAGTCAAATCTCAGGAAAATCTTCAGTTAAGAAAGTAAAGGATGTTCGAAACATATTTTGTCAAAGAATATTCTATTAGCAATTCATTAGGGCAGTAGTTTCTTTCGAATTTTAGAAATTCATTGAAATTTCAAACCTTCGACTGCATAAAATTGGAGGTCCGAATCGCCAAAGCCAAATTTTCTTTTTTCTGCCTTTTGCGTGAAATCTTATTTTGATTTCTCTCTTTGAGAAGCCTTGAAAATTGCGAAAAAACAAAGTTTAACGAAAATTCAGCTCGTTTTAGATATTTTGGGAAGTATGAATTTAAAATGAAATGATTTCACAGACGCTCTTGAATTCCTCGGCGAATCCGAAGTCAGCGAAAAAGAAGAAAAAGAAGGCAGAAAAAGCGGTTGGGGAAGTTACGATGGAAGTGGACGCGAAGGCTTAACACAAGAATGAATTGTTCTATGAGTTACTGACACTGTCGTGCACTAAATCAACATTCATTTGGACCATCGTAACGATCGGAGAGACATTGATTTTTCGAATGTCGTATAATATCCGAGAAGAGACTTCCGGAGAATTAACATTTCCATGGTTGGCCGTAATTCATTGTCGTTCATATTACATTGTGTTCCTCATTTGGAAAGTGTCGACATTTTTTCAACCCTTTATCGACCTTATAAAACAACACATGCAAAACTTTATCATCAAACTTTACTCAATGACTTACTTTTTCTTTTTCTTTTTTATGATACCTTATTCGTTTAGCTGATTGAAATAGTATTGAATAAAATGAAAAGAAAAACATCTTGATGCGTTTCCTCCGATTAAATCGTGCAGAAAATTAACGAATTCGATCGGAGAGAGTCGAATTAGAATCGTCAAGTATTTCTTTCACGAGTATATTCCCAGCTCCGTACATTTTCCCATAACGTTTTTTTCTCAATTATCGTTACATTTTTCATAGGCGCGTATAAATTCGTGCTCCGGTCGTAATTTCATTGCACGATTTATCGGTAAAGGAAGGCTCGTTTAACCGGGAAAGCAATCGCGATATTTTCTACTGAGTTGCGTCCGCAGTTTCTAACGAAAACGGCATCTACTAGTAATAAATTGTAAAATGTGGATTAGTCTCGATTTTGGAAGTATTGATAAAAAGAAGAAAAAAAAACATAAACTTAAACGATTATAACAATTACCGCATATTATTTCGTAAAAAGCATTCCGCGACCGAGGGAAAACAATAAAAATAAAAGCGGTGGATCGCCGATTGGGAACAAATGACCAACAACTTGCCACGATTATTCATTAATTACGTTCGATCAGAATAAAATCATCGATACATTTAATACATTGCAAAAACGTCTCGAAATATTTAATCAACTATGAATTATCACGAAAATATAGTTTTGTACTGACAGTTTTATTGTATTTTCATCGAAATCATGTATCCACTAATCGGTTTGGGCTCGATGTTTCATAATTTATTGTAATCGGTGTATTTTTACTAATACAAAAGAGCTATCTCGTGTTATTGTACAGTTTTTCAATGGGGGCATCGAAGATTTCATGACAAAAACGTGGCTGAACGTTAATTTCCATATTTTTGACGTTTAATTTTTCATTCACGGGATTTTGCTCACGGTGTTGTATGTGAAAAACTTCTTTCGATGGTAAAATTCCTGGTAAAATTTCAATAACCTGGAATACGTCGTTTCGGAATAAATTCAATTACAATTCAATACTTTTTAACTGCAATAGAGTTTTTCGAAGTATTTTTTCACCACGTTTTCATTTCGAAATTAATTACGATTTTCCGGAAAAATTCGTGAGTATCGCACGAGCAAATAACAGGCTAGCAATCAGCTGAAAGGAACTGACAATGCTGCGGAGTTGTCACCGGTTATACGAACCGAGTAAATTCTATTTTACGTCGCAGTCATTCCAAAGCATGGATTTTTGGTCGTGAAACTCGGGGCAGTGTGCTTATCAAAAGCTGAGAGAAAAAGTTGATACATTAGTTCAAAAGTCATGTTTTCATTGATGAATATTTACAGTCGTTTATTCAAGCGAGTAACGATGCGATTTATCTGAAAATTCGTAGTAATGTTTTACAATAATTAAAGTAAGTAAGTTGTAGGTTGTTTTTCAATCAATTCATTTCGATGTCGCGTGGTTCGAATCGAAGTTTAAATACCACTGTATTCGGTGTCGTAATATCAGCAACGTTGATTTCTGTGCCATCCTCGAGTCCCAATTCCCCTAGAGTTTTGGTCAAATTTTCGCGAGTTTTTTCCTCAATGCTCGCGACAGTTTGCATGTAAAGAGTTTTCATCTTTCCATTGACGTTTGCGGTGAGGCCAGGATTTTTCATTTGCAAATCGGGACGTTCGCACATCAATTCGATCAGATCTTTCAATTTAACGTTTTCATCGCGGATTTGAATTTCTCGCGGTTCTTGACTACATGCCAAACAATCAGATTTTCTTTCCGCTTCGTACGTGTAGGAATAAATTCCATCCAAGTTATTTAAAACCTGAAACAACAATAACATCGTCATTCGTCTGTTCGGTACTTTTTATTATTAACATAATTGTTTTTAATTGCATTATCTATCATTTTTTAATTAATCTATCATTTTGATAAGTGCGATTACGATTTTCTACAAAATAGAATGTGAAAAATGATTCAAAAAATCGTTTTCTTGCAGACTGATAAATATTTCGATGTAAATTCTAATGGAAAGAATTTTTATTTTATTTTTGACCTCGTTAATTTGATTTCTACTCACCATATAATTATTAAGCGAGAGTGTACAACTGGTGGCAAGTTTAAAAACTTCCGTAGTGCACGTAGCAGCGATAGCCGCATTAGTCGAGGCAACAGCGGGAATAATATTTTTGACAACGCCTTGTACGAGTCTGTAGGTCAATCCTTGAATCCCAAATTGAGTGGCTCTTTCAATTGATTTTTCATAAATCCAATTAATGTGTTGTGGATCATCGCCATCGATGACACTTTCGAAAGGGTTTTCCTTTGGCCATTGAATGACTTTAACGTATTCGATGCAGTGTTCTGGCAAACGAGGAGTGTTTGCTATCGTGCACAATGGATAAGTTGTCTGTAAAAAAGCCAAATCAAGAATGATTTGTCATAATGGAAAAAAATACAATTTTTTCATTATCATTTTTAATCCATCAAATAGACGAATATTCCTTCCACTGAAAAAATCAAATATTCCCTTTTTTTCGTACCTGTGGAGGATACAGGTCAAGAGTGCACTCAATACATGCCGACAATCCTGGCAGCACCACTCTGGCATTGCCTTTAAATCCTTCCGTCCCTCCGTCAACCATCGGAATGACGCTAGTCTGGTCCAATTCTCCGTCTTTGTAAACGAGCAACGACAGCACCATACCGTTTATCCATCTTCTCGCTACTATGGAATCTAAGCCGCAGACGATTATATGAAATTGACGGTAGAAAGCCTCGTCCTTGTCTTGTATCATGCAGCAATGCGCTGTGACGTTACAGCCTGGTATTCTGTTGTTTATGAATCTGGCTGCGACTTCAGCTTTTGAAGAACCAAGATCTTTGTGACGGAAGAGAAACTGCCTGTTTTTTTATTTTTTATTAATTTTTTATTGTTAATAACGTAATATAACGTTGGCGTGAGTTCAGGGTCGAATTTCAAGGTAAAAAGTCTCGTGGTGTTGGTAAAAGGCAACAATTGACAGTGTGTAATGAAGAGGAAAAAATTGACAACTAATCGAATGATAGATGGAAAGATTTTTTGAGATTCTTACCGATTGAGATTCGATAGTTCTATGGTATCCATATCAATAACATGAATTTGTCTAAAACCCATGAGAGCCAAATTTTTCAATAGTTCGCAGCCTAAGCCTCCAGCACCGATAACTAAGAGTTTACAATTTTCCATAAGAAATTGAAGTGTTTCGGACGATGGTTCGAAGTCTGGACGGCAAAAGGGTCCAGATCGCTCTAAAATCTTCTTTAAATGACCCCATCGTCTATGCGTGTGATCGGTTCCCATGGTCCTGGATTTTAACCTCTAAAAAACGGGAGCCGGCGAATTGACAGAATTCTGAGAGTTTTAATACTCGTTTGTCACCAGAATGTATTTTCAAAACATTATTCGTTCGAATTTACCGTGGAATCCTGTATACTTTGTTTTCGAACAAACTGTCAGTGATACTTTTGAACACAAAGTCAAGTTTTCAATTTGACAAGATACCCAGATGACCGTCAGGGATTAAGGTGATCTACATCAGTTGCATGAGGGGGGGGGTCGATAACTGAACAGTTGTTCTCGGACGCGCTTGATATTTAAAGAAACAAGAGAATTACACGATGTTCTATTTTAATGACAAAATAACGTGTAACTCTCCTTTTCCTCAAAATATCAAACGGGTCCAAGAACAACGTGTGGATCTACTTTGTTACCGACCGCGAGGATGTCGGAGGACAACACGAAATTAGTTCTTGCTTTCGCCGATTGTCGCATACTTCGCGATCACGTGTCCGGCATGAGGTTCCCGCGAACTCAATGTTTTTTCTATTGTTTTCCTTTCGCGCTATGTCGTCGGCAGAATCATCATTATTGTTGATTAGACTCAAATTCCAATTAGACAACGAGCAATTAATAGATTTTATCTAAAACAGACGAAGTTCGTGAAATGTTTATTTATATATGCCTATGTGCATAAAGCTCGAGTGTAAACAAAAGACTGAGGTTGTTGTCATTTTCCGAACACGGCGATGAAACAGACGACGGCGAGGCGAAAACAACTTCGAATACCCGGAAGTAGTGTTTTCTTTCGAGCGTAGAGTAGAAAAAAACTTCGGAGGAGCTGAAAGTGTCGCATCTAATGCCCGCCACACATCGCATCAAGAACAGTTTACGTTGTAGATTATTATTGAAAATGTATAAAGACTGGCCTGATATTTTTCAAGAGAAATGTATTTTCATATTATCGTGAAAAAACGTGTTATTCGTGGAATATTATTATATTTATCATTATTATTATTGTTCTTGTTATTCGTGATTGGTTGATTTTTTCAAACCATGATAAACATAACAAAAGCAAGATTTAGTGGTGTAACGGGATTCTAAAGCAATTTGTGTCACTTTTCTTTGCCCTATAAGTCAACGCGGGGTGATCGATGTTGAATGTTTCGCTCATGCACTTGATTCAATTTGTTTTTCAAATATCTTGAGCGAGTAAAGTGTCTCCCGGATTTCCTGATTACACCTCGGCGTGGGTGCCCGTATATATTATGATCGAGCACAACACCTTAAACGCTATAGTGTGGTGTTGAATGCACTTATATTTCTTTATGTTCTTTTATCTCTCTTGGGAGGTCCGTTTACGCGGGAGATTAATTAAACGCGATTCGAGGGCACAGGGGAGGAGTTGTCAAGCGAAATTCCTGTCTACAGGGTGTCCCAGAAGTGTTTTTTTAATTTCGAAGCTGAATCAATTGCTGAGCAATTAGAAAAATATTGAATATTTTCTGCAATGAAGATAAATCAATATCAACAAAATTCTAACCCCAAAGTAGCTTTTTGTCCACGAAAACGAAAATATATCTTAGACCAAAATTTGCTCGTGCACAAATCCGAAGATCATAATTAACGCAATTCGGGGAAAAAACGAACTAACCTAACACGTCGTTTAAGGAGAACCCATCCGAGTTGAACGAATAGATTGTGAATGACTTTTCAGTTGTTAAAACTTGTTTCATCGTCACCCTGTAAGTGGCGAGGCTTAGAGAGCTTTCGTTAACGTACAGTGTTTTAGGTTAAGAAGGGTCAAGGCCGTGAAACCGGCTATTATCCTAATTGCCGAGGCGATTCAATTCGATCGTTAGATCTCAATGAAAAATATACACATATAAGTGCAGGCAGAACGAGGCGATATAATAAGCACTAATAAAAAAAAAAGCATCAGGAACACGAGACGTTGCGTGTACGTGAATCAACATGTATACATATATAGATGCACATTCATATCAAGGGCTTTCGATAACAAGAGAGAAAGAGACTGCGCTTTTTTTTAACTCTCAAATCTATATGCGTGCTTATTGAAAACGCGGGGGGGCCATCGGCTCTATTCTGTGTCAAAGAGAGTTCCGCCGAGTGGGACAGTATGCCACTGGCATTCGTCGCGAGTGGTTCTACACCTGATCGTCTTGGTCGTTGAATTTTCTTTAGCTTGTCGCCGCTCTTTCACGCTTTTTACTGATCAGACTGATCGCATGTTCGCGATAATATTGGATTTATATGTTTTTTTATTGTCTTCTCGTTCGTAATAAAAGTCAATATTTATTTTTCGAAGCCAACTCATTTATATATTAATTAATTCGCGATGATTGTCTCGCTTTGAACTACTTCAAAACGTTGACCATTATGTTTATTTTGATTGGAGCTGAAAAAAAATGTTGTAACCCCATCCACGCTAAAGTGTCATCAGCCGCTGGGTTTTCCCGCTACAGCTTCATCTATCGGCAAATTTTGAAGTTGCAGCTCGCAGCGGTCCCTCGTGGCGAAAAACAAAAATACCACTGTACTTCCGGTCAAGCCAAATAAATTTCTTTGTTTGGGCATATCACACGCGATATCTCCATCAAGCAACGCTTCATTTCCGTTGAATATTTATTCAAGATCCATTATTATCGCCGAACTATTGTGAAGTAAATAAAAATAACAATGGCTGACTGTGGAAAAATGCTTCCGAAATTGTGGTCACGCGCGCTTTGATCGTCTTCTCGCGCATGGAAGTTTATCGCCCTCGAAAAATGAAAGCAAAACGGTTAAACGCACGCTCCAAAGTGCAAACTTGAGATCGCAGGAAAGTGAAATAGTGATTGAATCTTAATTGGATTTGTGTGTCGTATGCTCGGGATACAATTAAATGTGCATTGATTTATTTTCTTTTCCCTTCAATTCGGTGTGTGTGTGTTTTTTTTTCCTGGAAAAAATTCGACGCTCCCGCGATAGGAAAGGATCAGCAGCGAGTCTCTTCAATTTTCGCAAAGTAAGTAAAACTTCAATCAATCATTGAAAATGACGATTAAGTAGGATGTTGATGCCTTGAATCTCGATATTTATAAAATTGCTTATTACGGCCGCTGGATACGAGATAAAAAATGTGTATATATGTTGTTGTTGTCGCCTGAATGGGAATTTGAAGGCGAGCAAGGTCGTCGTGCGACTGTGTTCGAAGGCTGAAAAGGATGCGTCTTGATACTAACTTTTCTACACGGTAGCGTTACTTCGCTACATGACAACCTGTCGCCATGCACGTGCTCGCGAATAAATGTATTTACGAGTACAAAAGAATTATTATTGCGGTATCGAAGTTTGCCTCATTGGAATGCATCGATTCTTTTTTATTATTTGTTTATTTTCAAATCTTTTGTGTTGTCAACGTTTCAAAACTATTTTTACTGTGGATTCTTTGAAGCTGGCTCAAACAATTATAAATATTCAATCTGAAATGGAACATAAACACTTCCAAATCCTTATCGCAGTTCGATCGTAAAATTTGTTAGGAAAATACTGTGGGATTACGTAACTTTTTTTTTAAATATTCTTTTCGGGGTTTCACGAGCATAACCTGTCACTTCAACACGATCTTCTCTCGCACTCTCCACTACTTTTTATACTTCTATGAAACCACCCCCCCCTCCCTTTCGAAAGCGTTGCCTACAGAGCTACGTAAGGGCTTCAGGACGATCGAGCAGTTTCTTAACAGATTAATTCTTTAATAAATGTCGGAAAATGAATGCTAACCT
Organism: Campoletis sonorensis; assembly: GCA_013761285.1. NCBI lineage: Eukaryota > Metazoa > Arthropoda > Insecta > Hymenoptera > Ichneumonidae > Campoletis > Campoletis sonorensis. The sequence goes on from JACEOJ010000085.1 coordinate 3,005,939, forward strand.
CTTCTAAGCAAGTTTAGGTATATATATTTCGTTATAACTCGATATTAAATAACACGCAATGGTGCCGAATTGCGAGTCGCACAGGAGCGTCCGCTCTCTCTGAGCGTTCAGTTATTACTGTTTTATCAGTAGACCCCCTTTCGCTGCAACGCGGTAACCCTGTGTTTACGCGACGTGCCGAGAAGTCCCAATCGTGTTGCTCCTCCCCTCCCTTGCCGGCTATTCTGTCGCCGCGCAGCGAACCGGCCCGTTCTCTTCATAAGTAAATAAAATAATATAAAATAACAATAAAAAGAATTCCTTCATAAATAAACAGGAGAGCTTATATAAAAAATTCATATTTTTTCCTCCGATCGTTTGTCATGTGCCACAATCGTGAAAACTCTCGGTGTCTTAATTTTATTACGTAAAAATGAAAAGGTCAATATTATCAAAGTTTTGGGAACAATTGTCCAAAGTGTTCGTCCACATAATACGAAAGTCTCAAGTCCCACAATTTCAATCCTAGCGACGTTCGATCCTTCTTAAAGCAACTGAGAGAAACTCGGACGAAACAGGCGACTATGTTTCCGTCAATTATAACCTTCGGAGACTTAGAAAAACTATCTTCCGTCCGCGGCGATCGATACGCCCGCCAGCGAATGGCTAAGCGGTCACCGAACCAAAACTTAGCCTTGTTCGAAGCTGCTAAACTCGGGAGATCACCACCCGCACATTTATCGGTACCAAAGTTTTATAAATAAACTGTAACACTTTGTACTTCGTAATCTATTTTTTAGTTCTTCGGACAGTATTTAAAAGTTGAAAATCACGTTAAAAGGCTGAATACTGGGCGTTTATACGTCCAGACAATTATCGTCATGAAATTCTTTTGTGACGAAGAATTATCATCGGTCATATCAAGGTCAATAGAGTTAAAGATATTCAAATTATCTTTGAACAACACTATTGACCTTGTATTTCAATGATTTTTAAATATTTCACTTAATGGCAATTCTGATTAATTTTCGATCATTAATACAAGTGGGAATATTATTTTCTTTTTACTTTTTTCGAACATTTAAATGGTTATACTTCATTGAAATGCTCGAAACACCGAAAAAATAAAAGCCACTATTACCAGTTGCATTTAGGAACGAAAAAATAATGGTCAATTGAAGATTTTGAATGGAAAAAAAAAAAAAAATGATAAATGATATATTTATCACGGGTATTTAGGCGCGAGTCCAAGGGTAAAGGGTATTTACTGTCATGCAATAAAGACACACGTAGTATAGAGAAGTTGAAGTGAAGCAGCTGCCATTTTGTTTGGGCATTCATGTTCGAAGTGCCAGCAGAGCTACAAACAGATACGGGAAATTTTGCATTGTGTGTCGGTGAATTCTCTTGCCGGGACAATGCCACCGTTGCAATTTGAAGATCGAAATAAGCGTAGTGGAAACTTTGTTTAGCCGTCCGTGGTATGGAGAGCTCTTGCGTATTGTCAGCCGAAACAATGCATTATCATATATAGTCCTCGTTGTCTTGCGGTGTAAGTCTTTCCTTTTCTCATCTTTGCGCCACAGGCTTGAATATAAACACAGCGTATATACAAAGTGTACCAAAAGTCTCAGTTGACAAAAGCGACTAAATAATTCTAAGATTTCTGACTGCCCATTTATGTGGACGATTTTTTCTCCACCTTCTACGTCTAGACATTTGTGTGGACAACAGGTAGGCACTTCTTCGAATCTCATGGGATAAAATAATGAGGCAAATGTTTGTATGGTTGGTCATTCAATGGTCCAGGTTTACGTGAGAATAAAAACTACTGGGTGGGCTGAAATTGTGAACAATGACCGGTCCACTTATTCGCAGTGTGTTGTGATAGCAAATATTTTTACTTACCATATCGAACACTTATGCGAACACTTATTGGGCGACGAAAATACAGAAAAGTTAGGTATCGGTTGGGTATAAAAAATTATTATGGTTTCGTTATTAACCAGGAATCCAAAAATGAAAAAAATTATACGACTTTTTATACGGATTATGTTAATAATTATACATATAAATATTTAATATATTATACAATAATATATAATAATTAATTTCATTAATTAAACGTGGTTTCGACTCAAACCTTTTAAATAACACTTTCTTTATCATTAATTATTCCTTATACGTATAATTATTAATATATTAATTATTATAATAATAATTTAATAACATCTATTAAAAATTATTAATATTTTATTATAATATATTAATAATTATATGTATAAGAAATAATTAATAAAAAGGAATGATATTTAGTTTTATTTGAAAGGTTTTGAGTCAATACCACGTTTAATTAATAATTCTAAACACAGTGTCTAAAAACAACCTTTCTCGCCTGGTGATAAGAGGTCCGTTTTTATATATTTTTTGGATCTCCTGCCAAACGATTGCATAAGCATCCAGATGGATCCTCCTCGCTATCTATTTAACTGCATATGTACTTTTATAGCATCGTGTTTTAGTTACAAATGGTGCAACTTGTGTTCAGTGCAAAACTACGATATTAGCTGGAAAAGGGGATAAAATACAGATATACATAAACACATATTTATTATAGATATATATGCATTAATATGAGGGTCATATAAGTTTGACGCAGTTCACGAAAACTGTTTCCCGTTTTTAGCCTTGCAAAAGTTTCGAGGAAACTGCCGGTTGTCCGGAAAGTCGTTTGTTGCTCGTGCGACTTTTGGCAATTGTATATACAGATTACCAGATGGAAGAACATTCACAGCTATTTCAGTTGAAAGACAATATATATACACAGTAGTACAGAGTGGAAGCATTTTTATAACACCTTGCTGGTACTGATCCAAGTTTACTGCAAAAGAAAACTTTAAAGCGTTGAAATTGTCCCTCCAGTCCTTCCGAAATGAGACCAGTCTCCATTTTACTTAGTTTCGATGCAAAAAGTCATCTATTTGTCACTTGCACACTTCTTCCTCTGTGGAAATAAATATTGGAAAAAAATTTCGGTGGTACAGTCAAAGTTTTCGTTCGAAGCATGAATACAATAAAACGCTGAAGTTATTTCGTTTCAATTATTCAAATACGAGTAATTTCTTTGCTAATTAATGAACCAAGAAATTTACATTAAGAGCTGCAGAAATCCATTGAAAATCTCGTACGTTTTCGATCCCACCACAAAGTTCTTAATATCGTGAGCGAGTCTGCATTCCTGAAAGCCTGCGTCCCGCTGTAATCGGTCCTAAAAAAGTTAAACGACAGTTCAAACTCTAGGAGTCCGCGAAAACAACGTTTGATAACAGAACCATTGATTGTCATTGATTGGCGGTTGATTCTGCCAACTTCGAGCGAGTTTTAACTGTTTCGATATAACGTTGTTGATTGATCTACGCTCCTTTGACACTCGGTCACCTTGAATCGAATGAAAACCACAGCTAATTGTACAAATAACCATTTACGTATAGTTTGGTTGCTCTGGTTGCAAGCTTTGTTGTCATCACCAATCGACGATACAAAATACCTTCGAACCTCGTTGTTTGATAGATTTTGTTCTCGATCTGTCATCACTCTCGACACCAAAAGTCCACAAATGTTTTCGAGCTATTCTTACTTTTTCTACTGTCCCTTTGAAATTTTTACATTCTTTTCGTTCACCAAAAAACCGCTAGGTGGCGACTACGCCGAGTTGCTCTCGCAAGCACGACACAGTATCGTAGTATTTATAAGAACCTTGACGTCACTTGGGTTTTATTATTCGAGGAATATGTTTTTTTTTCCTATCCGTGAATAATTAAAGAAAACTTTTATTATTTTGTCCATCTCTCGTGAGTAGCTTTTTACGACTAACTATTTCAAAGTTTTTTTTCTTTTAAATATAAAACTGTCGTCCTCAACATGAAGTGTCGATAGTATATCTTAAAAGTTCTATTTATATAAGTTTCGTCGCTCATCACTCGTTACAGTTTACTATCAAGCCAGTTGACGTGTGCCGATCAATTCGCCCGTAAGCCTATCGTCGAGTTTTTATTTTTTTTGTGTCCTGCTTTGACACGATTCGATGCCGAGAGAGTGAAAAAAATGATAGGCTCAAAGTCAACAATATAACTTTTGCCTTTAGGAAACATGCCCGATGTGGAAATCCAATTAAAACCTCCCCCCTACCCCCGGATGTCCTGATGGATTCGAACAAAAATTTCAACTCGATAATTCGTTGGGTTCTTTCCGTAAATACGTACTCGAGCCATATTCATAAATACAAGGGATCTTTCACGAGGAAACGAAAGATTTAAAAAAAATTTCAAAGTAATTTTTATTGTTGACACTCGATCTTTTCCGTAATTTAATTCATAAATATCTCATTTTCAAGTCGAATAAAAATACAATTTGGTCCAAATAACAGAATCTAAGTTCGTTGACTTTCGTATTTTCATACTCGTCCCGAATTCGCTCGTATAAATAATTGAGTCGCAACCATCGTGGAATGTCACCTCAAGCTGCCAATCCGTCTGTCTTCTAACCGTGTTGCTTTGCCTTTGATACGAATGTCAGGAAACCTCGAATTAGCTTTCCGTCTACTGGTTTACCTAATCGATATTTAGCGCCGTGATACTTGGACGGTTAAGTGTTATTCCCACGCTCGAAATATTCGGTCTAATTATGTTTATTTTTAGTACAGTATAGGATAGAAATTTTCCTAACGATTAGGCGTTAAAAGAAACTTGTCAGATGGTGCTCAAGCGATCTTTCTACCGCGCGATTTATCGACGACGACATCAAAATTTCACTCTTTTATTCCCCAAGCATCTTACAAAAACGTAAAGATCGAGAAATTTGACGCGCCTCTAGACAATTTTGAAAAGATGTTTCCACGCCATTTGAATCAATTCAAAGCAAGTAGATACTGAGACTTGAAGATTTCAGTTCGAAAAAAATGGCTAAAGCTAGGCTGAACATTTTTTTTAAAGCACCAAAATTGTCAGGGAATTATTTTTTTAATGAAATACTCACAGCCATGGTTGCAAGAGCACAAAAAATACTGAAAATAATATTAAAAGAATTGGAAAGCAAAACAAAACACAAAAAAAAATGGGAATATCGATTTTTTTTAAATCCAGTCTCGTGTATAGATTATTGAATAAGCTCTATGATAAAATCTGATGCATTTGTAAATTGTAATAACATCTTCGTAATTATGTAAACACGTTATACAATTGCATGATAAAATATATTTAATTTATTACAATGATGACGTCTTTCTTTGTGGGCGCGTTGCTATGCGAATATTTGCTGCACAGTTTCTCGGTACGAGGGAGCCTGATACAATTATTTTCTACAACGATAAGCGTTGTTTACATTAGACACTCCACTCGCCACACGGTTTTTCAAGTACTCGTTCATGGGCGGTCGCAATATATGGTTGGCGGTGGTACTCACGAGTATACTCGCATGGATGCCGATTGCAGTCCACACATCAAGAGAAAAAAAAATAGTCGATTTAAAAGCGATTGTTGTTTCGTCCATGGAACACATCGTTGGTTCAATCGCGAGGTTTTCGGTCGAAATAAATGTGTGGTCAGTTTAAAAATCTGTTGGTTTGTTTAAAACTCTACAATGTTATGATTATATTATTTTATTGGCACCCTGCAATGAAATATTTGTTCGATCCAATCATTTTTTGCCTCAGTGCAGCTAAAACGAAAGGGCATCCCATGGGAAGTAATCCCGTAGAAAAAAGTACATGTTGAACATGTTCTTGTGACATTTTCAGGTGAAACGAAACGTTGTGTACAATTAGAGCCCTGTGTGCTTGAAATGTGTACATCATTCACGATCAATAACAACCGATAACTCATTCGAGTCTGTTTCAAATGGCAATGTAAACAAGTTGTGCATATTGTGATTATGAATTTGACGCAAAACAATGATGACTTGTCCAACATTCGGAAAGGCAATGTTTCCACAACCGTATCGAAGGGTTTTCTACCACGATTTTGTGGATATTTGTGATGAGTGATGTTTTCAATATTTGGGTATTTTTGTTGTTGGAATTTTCGTGTGTCGACGATCTTTAATGAGTTCTGGTTTTATTTTTATTTTCAACGTCTGAGAACCTCTCGAAAGGTTCTTTTTCTTCGATTCGACATTAAAAATAATTCTTCTTAGAAAATCGCGGAAATCTGCAGTTATTCAAGGAAATATTAAATGATACAAACAATAAAATTATAATCGTTCTTCTATGTTCTTAGACATTTTTTCTTTGAGGCTTGTTTGGTTTGGTTTCTGCTCCTCGAATCTTGGTTAATCAGAGCTCATTCTACTTTTATTCCAGAAAAAAAAATCGCATTCCAATTCGATCAGGAGCGAGTATAACTTGAAAAAAAAAATGCATGGCAGCACTAAATGCCCTCAGTGAATTGAGGTTCTAGTTCAAAAGCACGCGGGGGCTTGTCACGGATTAAATAGCTTTCACGATTAAATGAAATAAAAATACGATAGTTCAAGTTGAGCCTTTTTTAAGGATTAAATGGAATAAAAGTGTATATAGAAAATCGTTGTCAATAGGTTTTTTGTGAAAAAATCATGCTCGATGATATTGGTCACTGAATATAACGGGCGAAATGGCATTTTTGTGGTTAATCAGATTTCAAATGTCAATCTCATTGACTCGACATGATAAAATATATGTCTGGGCAACCATGAAACGGTGATTTTCGACAGATTTTATACTATTTGAAATTCAATTATTTTACGAGATTCGGATCACCGTCGTGTGCGGGCCACTCCCCCGTCCTCCGTCGCTTTCTCTTTGACTAAACCCAATAATTTCGATAATATGACTAGCCACTAATTAAACGACTTGTCCATTAACGAGACAGAATCGTCGAGATCGTCGTCTCATGAACTATCCATGTGGTTGTAGAGGTCAACGAGCTATGATCGATTCGTTTGCTCCTCTGTTCGTTTCTATGGAGCATTCCATACTCATTCGACCAGGGTCTGACCCTCCTATTTTTAAATTCTTCAAAGAATTAGACGAGTTCCAAAACCCATTAAAAAAAGATACATTTATTGTTTCTTTCAGATTCTTTCTTCCATCGACTTGGGAGTTATGATTTTTTTTCTAAAATTCGTAAATTTTTTTTTCTGAAGATTGAATCTATTTGGACTCCATGTATTTTTTTTTTTTACATCACCAATTTTGATTTTTTCAAATGTATGCGAAAATTTATGAATAATTTAATTTATTATTATTATCCAGTTCTTATGAACTAGTGAAATTGAAAAAAAAATAGTCTTGGCTTTATTTCTTTCAATTTTGTACCTTCTTGTGTAATACAATCTTTTTTCTTTACTGATATACAACAATATAAAGAAGATTAGCGAGACATAGACAGAGTGAATAAAGTAAAAGAGGGCTAGTATTTGTACAGAGCGAACGAATTTATTATTTACACGAAAAATAATTTTTTAAATGGTTCATAAATAATAGATACTGGAAGGAAGCTTCGTGTCATTTTGCACTTTAACTGCATGTAATATCTTCGATCGTAGGTAAAAAAAAATGTCTATATAAGTGTGTGTATATGAGGTTATAAAGTGGAACGAGTGGTCGAAGTCTATGCAGTGTGAGGTCCACAAAAATAGTCGCTTAAAGTTATGGAAATAGGGTACGGTAGTGAGAGACATAGATAGCGAGAGAGAGAGAGAGAGAGAGAGAGAGAGAGAAAGAGAGAGAGAGAGAGAGAAAGATTGCAATGTAGGAAAGCAAATAAAACCTGAAGAGTCCACAAAAAAATAAAATAAGAGAAAGATAAAAAGTGTAGTAAAAATAGAGGAAAAAATTGAAAATGTAGAAGGCAAGGAGAGTGTGAGAGAAAAATGGAAGAACGTTCATAAGGGAAAAATATAAAGGGACAAAGTTGGAAGGCAGGAGAAGCAAGTGAAAAAATAGAATGATTGACCGAGTCAAAGCTTTGTCAAAGTCTGTACATTCATAGCTGCTGTTACCAGTGTCCCCCACTGCAAGTTGAGACGTCATTGGTGTTCAATGTCACCGAGCGCGATATAGCCTGCCTTCCTATCCATTCCCTTTCATTCACCCCTTTCTATTTTCTCTCAAGACCGACGCTGTTGAGTTTTCCGTAGAGGACAAACAGAGCCAAATGAACGTGAATGACCTTTTTGATCACGACACGTTAAAAAAGAAAAAGAAAAAAACGAAACAAAACCCTATAAAATAAATATAAATATATCGCTGTTCTCTGCTCATCACATGAACTTGCAACGATTCGAAATTCGTTTCTATGGTTAATTAACACCTTGATAATTAGGAAACAGATTTCCGTAAATTTGTAAATACTTTTTTTGAATTATCACCAGGATCTTCATCGTTAAAGAAAAAAGCTTTACAACCATTTTTCCAAACTGTACAAAGATCAGACATTTATTTATTTCGAAGTATTATATGAAAATATATGGAATAAATAAATGAATACCTCGAAAATTTGTGTTGAAAATTTGTGCAATTTGAAAATATAAGGTACAAATATTCGAGTGATTTTTTTATTTACGAAATCGTAATAATAAAATCCATTGCACGTTGGCAGATTGTAAGGCAGTCAGAGATTCGGTTGGAACGTTTACGCGACGTAACAGCACGTGTGTTTATTTTTTGTTTGTTTTCATATGAGCGCGTGTGAACTCTGCGGATCGAGCGATAAAAGTATAGGCTAAAAGGCTCGTTGCGTTCTCCCGATGACTTTAATATCGTGTTGAGGGTCAATGGAAAGAATAACTGTATACATGACAGTGTCTCGCAATATTTGAGAAACAAAAATACTGCCCCTTTTTTTCGTATACATCACAGTCTTGTCATTTCCTATAAAGGTTCACAAGGGACGAAATATTGGGACAGAGTTAACCTCGACCTGCCCTACATGGTCGATTGTTATTCCTCTCGCAAAGATTTTTACTTGGCCGTAGAATCAATAAATAAAAACGTACACGTTATAGACAAATATGAAAAAAATGTTGAAATTATTTAGTAAATGATATCCAATTATTCTGAATATTTTTCTACGAAAAAATACAAAGTTTTTATGGTTTCTTTTGATCATATATTTATTATTACAATTAGAATAAAGGAATTGACGACAATTTATCGTTTTTTTCTTTTTAAGTCTTTTCTTTACGTGAAAAATGATGAGGGTATTTCTGGAATAGTCGTAATACATTTTTTGTTCAACAGCTGCGGCTTTTCTCGAGCTAATGTAATTTTCGGATAGTCTTTGAATATAATCTGTGAGATTTTCAGGGGATTTAATATAATCATACGTTACTAGGGATTTACTTTAAAAATAGAAACGAAGAGACTAGCAATTATTTGTTACCTGAAAATACGCTTGGAATACGCTCTTTTCTTTTTTCTCAACAAGAAAATAGAACATTTTGAACGACATATTTGCGGCAGTGGTCACAATCACGAGAGTTGATGAATAATTATCTAGAAGTACAATTTATATGCAAAGAAGATTTGCTTTTTTTTCCTAACAAATACTAGACTCCGCTTATTTTAAAAAGACGTTGGAAGACTTGACTTTTCAACTTGTGAATTTTAATTCAAAGCTCGGATTTTTTATGTATACACTCTTCAAGTTACTTCGTACCAACAGGAAAAAAGGCATCTCCTCGGACCTCTATTTTTGTAACCTCTAAACGTAATTTCATTCACTTTGCACCAAATATCGATCTGTCTGCGCTGGTTGTGAGGAATCCCCAGACCCAACTGTTTTTTTTTCTGAAGTGTATTCCTAGGGTAACAACAAGGATCGAGTGTTACTTCGATTCCAACTGGGGGCCTTGCAATTTTTATATTATGTCAAAACCTAAACTTTATGGACTTATTCCCACAATTTTGAATTTAAATTTAATATTAAATTTTTTTTATTTAAGGTAATTAAAAAACAAAACCTAATCTCACTTTTCTATGACTCCCGAGTCATTGTAGATCTTATTTTTTAGTTTTTATTTTTGAAGCTCATTGTTCACGACTATTGTGGCACATAACAAATAATCACAACAACAAGAAGTGAATATTCGAAATAAATCAGGATATTTAAAGACATTTTTTTCATTTAAGCTCCCTTTCGCTCTCTTTCTCTCTTTCTCTCTTTCTCTTTCTCATTCTCTTTCTTTTTCTCTCTTGACCACGAGGAACCCCTCGATCCTCTTTTATCAGTGCCTATCATTGTAATTTGTTATATATGCGAAAATAGAAGTGGGTGTTACTAAGTGAGTGGGTGATATTACTCGTCGTAGGTATGAGATGTATTTCACTCGTAAATGATACGCATTAGTATAATTAATGCTTCGGTGAAAAGGAACAAAAAATAAAAACATAAAAACCATGATAAAAAGTGTTCTTAGTTCCAGCGAGTTGGTTGCATGGAAACTGCGTTGTTTCGGTGAAACCACTAGGGAAAATATTCGAGTTGGTAGAAACAGCCAGCAGTGAGAAATTCTCGTCAAAGAAAGCCCTTCGCGGAATGAAACGCAATTAAATCTCACTTGCGAATACGTGCGCGAAATGTTGAGCACATCTCTAAATCTTTATTAAAATTTCGCTCGAAATATCTATAACGCGTGATAAACATATTTCGTCAACTGTTTAATTAATTTTTTCAACCCCACACATTTCATACAAATTAACAATCAATTTTCGTCTCCTCCGAAGACAGTCTTTCCAATTATTATTATTTATTGAATTGATAATTTTTATTGTATATTTTCGATCTGTTGGTAAAAAAGTGAACGGATCGGAAACGCTTTTACGTTTCGAAACCTCGTTTCGAAGAAACAACGAATAATAAAAGTAAATTTTATTGATTTTTCGAAATGTCATTAATTATCTTTAAAATATTAAAAATATTAAGGGAATGGCAAGCAAACCAAGACGCCAGGGTGAAAAGAGAGATTCTTTGTAGACGAAATTCCATGTGTTTTGGATTCGAAAAAATTTAGGTTCTTTTCGAAGAGCGTCAGCGATAGTCTCGAGTGAGGTCAGTACTTGGTTGGGTGACCGCTCAGCCATGCATCGTCTTGCGTATCAATCGCTGAGCGGCAGGCAGTTTTTTTGAGTTTCTTATGAAGCTAACCACCTGAAAGTCAGTTGAAATATAGCCGCTTGTATCGGCCAGGGTTTTCCATAGTTTTTCTTAAAACTCGTGGAAATTCGATACAGTGGTCAACACTTTGGGGTGCTCTCATAAGAATAAGAAGAGGAACAGTGAAGTGGAGGAAAAGTGGAGCTAAGGACGTTAATGTGATGGTGACAATAAAAAAAAGATCCTCATTGCGTAATTAACAATAAATAAATAAAATTTTGCTGTTTTTTTCTGATCAACAATTATCATACGCAGATTGTTGTTCATTTCTATATAATAAAATAAAGGTTCAAAGCAATTACCACAAATGGAACGTGGCTGGAACAGGGTGCGCTCGTCCTCCATTGAAATCGAGGTAAAATTTAGGAAATGAAGTATTCCGGACGAATCGATATGGGAAGCAGAGAGCAATATATGTCACACGTATAATGGAAATTTTGATGGAAAAAAAAGAGTTTTGGAGTCAATGATATTTGATCAGAGTTTCGGTGCCGCAGGGTAGATGTGATTTTTATTTTGTTTTTTGTTTCGTTTTTTTTTTCTCTTCATGGGCAGCTTGATAAAAAGACTTGAACTGCAGATTTTTGGACTTTAACTCGTGGTGCTCGAACCGGAAGCGAAACGGCGGAAATAAATTTTGACAAGTCTTGGATATTGGGTGGAATAAATTTACTATCAACATTTCGAAGTAAGGAATCGAAAAGTTGAAACGTGACTGAAAAAATGAACGAAATGGGGTTGAACTCGATCGAGTCCATTTATGTGGCTGTTCTTCATCGTTATAAACGATTGACTTCGTAAATCATACATAGGGAATAACGCGATATATATTATGATATATATTGAGCAACAGCGAAAATATATTCGGCACACAGAGATCGCGATGGAAGTAGTGGGGATGGGAGTGACTTATGCGTCCGGTTCGGGACAGAAACCTGTATCGTGGCCAAAGCCCCACGTTTCTGCTTTCGTTTGCCATTATTTTCTCTCTCTCTCTCTCTCGCTCTCTCTTTTTCCCTACGACATTTTCCAACATCGGTAAATGAATCGGACACTTATACATACGAATATGTACCGGGTGTTTCGATTTTTCAAGCAATAATTTTAGTGATAAGAACTAGTGACCATTTTTCGTAGTTTTTACATCCCTAGATATTTTTTTTTCTTTTCAAATCGAACTGGCCTAATATATTTAACGTTTTCAACGGATTTACACAGACGTGTTGAAATTTGTACTGTAAACATTCTTTCATGAATAAATAAAAAGCTTGAAATCATGGGAAATAGTCCGCAACGATCTGGTGAAACGGAATTCCTCGTGTTTTATGGGACGAAGAATAAGTGTAGTGGGTCACAGTCAACTTTGATAAAATATTTATTCACTTATGTATTATTTGATCGAAAAGACACATCGTTGCAAAAAAAAAAGGAAATTTTTTGACAAATTCATAACTGATCGAATTTCATTTTCTCATGAGAACATTGACCAACATTTTTTTTTGTTCTTTCCAAGCAATCGAAAGAACAGGAATGAAAAATAATATTCGTTAAGTTCGTGGCACTTCAGAGTTTAGGAGAAAAAAAAAAGAAACAGGATTATGTATGAAAAACGGTTGAACGCGTCCGGTCGAAGTGTCGAGTTCTTTGCCAGTTGGCGAATGACCAAAAAAAAATAGTGCCAAGTTTTTCGTCGCGTAGTTATTGTCGATCGTGTTTGTATTGTGTTTTTCCAATGTCACTTTGTCGCGACGATGAAACAGATCATCGCATTAGTTTTGTAGGCACGAATAATCAGCCAGTTATACAATGTTTTGTTCTGAGTCACGTTACACTCACAACATAATGTGCGAGCATTAAAACCAAAACAATAATATTTCCGGACTTGGGATGTCTCATTTTTGTTGTTGAATTACGATTTTTCTGTTCAGCTACTGTCGCCACTTTGTTAATTAAATTCAAGTCATATCGAAACATCAATCGAACGAAGAAAAATACTCTTCAATTAAAAAATCCATCAGCAGATGCTGCATGAGAGGATTTAAAAATTTTTACAAATCAGACAAAATCTTTTGTATAAACGTCGCCATATTTTTCTCTGTAAAACGAAAAAAAAAAATCTGTCGAAATGTTTCGAAGTTATTTCATGAAATGTAATTTTTGCTAATGGTCTCTAGAAGTTCCTTTCAAGTCATCAAATTTTTCTTTAATTCTGTGAAAAATATCTCAGCGAGGCTACTAATTTGATCACTTAATATTTGATATGAAAAAAAAAGCCAAAACTCGATTCAAATACCCGAAGAGCAATCGTTGGATCGTTTTTTTTTTTTTTTTTTTTTTTTTTTAATAAAATATCGTATTATGGGGTTTTATAAATAGCTCAATTGAAAAAGATACAAAAATTATTGCATCAAATTTAATGACAAATGTTTTCATTGCATTTAATCCGTATTTGCAATATCAAGTGAATTTGAAAAACACATTCGTCCAGTGCTTCGGTTGGACAAAAAAACGTGTTTGTTTGCTGTTATATCGATTGTACAGTACTTATCAAATGTAGTCCATTTCTCTGTATGAATTGTAGCAGCGGAACGGTATTTCGCTGTACGTATTTCTTCTTGAGTGAGGGATAACTCGTGGGTGAATTTATATGTTCAGTTTCCTGCTGTATTACGTATAAGAAAAAGGGGCAAAAAAAGAGGAGAAAAAAAAACGTTCCTCACAAAATTGTGGAGCTCATCCTCGCGTGACTTTGGCGTTCGTTTGCTTGGACGAGCGAGTTTTGTCGATTTTTCCAGCGCTCTTTTATATCCTCGTGTGTTAGCCTGCTCGGCACTGACACTGTCATTCGTTATTGCACTGAACAAACACATCTACTCGTCCGAGGATACTGATGCACTCATAGTTTTATCGGATATTCCATCCACTTGCCCCTACAATATTCTTATATATAATGGTTATAAAAAAATATATGGAAAAATCTGGTGATACCATAAAAACGATTTGTACGTCTTAAGGATGATGAATTCAAAATCAGAAAAATTAAAACCTGTTAATGTTCATTTCTTAATAACGAGTTTCTTAATTTTCGTAAAATTTTCACACGAGCTTTTGAACTATTTTTAAAAAATACCAAATTTTCATAATTCCATCATCGTTGTTTATAAATCCTTAAGGGTTATAAAACCGGAAACGGTGACAGAATTCTTAAAAGTTCTAAAATGAAAATTTATAATTAGAGTTATTTTTTTGAACAGACAAAAAAATCATTATGTCGATTTCATTGAACTTCCTTCATTTTCAGTATTCTGTAAATATTAAAAAATTGACAGGTCAAAGGAAAATATTTACAATTTTTTCTATGTATTGAACCGTTCATTTAAAAAATCCAAAACGATTTTTTATTCGTGTTTTTGAATAGAATCTGGCCCTGCAGGTCATGAATGAGTCGATTATTTTCATGGTTAAATCGCGTTGCTAAAAGTTGAATAAACTTGACATTTCTCCAGTCACAAATTCCAGTTAAAAAATGTTGAAGTTAACGAAACAAATACCTTGAAATATTCCATGCAAGTCTTCATCTTCGAAAATCATTATTTTTCTACTCGAAAGTTTCCGAAGAAAAAGAATCTAATCCACCTCACATTTTTTTTTTGTTTTTCACAAAAAGTTTAAGTCCTCAAAGATGTACATTTGTACATTTTTTAAATTAAACGCTTCAAAGGAGGATGCAGCAGGGAAAGAAGGCAAATCTTTGTGAGACAGCGTATATAAATAAAAGTAGACAAGAACAACTAGTACGTGTTTCCATACGTATAGATTGTATTGTAGAGTCCAGAACAGAGACGAGGGTAGCATCTGTAACCGTCACGTGATCCTGACGTAAACGAGTCCTCGAATGCACCCCGGGCAGAGTGTCAGTAACTAAAGATAAAACAGAATTTCATTACGCTCGTTTCAATCTCCACGTGTGTGTGTGTGTGTCAGAAAAAGAAAATGAGAAAGATAATCCTTATCTCTCGAATTGTGTGTCTCGTTGAGAACGAAAAATTATTATCATATAAATCGAAAGAAAAAAAACGAAGTAGAACCAGGAATCCGTGTTTAAATAATAAAAATATTCAAAGCGAATAGAAATATACAAAGGAATAAAAAAGGCACAAACAAAATTTGTAATATTTCTAATGGTTCATGCGGAATTCAATTCATTGATTAATAAGCAAATTTGGAAGTTTCGAAGGATTAATTTTATGAATCCTTGACACGTATCGTGACACCTTGACACTATCCTTGTGAAGTGTGGTAACATTTTATCTATCGTGATATTCTTAAATTAAAATTAACAGGCCTGGAGCATGTGAAGTTTACGTGTGGTCAGTATTCTTTTATTTTTTTTCTCATTCCTCGATGATAACTGAATTCGAAGGAGGTCAGATTATCATGCAATATGATTTGATACGTGCACGTATATTTTTATTTAATTCGTCAAAGAACGATCCTGTGACCTTTTTGCTATTAATATTTTTTCGCACGACAATTCCACTGTCCTTGTTAATATTTTATTTTTCACTTTCTGTCCAACTCGATGGTTTGCTTCTCTTTTTTTTTCTCCTTTGGCTCTTCGATATTTTGCCTACCTTTTGCTAGTTTTTTTTTCTTCAATTTTTCTCCGTAGACCTGGCTCAAGTTTGGAAAGCCTTTTCGAGGATATTTTCAGGTACTTTCCAAATGTTTGGAGCGCTGAGAATTCGGTACAAAATTCTCACGTGCCACGCGATCGTGCAACAAATCTTTTTTTTTTCTCTCCTTTCTGTTCACCGCGTTGAGAAAAATTATCCTCGATTATGATTTCGTGGAATAGCCCCTTTCTCAAGCTACGGAACTACGTTTCAGGATTTGTGCCTGATTAGCCCCCGCTTATGTTTTTCACCCTTCAAAAGGGTCCTTGAGTCGCAATAGCGTTCGCAAGATTATTTTTATAAAAGTTTGTCGAGCTATTTTCTTTTTTTTTCTTTCGCCGAGCACTTTGACCATATTTGTCGAAGGATATATACGCGGTTGGTAATCTTGCAAATTTTAATATATAGTAAACACGTGATTTATGTACATTTATATACATAAAATTATCCGAGATTTTGTGTGCAGCTCGAAAACTCACGAAAGTCTTTAACACGCGAGCTCCTCGAGTTATAATTACGTTAAGGACCCTTTTGTTTTCACTTATCTCGGCTTAATGTCGATGTTTATCTTGTCACTAAGATTTTTTCTAATTATTATGTCTCTTATTAAATATGAATTTCAAATTCGAGTGGAGACTTCAATTTACTGCTATTTTTATCGCGCTCCATTTATCCTCAGCCATACTCGCTTATAAATTTCTTGATTAATAGGGAAATTCAAATGAAATTTAAAGTAGGACTAAAACACCTTCGAATTTGTGGATCGTGGTCGAGGGCTCCAAGCACTGCCAAATTAGGAATGTTTCACGAACGTACGTGGTTTTGATTTTCACCATCGCCTTCAAGGAGAATGCTTCGAAATCCTGTGTTCGCGTCCGTCATCCATGAACAAGGAATACTCGTGAAATCGTATATATGCATTGTTTACATCATCTTTATGTCGATGGATGACAATAGTTTTGCGTCATACCTTCCAAGACCCGAATATCACACCCTCGCGAATGTAAATATTTACCAGACATTCCATTTCGTATTTACTTGACTGCACTAATTATCGTGTCGTTGTGTAAAGTACAAAAATTTGAATGCCTTTGCAGAAATATTATTCAATGTGATTCCACTTTATTTGACATTTTTATTCGATTTAATAAATCTCGCAGTTTTATTGGATTGAACGAAATATTCTTACCACGCTGTCACTTTCAAAAGTTAACTCTCCGAATAATTTTGTAAAAGTTTGATTAGACTTTCGAAATAATCTAATGATGTTTGTTGTTGTTTTATTCTATAGGAATTTTTGAAAACATATAAACTTTCGGAAAATATATGTAATGATGTTGAGAGGTTGAAAAATAATGATTTAATTAAACCCGTGACGTCATCATAATTCAAAGAGCTAACCTCCGAGGATCGAAAATAAATGCGACACGGAGCACTAATTTTCGAATAACCTCAAAGACTCGAGTGTGCTTTTCGTTATGTAAATCATGGGGAAAAGAGAGAAACGGAGGCAAAGAGGAAACGGAGTGAAAAGCAAAACTTGAGACCCATTCGGCGTTTGTGTGACGCCAACGAATGTGAGAAACTTATTATCATGCGCATTTAATTTCGACACTTCCTCCAACATCTTGCTTTGGTTTAACTTTTATTTATACGTTGTATGACGCTCGTTTATGTCAAAGATTTTCTTCATTTCAACCATTTTCGTGTCCGGAAATGAAGAATATGAAACTTTTTACTTGTCAATTTTGTTTACGTCACTGCTCGATTTTTTTGTGTCTAATTGAACCGTGAAATTCGATTTATTGCATTTGGCAATCTCCCGCGAACTGGCTCGATGAAAAACAAGACATAAGATCCTTCAGACGATTCTACTAGGGGAGGGAAAAAAAAAAATCTAAAAATCAATTATCAACGGAGCATAGACTCGGCAGAGAGAGAGAGAAAAAAAAGCCATCATAGAGATATCGAGCGTGGCCAGTGGAGAACTGGAGTTTGGTCAGACGATTGAACTTTGAGTTCTCGATTCCATTGACCGCTCCGGTTTGTGTGCGCTACTCTGATTCACAGAGTGTCTATAAATTTTGTGGTTCTTTGATCTCGATATATATATGACGATTTTTTTTATTTTTATCAGCACCTAGTTTCCCCGAGGAAAAATTGACTTTATTTTATTATTAAATAAAACTCGATATTCGTATTCTGTTGTTTTTTTTTCTTAGTCTCGAACTCTACGTTTTGGATGAAAATAGAATTTTGTTTTTATTATTTTATTTTGTTTTTTTAATTTGCATGTTACGTAAATATTTTTCTAATATTACTTGCACGAAATTGTGGAAAAAAATCATTCCACAAAAAACAAAAACTGCAATACTTTTCGAAAACAAAAATTCATCTGTAAAGCATCGTCGAGCTTTATAGAATGTTTGATAAAATGAAAATCAAGACCAGGGATTGCTGTGCTCGAATTATATTCTTCGTTCGAACACCCTGTATAAAATTTGCTGACCTGCAAGTCCTCCGGAATTCCTCAATAGATAAAACTGGCATTGGTCAGCTTTTCGATTCCTGAATTTTCGATGTTACGAGACCTTTGCATTATGGAATATTTCCAAATGATATTCAATAAGTAAAATCTGCAAATCTTCAAATTGTCACGTCGCAAAATGGCGTATAAGTGATTCTTACAAACTTCAATTTTTTATTTCGTCGTAAAATATTATAAACAATGGATCGATTCTCCAATCGAGAAACAAATTCTTCAAAATAATTCACAAGAGAATTACGTGTCAAAACATTGATCGATTTCATTTGAATTCTGTTCTTGACGATAAATTTGAATTTTCTGCAGCACGTGAAATCGTTACGCCAATCAAGAATATTTTACTTTTCCGGTTAATTTGTTCTCTTCAAACAGATCTTTCAGCTCATTGCACATTTACGTCTGACATTTGAATATCCATATATACATTTTTCATAAAATGAGTGAAACTGATTAAGTCGAGAAATCGCTTACGCTTCGCGTGCTTTTCATACTGAAAAGGAAGCGAAGGTTTTTAAATCGTAAAGCCGTTTTCCAGCTTCTTTTTCACATTATTCTTTCGCTTGCATCACTGACTGGTGCACCGCAGAAAATTATGAAGACAGTTTTTTTCTTTTTCCCTCTCTCTCTCTCTCTTCTTTCCTTTTTTTTTATTTCTCTTCTCTCGTTCAATCTCTAGTGACTCTCCTTTCCTTTCGACATTTTAAGATGTTTTCTTCTTTCGAGCTTCTTTATTTATTCACCGTCCTTTTTCAGCTGCCATTTCTTTTTATATTTTTCATTCATTCTAATATCTTCGTTTTTTTTTTCGTTCTCTCAGCCCTCCATCTTTATTTTATCTCACTTCCGTCGGTTTTTTTTGTTCTTGTTTGGACTCTCGAAAGAGATTCCAACAGTGCGATCCGAACCGGCACTAATCGGTGAACAATGTTTGAACTCCACATGCGCCATTTTCTTCACATCTCAACGATATCGCTCTCTCCCTTTTATTCTTCCTCCTCCACCTACCTCTATTTCGTGTGTATACTTCCGATAGCAGAAATCCACTTTTAATAGTAAACGGAGCATGAAATTCGGGAGCATCCAATAACGCCCGATACTCATAAAGTATATCCTTTCTCTCTTATTTGTTTTATATCTTTCTCATATTGTCATTCTTTCCAAACGACGAAAAAGACATTCCGAAAAGTTTTGCGATTTCGTTACAAAGGAACGATTGTTAAAACACCTTATTCGACATTTGATCCTTCATTTCATTCGAACACTTTCATTCAATCGATCCCAAAATTATTCCACGTCATTATACTTCTCGCAAAATTACGAGAATTGTAAGAATTTCGATGAGGAATTCTTTAACTTCTCCTCCCCGAGGAGTATAAAATGAATTTGGTGAAATATTTGGGTTTAAATTAGCTCAATACGTCTAGAAAAAAAAAACTTTTCTTATTTTCTTGTCTCAGTACGTAAACCTTCCACTTGGAAGAGCGTTTGTAAAGCATGTTATGATTAAATTTTGGGTAATGAGTTTCTGCGATTGAATACTTTTTTAATAAAGTTTGATTAAAGCTCTCTCTAAAGTTTTTGTTGATACTGATAATTGTATTCAAAATTTTTCATCAATATCCGCGATTGTTATGTTTTTAACCAGATGAACCTTCTTAAATAGATATTTATTATGGATGTAAATTTGTTTTCTATTTCGTTGTTAAAGTTTTCTTTGCTCGTTGCTACGTCATTTAATTTTTATTTTATTTTATCTCTATTCGACTCTATTCGATTTTTTTCCTCGAGCGTTGGCAAAGTATTCAAAAAGGAGATTTCAGTTGCGTGGGTTGTGAATTTGCGTTTTTAGGAACCGCGAGGCACCACCTGGAAGAGGAATAAAAAGCATGAATGGTGAGGACTAAAGGGTGTCTGTGGACGAAGAAGAATGTGATAAAAAGGGCGAAAAGTGTCGCCAGGGACTTTGTGAATCGTGCGAAAGCGAAGAGGTCTCCTTTAGGGTGCGCGTCTGTCTTTTGAAAGACATCGATACCCCGAAACCGGATGTTTTCGAGCTTGAATTCAAAGGAATCCATGAAAAAAAAAACCATAAAAATTGACGGATTACGGGGGCCATAAGAATTCGGAATATTTTAACATTCAATTCCAGCAGCATCATGGAATATTCTTTTTCACCGTTCTTTTCAAAGATGTCAACGACCTTTCCTCTTTCTGTTTTAATTAAGCTGCATTTTTCATTTTGACAGAGTCTGATTAATCGTTTGTTTCGCCGTTGCCTCAAACGTCAAACTATTAACCTTCATTATTCTCATGATTTATTTCACTTTTATGACGACCAAGTTACGTAGCAGGAAGCTCAAAACAATACTTCGTCCAGGACATACGATTGTACTACTTCTCGAAAGACAAAATAATATTATATTGTATATCTTTATACTTTACTAAACAGATATAAAGAGAAGAAAGTTAAAAGATCGAGGGCTTTGAATGTATAGGCAAATGGGACGGATATATTGGGGAAAATGAAGATCGAAGGCCGAGAAGGATAGGAACAGCAAAAAAAATCACGGAATTGCCGGATCACAGGAGTCTTGGCAATGTTATACTATCGTACGTAGCTTTTATCGACATATATATATGAATATGTGCGTGGGTGTGTATAGTGAAGTGAATGGGTACGATATCACGATCCCCAATTTCCTCTCGTCGCTGGGCACAATCTAGACAAGATTTATCACTTTTCTCTCTCTCTCACCCGTAGCTCCCTTTTTCTTTCTCAACCTGCGACGTAACAGAACCAATCGGTGGGACTGAAATTCCTCTTCGACGTTCCACATGCCTCTGTCCTTTTTTTTCTCTCTTTCTCACGCTTTCTACCAATGCCATCTTTTCTCTATTTTTCCTTCGCACCAACGGCACGTTTTCCGTCCTTCTGAACTTCCGTTTGAAACAATATCCACGTATTCTTACGTAATTAAAGTCCGATCACGTACGCTCTTTTCTTCTCCCCAGCGAGCGTTCCCCGAGATCTTACCCGCCTGCGAACCGACTTCAAGCGTTCTTCGTACACATACATTCTTTTATACGAGCATTATTCCTAGAAATCATGCCCACGCCTTGAGCTACCGTTAAATCTGACCAAAAAATTATCCAGAAAGTCCTCAATCATTTTTTTCTTCGAGTTTTCAAGACGTTCATTCAATAGTTCGACTCAATCCGGAACGAGAAGTGAAAAAAAAGTATGAAACGGATGAGTGTGTGCTCTGAACGCTGCACCGGAATGTCTAACAAAATAATATCCGTAAAAAGTGTACCGGAGGGCAAAATATTTATGGACTTCTCGGTTTCTTCAGTTTTTCACGACCCACTCACTCTATGAATCCTAAATAACTCAAATTTTGTGGCTACCTGTACATAGAGCGCACTCTGTGTACATGGGGAATTTAAATTTATCCTTGCGGTCGATTCTGGGATTGTATGATATTGAGAAGGCTCAAGCCAACTGATGGGAAAACATACTTTCAACGCAATCTACTTTTACGGGTGTACCGATTGCTAAAAGAATAAAGTGAAGTCTTCAATGACCGTGGTTTCAAAATGACTTTAGGGGAGAAGAACAAAATTTCAGAAGTATCCTTACACCCATAGAAACGAGCGACACTCGTGAATTTTCGGATCAAGCTAAATATTCATTTTTATATTTATAAAATATAATTTTGTTTCTCTTTTCCAGTCTTCGATATAAATTCGTCCGCACTTTTGAACAGTAAAAACAGTCCATTTTAAAATGTAAGGTGACGTTTTTCAATGTTAATTATCGCCATGTACTTGCACCAATATTTTTTTCACAAGGATCATTAAAACGAATAATTATCACGTTGCTAATTAGCTATGATGCAAATGCTTTGGGTTTATCCCAGTGACACGCCAGGATCTAGATTGTACAGTAATCAATTATGGTCTAGAATCACGTGTATACACACAGATAAGTACCTGCGATGCACCGAGCTTGATTACCTCTGTGCCAGAATTCCTTTGTCGTGATTCGCTCGGAGGACTGATATCAAGCTTTCCCGAGCTTTCCAAACCAACCCAAACAAGCCCAACATGGACAGTTGGATATTTTGTCCAGGCATTACACGATTCTTCCTTCCCTTTCATTCTTTTTCTTTCTCTCGTTCCATCCTCTTTCTTTTTGCTGTTGCTTTTTCTTTTTTTGTCAAGTTGTTAGTGCTTCTAATTTGTTTCTTACTCGCCTTTTTTTTAAATAACGTTTACTGCTCCTTTATCCTCATGAAATTTTCATTGATGCATTTTGGCTGAAGCCAACTTCCGTAATCCACGAAGTGGAAGCAATCTGACCAGGAGGAGCTTATCTTACCGCCTGAAATTCTGTTCAACCCTCAGGTACACAGATCTGCAAGTGATAAACCTCTTTGCAGAAATTTGTGTGTCATTAAGTCTTTAGATTGATGACCGCGCCTCAAGGTGGTTGGGCAGAGTTGACCTTCGCGAATGACTACACATTTTTATGGTGTTTTCAAAATTGAAAGCATCCCCACCGTTCAGTTTTATGAGCTTTTGGAAATAAATCGCGAGGGTAGGAGAATGCACTGGGCGTGAAAGGAAGCAGGTCAATTATCGCCACTGTCTCTTCGTTTCTGGGGGACAAGTAGGGGGAGTGGTAGGAGGCCAATTTTCAGGATCGTAAGCTACAAAGATTTTTAGATTAATCGCTTGAAGGGTGGGAGTCGGACACGCCTGTCCGCCCTTCAGTCGTGGATTGTTCCTCCAGTTGTTGCGATAAAATTTTATTTTCGAGCATTCTTTACGGCTCGTCTTTTCTGTCGTCGGAGCCATGACGATGAAAACTTGTTGCGAGGCATTCTGCAGGTTTATTATTCTGCAAGCAAAGCATTGAAAGTAAAAAGCATGCAAATTCGAATCATCGGAATCAGGAAATTAAATTTTAACAAACAAAGTTGCGTCGGACGGACGCTCGAACAAACGCAATCAGATAAACAATTGGAAAGAATTAGCAGCTGCTTTCGATGAGCAATAGCAGTGAAAAAATGTTCAATGAAATGAAGAATTTCGAAAAAAAGCAGATGGTTTGGCGTTGAATTCCCCACATGCTCACGAGGATAGCAAAAACTTGTGGATAAATATGTACATACAGGTAAAAGCTGATGTATCCGATACATTTTGGTATCACGATACGCGAAAGTAGCGTAAAAGAGAGACAGTGAATCGATATCTACAAACTCTGGAGAGGCAACATGCATAAAGCGATGAAGGCTTGATAAGCACGACGTAACTCTCCTGGCCTCGCAATCGCGCGAGGCAAACTCACCACAGCAACCTCTCTTTTCTTTCCTTCTCTCTCTCTCTCTCTCTCTCTCCCTCTCTTCTCTCTCTTCCTCTTCATTTATCCGTCTATCTATTTCTCCGTTTTTCACTCAACGAGCTTTCTATCCCAAGCTGCTTTTCAACTCTAGCTTTGCCTCGCCAACCCCACACGATGCATTACCATAGAGTCAGCACTGAGCGTTGTCCCATTCATCAGCCATACATTCACCCAAATATAGACTGTTCTCCGGTGTGTAGACTACTATTCATCGCGGAGGTGCGGGAGAAGTTATTTTTTCAATTATCCATAAAAGCATTTTCTCGAGGTAAATCAAAAATAGAAACCAACAAACTTGGGATTTTATTTAAAAATCGGTAAATCTTCGAATCAAATCGAATCTCGAGTTGAATAATTTATTTGATGTACATCATTTTTTTTCTTCCAAATTCATCCAACGACTTTCTTTCGCTGTCGTCTTTGGTGGACTCTAAACTTTCTTGATGATGATGTTTCGTGTAAATATTTTAATACAAAGAGAGAACAACTATTGAAAAATGATTTGATTTACAACGGCATTTGCGAACTTTTGATCTGTGCTGTGTAAATAAACAATTTTAAGAAATGGAAAATGTAGATTTTCAACAGCACCTCATTTCCATGAAAAAGTATAAAATTTCGTCAATGTAGGATTGTTGTACATTCCCCTTTTCATGTTAATATTAAAACAAATTCTTCATTCATCTGATTTGTTCAATTCAATCATCTGATCCGTTTTGAGACGTTTTTTCTCGAAGGAATAGTTTAAAATAAAACGAAGTTCCCGGTAGAGCATTATTCCAGCCTCATTAATCCTTTTTATATCCACTTTTGTTCTCTTTTTATTGGTCAACCTTTTTATATACTTTTTTCTCTGACTTCCTTCGCTCTCGAACGGTTGAAAAATCTCCCTTTTGTTTATCCTCCACAGAGGTAAGCCTCACTAGAGAGAGCAAGAGAGAAAGATAAACTTGTCTCTAGGCAATTCGAAATGTGCAAAGCCTCCACGGGATTAGAATTAACATTTTGAGTTCTATCCCACATTCTCGATACATAATACATACTACTTTGGGTACAACGTTAATCTCGTCGTATATAGAGCCATTCATAAGCACTGCCTACCGCATATACTGCTTTACTAAAAGCTACTGCTTGTACATGTGCCAACCTCCACTCGAGTCACTCGGTATCGAGGAAAGCATGGAAACGCGAAAATATCAAGGTATGTATATGGGAAGTACGTGAGGCAGGAGACGATATGGCCTCGCGAGTTATCATAGTCTTTTGTGAGGGTCGAGCAAGATCATCTTCATGTATACAAGGTGTGACCGTCATTTTTATTCACAAAACACTCATTTTCGCATAAATATTGATTTTTAACTTTTTTTTGTGCCCCAAGCTCCTAGGAATTGTCCTTCAAAGGAGCGACAGACACTACAGTTTTCTTATTCAATTTATTTTCAATTTAATTTGCTTGACAACACATTTAAATAATGACACTTTTTTATCTGTCACTTTTGGGACACCCTGTACATCGAGGATGGGTATAGACTAAACATATGGGTGTTCTTGGGGTTAGTGATGGATATAAGGGTGGTAAAAGGGTGCGAGAGATTCCCCTTAAGTTATACAAGTCCGATCGTAGCCTATATACTGAACAAACTTTAAACTTCTCGTCTACCGACACTTTATCACGCTCGTGAGGCTCTAACTTTTTCATTCAATTATATTCCGACAAACGTCTTACAATGTTGAAAACAGATTTTTTTGTTGTTATATTTTATTGAAGTCTATTAATGTTCTTGGATTTGTACCACGAACTTGAATTATAAACGTATCAAAATATAAATACACTGAAAAACAATTCTTTTTTTTATCAAAATTTTGTTTCTGTACGATCTAAATATTTCGTTAAATATGTTCAACTGAATATTATTGAAATGGGACCAAATATTTCGGAAGTAAGATATTTTTACGATAAAGTTATTTGAAAATGCATATATTTTGAATGAAGTTGTTGCACTAGCAGTAAATTATTATTTATTATAAATTCAGCTACAGCAGGACCGTCAAAAAAGTTTTTTTTCTGTCACGTGAACTGAGACACACGGGCCCACCCTTTTCGCGTGACATCAGCGATCGCTGATAAAACGATTTTTTTCGCACCTCAATTTTTATATAGAGATAGTAATGTTTAATATTTCGGTGAAAAATTGATCGATCAAAGAGACTGAAGCATTATCACTATTCGAAATACGAAGAATTTTTGAATATATATATATATTTTTAGTCAATTACCATAATTTTTGTTTATCCTTTGAATCTTTTGAATCGTCAAGATTTAAAGATCAAATAAGGTACGAATGTTTGTTGTAGTTATTGGTATCTCTTTGTAAGTACAGAATTATTCAAGTATATAAATTTTTTTTCTTCTTTCACTGAAACATTCCAATTCTTCTTTAAGGGTTGCTTCTCGTTCTACCCTCATGCCCTTTCTCTCTTCAACTCCCTCGGGTTTTTCGTCATTTGCATCTCGTCTCGTATACTACGACAATAAGAAGGAAAATCTGAATTCCTCGAGCCAAGGGAAGAGGAGCATGAAGAACGAGGCAAGAAGCGCGTGAATTTTATTGAACTCTTGTACGAGAGGAAAAACTCACGGCTTTGGGTTCGAGGCAGTGTTCTAGTCTAGAGGGTCAAAGAAAATGTCATTTTCGAGAATATTTTGCAATGAAAAAAATGATTCTTTATCAATTTTTCAATGCATTCTGTCGCGTGAAATGATAAAATGATAAATTTTTAATATAAAAGCACGTAATCATAAAAACAGCGCGAAATCCATGGTCAAGTTAGTCGAATGTGAGTCTATCTTGCCAACCACAAAAAGGGTCAGTGTCGAAAATTGTTAGGCTGCTAAAAATCCCATGTGAATTCATTTATGGGGTTAATGCAATAATTTGGAAAAAAAATAGTGTTACAGATACTTCTCCATTTGGCAGAGTCTGGGGCAGTCTATGTTGTAAGTTTTCTTGAGCTTGTCCCTTTTTTTTTTCACTTTTCACTTTCCTTTTTTTCGATGTCGTCAACTACTTCGAAGATCACTCCCATGGCGCACCCTTAAGGTACTTCCGATCATGGCGACCACGGGCTAAAGGCGAGAAGAAATAGAAAGAAAAACTTGTAATCCAATTTTTCTTCGCAGACACAGAGGGTCTCGAACTTTGGGATACGAAAACTAACCGAAATACGAACTCAACAGAAGTTGCTCTACCAATCCGATGACGTAACGTAGAGTCTCGCTTTTTCACTTTTTGCTCCTAAAATCTCAACGAACCGGGGCAATAAAAAAATCAGGTGGAATATCGGGTTTTGATGAGGAAAAAAAAAATAGGCCGGGTTTTCACGCGGTTTTTATTACGTGATTTTATGTCAATTTTTCAAAAATCTTCCGATACGCATTCACTATTTTATTAAATTCTATGCCATACTGTAACTTTGTAGAGAAAAGCTCTCGACAGTCAAAATTCGAGGTCGTAATTAGTTAAAATCCTTAATGGAGGACTAAATTGAACGAAATATTTGGCACTCGCAACTCCTGTCAATAATTCCATTATCGCACATGCCCACATAGTCAATAATGTTTTTTCAATGCAACGATTTTTCTTCGAACTCTAAATGATAAAAATTTTACCCAATTTTACTCAAGTTCATTATTTCTAAGTCTTTTAATCGGTTTTCAGCGGGACGTGGAAACTATGATGATAGAGTTTTGTAATAATGTTAGTTTTTTACTACGAAAATCGTATAGATTGAAGATTAAAAATCTTGGCTTTTTTAACATCGCGATTTTATTCGATGAATTACGAGGAAAGATGAAAGAACCCGGAAGCTCGATCTTTGGACCTTACGTGTGAGATAACATCGATAAAAGCAGCTTCTTTCAACTTCTTTCACGTTTCTCTCTCTCTCTCTCTCTCTCTCCCTCTCTCTCTCTCACTCTCTCTTTTTCTTGCGTTAATGGACTCGAAGTTACTTGATGAAAACTACGCCCACCAAGTCTTTGCTAAGGAACAGTCTGGCTTTACTCATACTATAACTTTTTTATCCCCGAGCAATCCTGCGTGACCTTTTTCCCCGACTTCGATGGAAAGAGGCGAAAAAAAGAAACATGGAGAAGAAACACGGGAAGTAAACTCCGTCCTCCCGTAAATTTAACTATGAAACTTTCTCTCGTAAAACAGCTTTGAGAGCTTTTTGTATTTTGTCCCACGACGGTCAATCGGTCGATTAACTTCTCACATTAAGATCTTATCTGACCTTTTATTTTCGCAACTCGTGTTCGCAGAAGAAAAAAAAACTCTTTTTGGGCCTTTTATTTGCAATTTAAGTTGAAGTGAATTTCCAATGTTATTTACGAAAACTACAAAATTGTTGAAAAATATGATTTGACAAACTATGGGAAAAACGATTATAAAGAAAGACTAAAAAAAAAAAATAGAAAACATTCTTAAATGTAAGCTTGAAAAAAGTAAACATTGAGCAACTTTGGACGCATGTAACTTGCCTCAGCATTAAGTGAATTTCTCACTGCAGTATTTTACGGGGACACCGGGACTTTTCGGTAAGACACGAAAGCTTCTCTGTAAATGTGAGGCAGTCTCGAGAGCCAAGCTCGTCTTAGAGTTGCTCTTGCTTCGATCTGTCTGTTCGCGACAGACCGTACTCCGCGAGACTTGGATTCAATTAATAAATTAGTTCGCTTATCCAAAAGCTGATCCAGCCTCTCTCTAGAGCTGAGATACGGCAAATATATATGTACATTATTCTTGTCTCTCGACGATCTAGAAACGACAGTACAAAGTACAATTGCCTACTATAAACCGCTGCTCCCTGTACAGCTTTGGGCTTCTCTTGCTCATTCATTTCCGTAATTATCGCGTCCATTGTTCTCCTCATCATCATTCCTCAAATCAATATTGTGGGACTCAGGTTCAAAGTTTCTATTACGTCATGTTTGTGAGGGAGAGGGAGAGAGAGAAAGAGAAACGGAGGGATCGAGACTGGTGTTTAGTTCGCAAAAGTCCAGTAAAACAACTCGATAGAACACAAAGGCTTATTCAATATTGATGTGGTTGGTAAACGTTGGCCCAAAGCAGTTCGTGTAATCCGTACACGAGTTATCTCGAAGGATTATCAACAGAATGCTGCCATTTTGATGAAGGTACATCGCAAATACGTTTACATACGACCTTTTCATTGATAAACGTCTTTATGAACCACAGCAAAACGATACCCAACTCCCAACATGGTTAGCCTTTCTTTTGCACCACAAATTGTTCCCTCGCAGCACGATTCCACTCGAAAATACAAGTACCAGTTAGTAAAAGATATTCTGGCTACAGGGGGTTCCAAAACACGTGCTTAAACAACACAATGGAGCAACAAATGACGAAAAAAAAGCTTAGGCACTGAAGATCGTGAAATTCTGAAGGGAATTTCTGCCTTCGATTTCTTTTATTCTATTCGAATAATCTGCTCTTGTGAATCTAATTGCTCTTGTGAGAAAAAACAAACATTTCTAATGCCATTTTCTTTGCAGTCCCATTGAATCATGGGACTTTTCTGTTATTTACGAGGATCGTTTTTTCTCGACTGTATCAGACTTTTTCAGAGAAGTTTTTTTTTCGATGTCCAACTGTTTGTTTAAACAAAAAATCCTTCACTGTTCCTAATTCACGAAGCTTTAAAGATTCGAGTTTTTTGTGGGTTGGCATTAAATCGCGGCCACGAGACCACGAGACTAAAAAAAGAAAGAGAGGCATCTGAGGAGACAGGAATGAAATAAAGCAACACGGATCTCGTTATTTCCATAAATTGAAAATATTGCCAAGTTCCGTTCGCCGTTTAATGATACTCGTTCCTTATGCATAACGAGCGATCTTGTTATTCGCCAGATCGCGAAAGAAAGATCCACCGAAGCAATAAAGAAGTTTCACTTTCAAGAGGAGAAAAGTTGAAGGAAAAGAGAAACACCGGTTTCTAGTTATGCAGGAGTTTTAAGGAGCGAGGCGCAGCGCAATGAAAGTTTTCAAGCTGTCTCATTGACGACAATAAAGTCATGAGCTGGGACGTAATAGGCTACTGTAGCGAACAATACAATTAGCCCATTTGTATTTAACTTGGCTTTAGTTTCTCATGATAAAATCCATTATAACATGCTAAACGAAACAAATATGAAAGTTTTATTAATCTTCGTTGGTAGCACCAAAGATCGCTGAATAACGAATCGATAGTTATACGAAAAGGTCGAATCCAGAATATGAATACAGCACAACAATTATTACGAGGTAGCAAGAGCGAAGCAATAACCGTCATTCCCAATAAACAGGCTTCTCCGTTAATTCGCCCTTTCACGACATCCCCAACGATAAATCGATCAGGTGGCAATCAGTCTACGAGTTATATTTACAGTAAATATGTACACAGATATAAGTTCGTTCGGTTGCAGAGAAAAGATTGAATATTGTACGTTTCCTTCGTTATTTCATCGACTTTTTCTCATTACGCCATTTTGATTTTTTTTTTACTTCATCGTTGTTAAAAAACGTGCAAAAATATCCATCAAGTTAAATTCTTTATTATTATTTTTTTCTTAACTCGTTGATCAAGGACTTGATAATAATTATCGACCATTGGAACGAAGCTCGTTTTATTTTGCTATAACAATCCGTACAAGAAGTTTAGCGGTTTGTAGGCTTCGGGTTCGAGTCTCATGTTCACCAGGATAACTTTCCTTCGTTCGTACGCCATCGTGAATTATTGGACCGAACGTCATTAGCCCTGCACCAGTAAGTTCTATATATTTTTCAATGTGTAAACTAACGTCTATATATGCATATATATATATATATTTATACGTTATACGAGTTTGTGAGGTAATTTTCGGTGCACATGCCGAACTCCTAAGCACTTTCCCGTGCACCATGATCGATCGATGCACCGTGAATTATGAAAACTCATATGCGCTCCGGTTTCGATGTTCTTCTACGCTATACAGACATATTTGTGTATGGCCGCTATTTGGACAGGACAGCACTCATTAAAGGGATGCGGAAAGACCGGTTGCGAAAGAGCAAATAAAAGTGAAAACATTAGCGACTCAATTTAATGGCGAACAGAAAATGAAAAAAAAAAATGAAAATCGACGAAAAAAAACGAGACAAGTTTATCTAATTGACGAAGCTCAATTGCGGACACAGACGACTGACGATAAGTGCACGTTAAATTATCTTCGGAACGATTTAATGCAGCGAAATAAAAGCCTCAACAACGTTTTTTTTCTTTCACCCCGTGAAAAAAGGAAGCAGAAAATTTGAAATTATATTCAAAAGAGTGAAGAAGTGGGTCTCTGGAGAACTGTGTGACTTTTTATATTATTTGGCGACTCAGCCCCTTTAATAAAACCGAAGAGTTACACGATTCAAGGGAGCCATACTCGGAGCTTCTCGAGTCTCGTGTTAAGAGGTTATCTCTAAGGTAAATAATCTTGTACAGCACTAGCTACTTGGAAACTTGGTCTTTGAAGAATCCCTCCAATCGTACAGGGTGGCCTTGTATCGGAATCCGCAAAATTCATCACCACCACATTGAGTTAGGGAGGTTCATTTGGTCAACGACTTAACAAACGGGTGTTGACTGAAAAATTTGAATACAGTCACTAGTACCTACGAAGTCATCTGTTTAAATTTTGAGCCCTGAGGATACGACATTCGCGAGAAATTGATAAAAACGAATTTACTTAAACAACACGATTCTTTGTTGGTTGCAGTGTCTTTTTCGTTTGTACACATGAAATTTCCTCAAGCATTGACAAACAGTTACAGAAAGAACCTCCAACATCAATAAACAAAAGAATTGGAAAACGTTTTTTACGGATTTCGAAAATCAATAAGATACTTATGAGGTTTGGAATAAATGAATTACGAAACTTGTAACTTTTTCATTATCTTGCTTAGAATTTTGAATAAAAATATAATTATTAAAGGGCAGTTATAAAGATTGATCAGTTGTAATACATGGTGAAAAGAATTTTCAGGTGCATTCTAACGTCAGAAACGTTAACGTTTTGTTAATTTGTGGAAACTTTGCCCTACAGAGTGTCCCGAAAATCGCTTCACGTGATTTTGACATTTTATTAATTTGTGACTTTTAAGACACCCTTTATGCAGTACATGGGACAAGTAACAGTATATACATGGAAATTATAGTCTACCAAAAGGTTCTTGGTCGCTCGGCCATCGGAGATAAGTGTGGTAGGTCGAATCTGCTACGTCATCGTACCACGAGGTGTTGGCGAAATCGAGGGTGCTTAGCACGCGACTTTGCAAGGCCGAGACGCGAGCTCCACCCCAAGAAGGCCATTTCATAAGCAATTAATTTTCCACTTCGATATCTCCACTTCTGCTCTTGCCACTCGTGATTCTCTCTCTCTCTTTCTTTCTCTCATTCGATATCTTTCTCTCCTTTCTCTATTCTGAGTAAAAGCATCGAAACGTTCTAAGAGATCCGTTTTTTCTTCGTTATTGAGCATTGTGTGGAAACCCACAACGATAAAATGTAGATCTCCTTAGAAATTCTCGGTTCTTGACTGTACCGAAAAGTCTCTATCAATAGAGCCTGGCCGACAAGATTGTCGTTTCGAAGCCATTTTTATTCCGCCCTTTTAACTCTGACTCGAAGAAAATTGTATTTTTATTTGTATTCCTCGAGAGGAAGTAGTAATTGAATGGACTATCAATGAAATTATGGTTTTGTGAGCCACTGAGGTAGAGCATAATTATATTTAATAATCATTAATAAAGACTGCTTCGTAAAAATCTGTATTCTATGTGAATCACCTGTCACTTGTTACTCGAGATATTTTTATTTATTACGTGAGCAGCTTTTCTGAATAGAGTTTAACGATTTTTTAATTGCCATATTAATTATATTGCAATTGTTCCGTTTTTTTATTCCACGTTGGAAAGGATCTCGCAAGCAGTCACTAATTTTGTGCTTTCCACAACGAGACCACTTGATGGCGAGTGATTTAATTTATTTATTTTGTTACGTCAATGAATTTTTTGCTCAAGTTCATTTTGATTAAGGGGTAATTACTGTCTCCAGTTTGACAAGGCAACATTTATTCGATTTTATATTTAAACGAAATACATTCCACATCCAATAACGAATTATCTTCGATATTTAGTCGCATCGAAAATAGCCCGATCTCTTTTCTTTCCTTTTTTTATTGCTGAAATAAGATTTGTCTGCGACGTCAGTTCATGTTTTTCTGTCTATAAACGCAAAATGGTAGTAAGCCTCGTAAAAGAGGATCACAATTCGTATTTTCCGCGGTTTTGAACGCTCTGATCCAACATCGTTTTCTCTTCTTCGGGTCCAGGATAAAAAGCAGGTTTTAACGTTTGAAAGCGAGACACTCCGGGCCAACTTTTCCGCATTGGCTGTTCCTGCATCTTTTATTCCGTCGAAAAGAAGGAAAAAAGTAGCAATGCGTCCATCATTTGACATCGTAGGCAAATAAAGACGTTAAACAGGTGGCGCTTCGATTAAAATTCTTTCTAAAAAAATGGGATCGGCTCTTTGATGAGAGAAAAGTAACTGAACTTTTAATTCGAGTTAATTTTCCAATATTTACCGAAGAGAAAGGTTAAGACAGTAATGAAAATATCGACGAGTCGTCAAGTCTCTGAAAACGGTGCACATTTTTATTCTAAAGTTGGTTCATTAACGCTGCAAAGTCTCATACGTATGTAGGTGGTTGACAAACAAAAGGGCATGATGAATAGGATGCGAAGGGGGAAAGGGATGAGGGTTTCGTGTCCCTTTCTGTGATTGCTCTGGAGTGTATGTAGTAAAAAATGAAATGAGCGTAAAGAGGGATTTTCGCGGAGCTTTGAGAAGCGGGTAGTGAGTGTCTGCGAAAGTGGGGAAGGGGCATGATGAAAAATACGGAAATCCGCTTATGTCCTCTCTGATCTGCGTAGGCTGCTGGAGAGATTTTTCCCTCCTCCTAACTCGATCTTTTTCTCCTTCTCCTTTTTATTTTCTTTTTTTTTTTTTTTGCTTTTTTAGTCGTTTTCATTCTGCCGTTTTTCGTAGAACTGTTTTGTACGGGTCGGTGCTTCCTTGTGACATTTGAAGCTTTCTAGAGATTCTTGAACTTCCGGAGATCGACGATAACGCATATACATACGCTTATCCAAATGTAAGCTCGTGTTCATGAGGGAGGAAGATTTCTATCTGCTGAAAAATAAGGATTTTCGCATGCCAACGTATACAAAATATAATAAGGACTGTCTTTTGTTGAGAACTTTGAGATTATTGTGAGTTGCTCCGTAGGCGATGACGTAAATGGCAAAAATTTTTGATTCCGGTCGAATGTGGACTCATTTTATCCAGCACTCAGTCGTTGCATAGTTCTCAGATGAAAGTATTTTCAACACACACGTTACGTTCGGGATAATATTGAAGCGAAAAATATTCAAGTTGCCTTTAGATTCAGCAGAGCACAGGCAAACTCTGTTGTACGAGGTCAAAAATGAATTGAGCTTTCGATCCTGACGTTTAACTCCTGATCTATATATTTTTCAGAATCACCACATTATGCAATTCCGGACTCCCTGAGCTGTAGTATTTTATTGAAGTTATTGGCCAAATCGAATGAATTTAGTGTCCAATTATTTCTAAAAACATAGATTTTATGAAGCATTATTGTTCCCGGAGCGTAAATATCGCGTGTCAAGAGGTCGTAGGATGTGTTAGCCAAGAACTCTAGCTTACTGCTATAAGGGCAATTGGATATATTAGATTTAAGATGTTACCGTGCCTCCTGACAGTTTATTTCGATCGTTACTGTGTTCTATTGTTGGGCAGAACTTTTTTCTTTTTTTTTCATTGTGCAATCGGTTTCTTATATTTATGTGCATAAATGTTGGACAAAAGGGCATGTCCAGTTCTTGGGAATAAAAAAAAAGGTTTATTCTGACGAGTATTGGGTACATGATGCGTTCAACATCTTCTGATACGAATAAAGTCAAACTGCATATAAGTTACGTACTTCCAGTCACAGATACGTCCTTTCGAAACGGCTGATCCCAGAAAGGCCCAACGTAGCTCATGCCGTTCTATGGCTCCTTAACACGCGATGCGCCGTTGGGAAAAGTTAGGAGATCGAATTCAGGACGCTCAGAGATTACAGCGAATCGTGAATCGTATGCAACTTAGGAGGCGAGCCTCACCATTTGAAATCCACCTACATTGCAATAAATAAAAAATGTCAATGAAATCAATACTTTTCGCATCGAGTTAACTGCAGTCTCCGAAAAAACGCATGAACGATCCTTTTGATAGGAGCGGATTTAGCGCTTCAGCTTGTTTTTCATTTTTTCGTTTCATCGGTTCTCAGCACTTCAATCCCACTTTTTCTTCCTCAAATGTTCATGTTCCCACCTTCCAGAATGTTTACCCGCAGGCGGACAAATTTTAACTCAATTTCGGTTGGTTAGGTCCATTAGAATCTCAGAAAAAGTGTCTCCCGCTCAGCAATTGAGACGCGAGCCCGTGTATGACTTAGCGGTCGCCCAACCAAGTATTGAACTCACCAGGAGCCCCCGAAGAGCCAGAATTTTTGCAGTTTAATTTTCTACAACGAATTTCACGACGAAATAAACAATTTGGGAAACTAATTTTAATGATCTACTGCAAAATGTGTGTTCCTCGCATCTTTTTGTTCGATTATAATGGCAAAGTAGTAGTTATTAAATAATTAATGAACAAACATTGCAACGATCGAAAGTCAAGTACGAAAATGTTTCATGCACGAACTGTGTTGTGGTGGATTTAGACTCGAGGCTGTCTTGACCAAAGCTCTTTCAACAAGTTCGTATTTGGGAATTATGTGCTGATATTATCCGCTGTATATTCTCTCTCTCTCTCTCTCTCTCTCTCTCTCTCTCTCTCTCTCTCTCT